>OZ030393.1:42594346-43194346 GCA_964023965.1 Melinopterus prodromus | reverse complement strand
TTAGTATATTGGTGGCGTCAATTTAGAATACCATGATTTTTGTCCTTTCACTATGTCTTCTTTTTTGCACGTTGGATGTGAGCGCCTGGCCATGACCTTAGTTGGATGTTTGTTTGCTTTTGTAATTGTACCAGTTGGCTTTTTCTTAATTTAGAAATTCAGTTAGTTTCCTGTATTCGTCGATTGCTCTCTACGTTGAGTTTTATATCGCCAGAATTCATTAACGTAGCTTTGTAGTTGAATGCTTTATTGTCGCATTGGCTCGTAGTTTCTAACTTGACAGGCGGTGACGAGACCGTTTTGTCTTTCTTTGTTTCCCTATTTTGATTTGTGTTTGTGGGCTGTCCCAGATGGGACAACTAGTGAGGCATACATTTTGGGCGTTTTGCGTTTCCTTCCCCATTATGCTTCTCTGGCCAATTCTTCCTCATCTGTAGAATACTCTTCTTTATGCGGAGTACTCGGTTCTGGTTACCACATTTCTCCAGAAAGTTCTCTTGCAGGACTTTGTGTTGTTCCTCTAATCCTTAAATTAGATTTCTATATGTTTCCTTGCAGTTATTTCCTTTTATAATTCCCTGTACAGAAGACGTTCATTTTCTGCTTTAATCATTTCTTTTGTTGAGTGGTGTCCTACTTATTGCCAGTACTCCTGCATTTACAAGTCAGCACTATCGTACGCGGGCGCCACTATTTTCTTAGATCGTATTTGTAACTAAAACTAACTTTTAGTGTTTGTAAGTAAAGTTTCAAAAATTGACACTCAAAGAACGAATGGAAGATATTGACTGATATTCGAAAAAGATTTTTCAGATGTTTCTGGTATGGGTGGACCACATTTGCCGTATAGCCGTTTCCGATCAGAGAAAAAGGCTTTTACATCTTTTCAGCTCAATGTATTATAAAGCATACTCTTTACTTTGTATATCAATCTTTAATGCTTGTGCCATGCCAAGAAAGATTGTTGAGCAATCAAGCCTGCCTTCTAACGCTTTCTAACGCTTTCGATGATATCTTTATTATACATTAGAAGTTTCTCATGTTCTACTATTTCTGGAAACTTGAAATTTTGTAACTAGAAGATACTCGATCTGAGCTCTTCAGCTAAAATATTCTCAACTGTCACGTCCGGTCACCAGAGGTCGGTATCAACTTTGTTATTTTAAATGAAATGATAAAATTTTTATTTTAGTTTTGTTTCTACGTATGAAAATACTTCATTTTTGATAATGTTACCCTATACCTAAATATCACCATTTTTGATTTTTTTTTTGTTAGGTACTAATTTTTTGGTAATTTTCTCGGTTACGTTTAATATTGAAAATCTCGGTTATTATTGAAACTAGAAGTTTCAACGATGTTTAGTTCATCATGATATCTTATACAGGCTGTTCAAAATTTGCAACACAATAATTGAATTTTCAAACGTAAAAAATTAATTATTTTAAATGAATCATCCTGTATACCGATACGCCATTCGATAGGAAATCTTATTCCGGATCAATCAATATTAGGGGTCCTATATCTATCTTTAATAGTTTTTGAGATATTGTCAGTATAAAAGAATGCAAACTAAATACACAGTGATTTATTCTTCATTTATACTTTACAGGAATATAACAACATTCGAACAACAGGAAAACACAAAAATATTGAAAAGGTTTACTCACACTAAAATAATATATTTGGGATATCTAACTTAATTAAAAATGTATTATTTTGTTCGAATTGCTGCCCGTTCTGGTCCACAGATTTTAAAACTCTTCGTTGGACTTCTGTCATCGTTGTTCTTCGGATTTCTTGTCGCTGAAGTCCATTCTGTTAGTCAATTCTTCTCGAGTATTAACTGGTTTGGAATAGAACTGACTTTTCACATGACCACAGAAATAAAAGTCCAATAGTATTAAATCTGGTGAGCTTGGTGGCCACCGCCAAGGTCCCCTAATTCCGAACCACCTATCGTCAAATATCTGGTTAAGTTGAATGGATACCTCACGCGGAAAATGTGCCGGTGCACCGTCCATTTGATAAAAGCAGTTGCGTAAAATATTGAGAAGAGTTTCGCAAAACTTGTTCACACATCCACGAAAAAATTTCTAAATATCTTTCACTATTTAAATTTTCGTTGTAAACTTCATATCTAATTTTGTCCCCCATTATTAAATAGGAGTAATCAAAATGAATTTACAGAAAAAGTGACAATTTCTCAAAAACTATTATAGATATAAAATATATTGAACCCTCATATTGATAGATAGGGAATAAGATTTCCTAACGAATGGCGTACCGGTATACAGGATGAAGAAAATAGTTTTTTACGTTTGAAAATTCAATTATTGTGTTGTAAATTTTGAACATCCTGTATAAGATATCATGATGAACCAAACATCGTCTTATTTGGTTATGTTTCTAGTTTTGGACCAGTTTTAGTTTTAAACGTAACCGCGAAATTCACCAAAACTTAGTAAAATGAAAAAAACCTTATTAAAAATGATGTATTTTGATAAGTAGAATCCAAAATAAAATTTAAATTTTATCATTCTATTTAAAATAACAAAGTGAATACCGACTTCCGGTGACCGGACGTGACAGTTAACTTGAAAATATTTTAGCTGAAGAACTCCAAGAAGAACTGAAGGAGTTTCCAGAAATAGTAGAACATGAGAAACTTCCAATATACCAGTTCCGTGAGACACCCTGTATACTGTATAGACTTGATCTATAGTGGAATGCTTTTCTCTAAAAGCAAATTGGTGATTAGGAATCAGTTCGTTTCACTCAAGGATAGGTTTCATTCTCTTTAGAAGCAGCTTTTCAGAGCTTCTTTATCAACAGTGATATGGGGCGATATAATTTGGCCTCATTCGGTGGTTTGCCTAATCTAATAATAACTTCTGCTAGTAATAATAACTTCTGCTAGTTTCCAGACATGGGGAACGTGTTTTAATCTCGTTATCTTTATATAAAAAAAAATGATGACACAAATGTAAAGCAGCTATACTTTTTTACCCATTAAAATATTATTTAGAAACTAACCGCAAAAGAAATACGACACAATTAAATAAAGAGGAAAATATCCACGTTACAAACTTCCTTAACGCTGCTAAAGATATCGTAAGTTAGAACAACTTTCCGACGACTTCACGCTGGAAAAGGGCACATACTGAATAATGTATTCTGAAAAAATATCTTTCCCCACCGAAGCTAGTGTGTAGCTACCGAGGCGAAGGATAAAAGTTGCCGAAACACTTTATTTCTTGTTGCAAGGTTCTCTCCGCCTATCAAGCTTTCAATAACACGCGCCCGCCTTAGGTTAACTTATAAAAAATACGTCGTCAACCATTAACGTTGAAGGGGAACATCAATATTAATGTTACCCGGCACTCTTGAATATTTATTATATTTATCTCCGCTATGAAAAATGTACCCAAGGAATTTACGTACAACTTGGTTCAATAGACATTGGAGATTTGAGTCAGTTTTCGTTCGCTCAAACGCGAACCTCAGCAACTTTGCATTTAATACATTATAGTATACAGGCGTCCCAATAGAGGGCTACATCTGCTGATAAAAAGGCGCACCCAAACAACCTTTTTCACAATACAAACACCTATTTTTTTGATAATCGAACACCCCATATCTCCGTATTCAGTTCCTACATTAAGTTGTTCGCTATAAGATAGTCTAATAAGTATTAAGATTATGTTCACTTGCCGAAAAGAGATCAATCCATCAGAAGAAATTTTGACCAGATTTTCACCCAGAGATTTTTTGTATTTTATCGAATACATCAATTCGAATTCCTAGCTCGGGTTCCAACTATCGATCAGGTACACCGAACCGCCCGACGTTATAGAAAAGGCTCTTCAGGAAAAGAAAATTTACTCAGCAATATTTGTGGCACAGACTTTCGATAACTTGTGGCATGATGGACTTTTCCAGAAACTGGAACACTAGATTCCTATTGAATATACTATTAAAATCATATCTGAAAGACCTTCACTTCGCGGTGAAACAAGATGACGAATACTCGTCACGCAATATTAATGCCGGAGTACCATAAAGAAGTGTACTGTGACCCCTTTTGTACCTACTGTATACTTCTGATATTCCTATTCCGGAAGAAAGCACAGTGCAAACATTTCCACTGTCGTAGAAGCAACGAAAAAAATACCGATATCTGCAAACAAAATCAACCAATGGACACCATTGCCAATGATTATTTGCGGCAAAAGCAAATCTATTAGCTTAATATGAAATTGACGGAAACTCTGATAGTGATAAACGACACTTGCATACTTTCTTCAGATAAGCGTGTGGGATCTTATCCGTAAGAAACGCTCAAATTTCTCCAAGCACGTGACCTTGCCTGAGAGTGATTATAATAAATTATGTAATGTGTTTAGTAATCATTTTACTTCATTAATTTATAATCTCTTGTTGAGTAGATTTGATTCTGTCGACATATACTTGTCAGAAATTAACGGATTGATAGTATCACATTAAAAATCGTTTTTCATAACACCGATTGCTGAGAGTGATATTGCCCGTGCTGTCCACAAATTGAATCGTACAGCCGAAGAAAATTATATGGTAACATGACCGCCGCTAGTGTACACCAAACGTAGGTCGGAGATTGTCGGGCGTCGTATACCTACCTTCTAAAGTCATAAAACCAAAGGGTCACTTTTGTTTCGTTTCGTTTTATTTTTCTGTATGTATAGAATGAAATCGAATTTCGTCTATTTATATGTTTCCGATATCCGAAACTGACAAAACTGCACTGTAATATTTAATGTATTATTTGCATGTAGTTGTAAATCTTATTTGCCCCGGTTTTTACTTTGCTGCAGATATGTCCTTTAGAAGTGATACTACAGTGTTGTTCAGCATTTTAGCTTAATTATAAAAATGTTGTTATTTTTATGTTTATTAAAATTATATCTTTACGTTCTATAATAACATCCACACACAATTTTCTTTTATGTGTGACAGGATTTACAATCCAATATGAATGATATCACATCAGAACGATATGCAGATAACTTTGAAAAAATTATATAATAAAATCATTGAAATTTCAATCTATATTTATGTTACTCAATCGTTTTCGCCGTATTGCAAAAGTTTCAAGTCCACTAGTTCCTTGTATAATATTTTGTATTGCGGCCGACCTACCGGACGATCAAGCACAAAGGTACGTATTTTTATTACACTATGGGTCGCGTTTTGTTCCTTAATTTACCTTTTTGCTGGGATAGGCAAATTCGGCAAATATTGAAAATATGTATCACATACCGTTGTGACTTCGTGCCATCGACACACAATTTCGAAGAGTTACAATGCCCTATCACCTGTCTTTTGAAGATCGTGCAAGAATCGTCACCCTTTGGGAACTTGGCAGAAGCAAAGGAGAGATCGCTAATGAACTAAATATATCGGTAAGTTTGCTTTTGTATGATTAAAATCATTATTGTAGTGCATTGGGTATGAATACGTGTATTGTAAATATAACAGTGTTTTGTTAAAATGTTTGCGTGCTATTGGTTTTGTTGATTAATTTATTATCATTAAATTGTTATTTACCTTAACATTAAATAATCAATTGAATTATATTATTTATTATGTAGGGTATGGAAACGACAAAATCTCTGGAATGAATTGCTATTTTATCCTCCAACTTGTCAATTTGTAAAAGAAACATAAAATGGTTGTATTCAAAGTTATCCGTTGCTGCATAATAATTGGTAATACAAACGGTTAAATTAGAAAATCAGTGGCATTACCCCGGAAATTATATTTTATATAAAAATTTATTTTGCTAATATTTCAAGTGTGCTGTAACTTTTTAAGGATTTGGAATAACAATTAGGTCCATATGAAAAGTTTTACTCTGAATGCCATTTAGTTTTTAAAAATATTTTTTGCGGGAAAAATTGTTGGACATATAATAAATATGAGTATTTCTTTTATAATACATTTTAAACACTTAAGTAAATAAATGTGCAATACAATCCAAACCTCCATAAATTGTATTGAGCAGCTAAAAAGTCGTTAAATACGTCCATTAGTTAAATTAAATTGCAATTTAAAAATTATATGTAATTTAAAATGAAAAAAAATAAAAATGTAGTGCGACCTAAAACCAATATTTTATGCAATACGTTCGACAACCTGAAACAGTTGTGGGTTGATGGTTGTCTTTGCATAATACATAGGTATATTGTACATAATATCGACCCATGCAACGAAGACTATACTAACTACATAGGGATTGCACTTGAGTGACGATAGTCTTCGTTGCACGGGTCGAATTATATTTGATCATAATATTCTTTTACGAGATAATTTTCAAAGTAAAGCTCTCTGATAGTAAATGGTACTATTTAATATAATAGTAGATATTAACTGTTATATTGACTGTTAATATTAACTGTTATACATCTATGTATTATTTTTATCTATACTATACTCATGTTATATTTATATTATATTTGTTGAATACATAATTATATGCAATTTTCATTACTTACCATAACGTAAATTAAATAAATATAAAACATTTTGAGATAAAAGTATATCATTTCGGTCTGCGACGAAGTAGAAACCTTCTTCCTATCTGGAATTACCTCCTTTAAAAATTATTGACAGCGGATATCGGATGTAGTAATCGGTTTGCCTTGAGGCATACACCGACGTAGCCATGATGATGAAGTATTTTAATATGTGCCTAATTAAAATTTTTACAATTATAACTAACGTTACTATGTATTTTAGTATAGATGAAATAATACTACAATTGCATATCGAAACAAAAATATTAATGAATAACAATCTTTAGCTACGAGCGGCAGTTTCGCTCCGAATATCGAAAATATATTATATAAATACGAAACTCATATTCATACCATCTATATACAGAAAACTTAAAATGAAATGATACAGAAGTGACCCTTCGGTTTTATGACTACCAGGTAGGTATACGACGACCGACAATCTCCAACCTACGTTTGGTATACACTAGCTGCAGTCATGTTACCATATAATTTTCTTCGAGTGTACATCTAGCGCACGAAATGACTATGTTCCATCTTTTATTGTAAAAAAGTCGATTGCACAAATCTCTGGCCCGTTGGCATACGAAATCAACAATTCTTTAGAGCTGGGGCCAACTCGTCTAAAGATTTCTCATGTTAAAACTTTGTATAATTGTGTCGATCTTGGAGATCTGAAAAACTATCGCCCAATTAACATATTGTCAGTGTTTCCTAAGATCTACAAAATGCACATGAATGAAAAATTAATCTTTTTTATGCAAACTAGTCTTTGTGATTACAACCAGCAAGCGTTTTATTCATCCAGATCAACTATGACAGCGTGTTTAATTATTTAACGAATATGTACATACCGGTTTGGATGTTGGGACGTGTTGTTTGGGACTGTTTATAATTCTATCGAAGGCGTTTGACTGTATCAACCATTCTATTTTATTGAGCAAATTGCAATCCTATGGAGTAAACGGGGTTGGGTTGGGTTGAATTGGGTCGACATCCTTTGTGCTTAACACAGTGCACATCTGAGGTGCCCAATTTTGGGTGTACACTGTACATGCATATAATAAACGAATATATGTCTTTTAATAAAATATATATCGTTTACTTATTGTGTATAGTTTATTCCTATTTTTAATTATCAATTTCCTCAGTTATACCAATGTTTTATGTGATGTGTGTGTGCTAATAAATACATATATACCAAAATAATACAAGAACAAGGTACACGTATTCTTAAAACGCTTTTGTGTATGCTTTTATTCTCATTTTTCGTGCTTATTTTATGCGCTTATTTACCAAAAATAAATGCTAATAATTCTGCACTCTAATTATAATACAAGTTTTATACGTCAAAAATTGGCGCACAAGTTGTGAACGAGTGGGCCTATACGTCTTATAATACGAGTGTTATATACTATTTTTTTCTACTTTGCGACACTAATTTACATACATTTTCGCCATCTTACAATCTGGAGTAGTTTTAACTTCAACAGCTGGTAGTTGTGATAAAATTCAAAAATACGGTTGAGGCGAGCCAACAGCGATTGAGATCATATTGAGATGTCAGCCTTACTTGACACTTGACGTCAACATCATCAATCTTATAAAACTAAAAGTTAATAAAAGTTCGTGTTCTAGTGTTTGCATAACGACACCGAATGCGGTTTCGTTATGAGTTTATAACGAACGCAAACCAGAAAAAATCTGTTTCGAAAAACAGTGCGAAAAATGAAACAAATATTTTCACCATATCATACCCGAATCGCCATAAACTTGCGTGTGCATCACAGGGGTGCTGACGTAGTACACGGTACCATGACAATATTAGTAATAACACATTATTTTGCAAAATTTAAGAAGACTCTGATATACATTTGCTTGTAGACTATTGACGTCTTATCTAGTTATAGAACTAGTTTTAAAAAGCTAAATAAGTACTATATGATACACCACATGCTTGCTTTTTCGACAGTGTCTAATTAGCTATAGAACGTAGTTTTATTAAAATTCGCACACTACAGTTATACAGTTATGCTAACGGCCGGCGTATCTATAGAATAGTCGATGTGTAGTATTGCCCTATCTGGATATCTAAACTGAGCTCTGGGGATGTGCAAATATTGCCTCTGGTTTAAGTTGTCTGCTAATAGGATCAATCTGAACGACATCTGGAGCAATGATGTTGCTTGCTGCGGTCTCGAAATTCATACGTATGCGTTCAGCCGAACAAACAAGCCTCTATTAGTTCGCACAAATTGAAACGTTTGCTTTTCCTGGCATATTCCTCTGAACTATCGTGTAGAGACGTCAATATTTAATTGTCTAAGTATCAGAATGAATTAAATCTAATGAATTAATTATTGATAGGTGATCATTACATGATGATTTTGTCATGAAATTGTATCTCTATATTGTTGTTTTAAATGTTTCAAAGTTTTTTGCTGCATTTGAAATCTTTTCAGTAATAGCCTCTCACGTATGATGGACAATAAAAGCAAAACATATTAGGTCTGACAGTGCCGCACCCTTGTAAGGACGAAATTTGCACGATATTTTTGCGCTGTGAAAGGTGACAATGAATGGAAAATCGATGTCCGAGTTTCCACTTCCGTTCAAAGTAATGGAATGCCGAGAACCACAAATCGCGGCGAGGATATTGCGGCTGTTAACCGCAAATGACAGCGTGCACGTGACAGATATTTAATGCAAATGTCCCATTCAATTAATTACTTAAGTAGGTACCTATCGGCCGTCTGCAGTATCGGAACATCAAGAATACCAATGCGTTCGTTCATTGCCTAATAATAATAATAATAATAAATGCTTTATTCTATAAACCCAAGAGTGTAGAACATGTCAAAAGTGTAGGTATGCAAGTATATACACAAGTTAAATTCGTGGTTTGGTAGAATTCAAAAAAGATGTTTTTATTTACTTTCACAGCTAATACAATACAATATAAAAGTGTTACAGATCGACTATTACTACGTCTAGGTCACGCGTATAATAATGCCTACTGTCTTGCATGCGGACTATTTATATAGTATCTTATCTATTCTATTGTCAGCAGATTCCTTCTGCTGTACGTCTGATCTGGGCGCATAACTCCTCCAACGTCAGCTGCAGAAATACCGTTGATTATAAATGAGGCGGTATTTCCTGCAAGGGATATGCTGAATGGCCAAATGCATCGGTCAAGTTCGCGTCCTTAGATAGGTTGGTCGCCCTGTGCTGGAAACGTGAGCGTAATCTCCAGCACGTTACAAAAATAGAAATAACAATTAGTACAATGATAAAAAAAAGTACAGAACGTGGTCTCTGGTATCTGAATAATGTTGAGAGAAAGATATTGAGTCAATTAATTTAGTGTGGTCATCAATAGTCTTAGAAAAATTTACAAAATTAGGCTGGGTTAAATTAAGCGTAGTTATCTGACTGTGTTGCCACTGAAATGGAATAAGTTTAATTTCAGTGTTAATTAAGGTTTTATAATTACGAATTATTTGGTCATTTATAGAAAAAATGCAAGTGTTAATATTTCTTATCAGATAAGTACCTTTTACAATTTGTGTGTCCTTATCTTGTTTACAAGTTCTGATCAATTTATTTTCAGAGGGACTAAGTAGGATTTTGATATTATTGTCAATGTTTCTAATTTCAATGTCCTTTAAATAAAAGGAATGATATACGCAGTTGTGGTAGTTATTATCCAACTGGAGAATATGAATTTCGCAAGGGGCAGTCTCTGAAAAATAATTTTCTAATTCGTGATCACAAAGAAATTTGGTTTTACTTAATTGTTTACAAATAGAATTGGAAACAAAATACTTATTTTCTTTAAGTCCAATGTACTTAAATTTAGGGGTAATCTGTTTAAAAGAATTATTTTGAGAAAAAATAGGCAATGAATTTAAATGATAATACTGAAAGGGTTCTATGTCGACAATTGGAATGACCAATACAAAAACATAATGATTACTAGTCTGGTACACTTTAACTTTGATAATAGATTCAATTAAATAAATGTTATCCGCTAAAATATCAAACGGAAATTCTTCTTTTGGGTTTAAATGTATTAATTTTACATAATTTAAGAGTACTTGCGGCTGTACTACCATCGGATGTAATATGCCGACTTTAGCGACAGTTGTGGCGTCAATGAGTTCTTCCATCTCTAGCCGGATGGTGGTGAAAAGGTGGATTTGGTTATTGGCCAACTGGATAGCATCCATGACCTTTTGTTGTGCCTTTGCTTCTTCTGACATTTGTAGTTGATCTTGAATAATTGATTTGATAGTCTCCTCGTATTGTGTGCTTACATTCTTAAGAATGTTTAACTGGGAATGGAATGCTGTTTTAAAGATTTTCTGGTTTTCTTGCAGTTCGGCGATTTGTTCTTCGCATTTTCGTCCATCTTCTTCATCTAAATTTCCGGTGATCGCTTTGACTATGCCGCCGAGGAAATTAAAGGCTCCTCTCCTTTGTCGACCATGACGGTTGATAATGTCGAAGTATAGTTGGACTTTACGTTCTTCTTCTTGACGCAGTTCCAATAAGCTTGTGTACTCTTGAGTTATGCTCTCCTTTGGGGTAATTTCATCTTTCTGTGATAGATAGGTGTACAAATGTGTAGTAGACTAGAATAATCCTTCTGAATGATAACTTCATGGTGACTCTGGGTGTTGTACGCCAATCCTTGTTTTAGGGGAAGTAATCCGACTTGGTCGTTGATCTTGATCACCTCGGTTAATCCTCTTCCGATGAGGGTTAGTATTATAATTACGATGAATTCCATTCGTCACTCTGGTTTTTGGTTGGGGTTGGTTTTGCTTCTTTTGTTTCTTGGCTTTCTTCTGCCTTTGGTTGGTCCTTAACTATAAGTCTGGTGGGCGTCTTGACGAGATTTTGATCGCTTCGACGTTGTTCCTCACACAGCTTGCAGCTTCTGGAAATTCGGATCCTTCCGGTCGTTTTCTCAGCTTCTATGACGGTGGTGGGCGCTTTGACGAAAGTTTTATCGTTGCGGCGTTTTCTCCCGGTCACTCGTCGCACTGGTCGGACAATTGGATCCTCACAGTCCTGCACACTTTTATATTGCACTGTTTCACTGCTGGTTCTTCGACCTGAAGAATAAATGTTCACCCACAAATTTGGAAAATTGGATCCTCTTTTGTGGTGGTCAAATATCCTCATCCGACTGCGCCAGTTAAATTCGTGGTTTGGTAGCATTCAAAAAAGATGTTTTTATTTACTTTCACAGCTAATACAATACAATATAAAAGTGTTACAGATCGACTATTACTACGTCTAGGTCACGCGTATAATAATGCCTACTGTCTTGCATGCGGACTATTTATATAGTATCTTATCTATTCTATTGTCAGCAGATTCCTTCTGCTGTACGTCTGATCTGGGCGCATAACTCACATATATAAATGCAAACAAAAGTGCACAATTAAAATCAAATTCAAAACTCAAAACTGAAAATCATCACAGTCCAGGAACTCTCTTACAGTGTAGAATGCATGACTCAGGAGGTGTTTCTTCAGTATATTTCTGAAACTCATACTTGGTAGTAGTTTATATGAGTTTGGAAGATGGTTGTATATCTTCAGTGTCTGTGTAATAACTCCTCGGTGGACATTGGCGGATACAGTCTGTGGTATTCTCAGTTTACTTTCTCTATTTGCCCGAGTGTCATGGCGATGATTCACCTCATACTCTGAAAAAAGCTCATTATAATGACTCTTAACTAACAAGGCACACTCATAGACGTATATTGATGGAACGGTAAGTATATTATTTTCTTTGAATACTTCCTTGCATGAATCGCGAGAGGTCATCTGGAATATGCTCCGTAGGCAGGATTTTTGTATCTTAAATATTCTAGGAAGGGCCACAGAATTTCCCCACAATTGGATCCCATACCGTATCCTGGAGTATACATACGCATAATAGGACGTCATTCCGGCTTCTCTGGACACTAACGTAGCTATCGTACGAAGTGCATAAGTGAAAGCTGATTTTTCGTGCACAAAGATCATCAATGTGTTCCTTCCACTCCAAACGTGCATCAATTACTACGCCCAGAAACTTTGTACTTTTTACAGAGGTAAGTTGAGTATTGTTGTACGTAACATCAAACTTGTCTTCAGATTTCAGTGTAAATTGTACTATTTTAGTTTTTTCTACATTTAATTTTAAATTGTTGTTATGGAACCAATCCGATAGTTGCTTCATGCTTACACTAATTTCTTGTATCATTGTGTCTTTACATTCAGTTTGTATAATTACAGATGGATACATCCCATCATGGAACCCTGGGGGACTCCTTTCTTAACGAGTTGCCATTCCGAAGCAAGCTCTTCGCCTGACATATCATGTTGTGCAATAACACGTTGGTACCTGCTACTTAGGTAGCAGTCCTCATGGTTGACTATTTCAGTTTTGTTTTATAAAAATGCGAGTTGTGACATAACGCAATTCCTAACACAAAACATGATCAATCCGAAATAGTCTAAGAACCAGGGGCCGACAGACTTACGGTGTTCTTATAAACTATATTTTTATGGGTAGTTTATTTTCTTATACCTGCCGAACATGAGACGGGGAGTCGTTAGTTCAGTCGGCCGTTCCTATAAAGTCACTGAGGCATGGAAGGTCTAAAAATTTGACCGAGTTCAACGGCGTCATAGTAAATATTTTAAAATACTTGAAATGAAACTTTATTCGTTCTACTATTACAAAGCATTGTGAATTAATAACTATATACTTATACATGTTAGGTGTATGTCAGAGTATTCTCCACATTGATTATTCCCTGTGTCTTCGCCTCGAGTGCAGAGTGGTGAGAAGTTCGTCCTCGAGCTAGTGGTATCGAGGATTCTTGTTGTATTTTATGTTTACGACGATGTCAAATTGTTATCCTCAAAATCATGGTCCGGACTTTTTGTTTAAATTGTTTGTTTTAGTTTTTTTGTCTTTGTCTGGTAAGTTGTATGTGTTGATGGAGTCCGTTGTAATATTCATCTTGTTTTTGGATGTCTTCACTCGCTGGGTGCGTATTTTGTATCGTTGTCTTGTGTTAAGGTTGTGAATGTCGTGGTTGGTTGTTAGCGTTAGTTGTGTTTTAATTAGGTTCTTTTGTATGTTATGCAGTAAAATCATGTCATTCATCTTCAAGGTGGCTCGCATCGTTAGTTCTCCTGTTAGGTGGTATAGTTGACTTGTTGGCGTGAAATAGTCTATGTTATACAATAACTTTAGCGCCTTGTTTTGTTGATTTGTATCGTGTTTATATTTTTTGTGTGGTTGTACCCCATGTCGTTCCTAGATAATTTATGTTTGCCAGAAACATTGCGTGATAGATTGCGTTTTTTGTTGTCTGTAATAAATTTTCTGATCTTCCACATCTGTGCCAGGGCAATCGCGTTTTTGGTTCGTATGTTCTTTATGTGGGCGTCCCCATTTCATGTTGTCCGTAATCGATAGTCCGAGGTATTTACTTTGTGATATTTGTTTCTGGTTTCCGTTTAGGTTGATGTTTAGAGTACTGGGCGTCCGGTTATTTAGTATCATGAAGTTAGTTTTATTCTCATTTATTGTTAAATAATTGTAGGCACGCCATGGCTCTAGTTTCCTCATGACGGAATCGATTTCTTCTTGTAGTGTTTTTATGTCTTTAGTCGCATATGCTATGCATGTATCGTCCGCGAAAACAAATAGTCTCCCATTTAGTTGCACGTCGCTAATATCGTCTGTATACAGAATGTATAGTAGTGGTGAGATGTTAGATCCTTGTGGAAGTCCGTATTTTTGGTATTCTACCTCCCTTTCCGTTCTTTCTTTTTCCACTTTCTGTGGTCTGTTTTCTATGTACGTTTTGATGAGTTCGAGGTTATTTTCTGTTTTGCCACTGTTTTTAATTTTTATCAGCAATCTTTCTTTGTGTACTGTGTCAAACGCCTTTCTCATGTCAATAAACAGCAAAACCACTTCGTTCTTTTTTTCTCTTTTTGTTTTGATGTGTGCAATGAGGTCTTATTCTTTAACCAAATATTTGGTTTGATAACTTAGTCCTGAAGATGCAGCTTGCAACAGAGCGCGAAACGTCCACTGATTCAAAGTCCTCAAAGCTGTTTCCACCCGGAAATCAATATATCATTGACTCAAACCGCGGAAGTCTACAATCTAGATATTGTAAACAATATTTTGATGGAAGCGAATAGATCAGTCAGGGCCGGCCCGAGGCGGGTTCAGCGCGTTCCCCGGAACCCGGCCCCGCGCTTTGGACAGCCCCGCACTTTAGACAGTGCCGCTAACTGCCTCGCAACGTTACAAGTTAACCCCATCCTCAGACAGAGGCGATTTAGTCGCCGCGACAGCGACGAGATAATTTTGCTATGTATATCAAAAGGATGGTTACGATACCACACAAAGAATCTGTTCATGAGTAGAGATATTACAACCAGGGATGTCAAACCGTAACTTACCGCGTAAATTACTAAATTAATTACCGTAATTAATGGTAATGTACCGATTTTTAATTACCGCAATTTACTGCTTAAATTACCGTTGGTAATTTACCGGTAATTTACCAACAATTTTAATTACAGTTGTTAATTTACCGGAATTTCTAAATTAATTTCAAAAACGTTCCACCAGTACTTGCGTGAATGTACCCCACCACTCCTAAGCAGTCGACAAGTGCTGTAAAAGCGTAATTTATCGGGTAAATTACTAAATTAATTTCTTAATTCAGTGGAGCCAATAATGCACATTTTAAATCAGTAGCCATCTACCTACTATCAAATTCATGATATAAAGAAATGTTCTGTTGATCCGGATAAAATGTGATCGTTGTTTGTGAAACCGGGCGTTGTCGTTTTGTGAGTCGGTAATAAATTACAGTATTTTATTCTATAATTATGAGGTTAGACTGTCTATTTTATAAATTGCTGGTATAAATAGTTATTTAACCAACAAGTATATTAAAAAGAGCCATTAATGACCGAGACTGTTTAACGCGCGAGCAATTAGCGAGCGCGTTAAACAGTGTTCTAATTGCTACAAATAACAAAAACACGGAATGCTTTGGTAGAGATGAAGTGTTCTGTAGAAAGGTTAATATTTCTGTAACCTAAACACAATGTCAGTAATACTTTCATACGAATAAATAATTAATTAAATGGATTATTGTAAACTGAATAAACAATAATTATTTCGGTACGATTGTCAATAGTGCATAGGTTAATGCGTTTAAGTCTAACTTCGGCGTAAATTTTCGGTGGAAATATTACATTGTCCATGGTTTCCATAAAACTATTTTGAAACCGCCACATTTTTATATTCTTCATGTTCGGCTATCATAGTTGCAAAATCCCCTTAAATGTCTTCCTCCAGAGGCTTAAAAGAGGCGACCTAATTTTCGAAAGCGTTGACGTATAACGAACAAATTAATGTCTTTGATAAATATTATTTAAACTATTTTAGTCTGGTATACAGGGTCTCCCACGACGAGCTGCCATTAGAAGTATATGGAGACCCAAATGGAATGAGAGATTGAGAATTTGTGGAATTATATTGTTGGACACGATCGTCTCAGCTAAAATATTTTGAGTTTTCGATTACTTCCGGTTACACCGGAAATAATGTCAACTTTTCTATTTCAAATGGAATACCCTGTATTTTATTGCATTTTCCAAATCTTCATTAAATTTTAGATCAACTTTATGTTACATTCCCTATACCTAACCTGTGCCATTTTTGAGATATGCATACTTTTCCTTAAAAAATGACAGCTGCACGGTTACTTTCAATTACTTATAAACTAGCCCTTGTGACCGTTGGAAAAAAGTTGTCCGGCAAAATTGTTGTGAAGGTAACGTATTATTGACACATCGGTAGAACTCTTGTGAAAGTTATACAGGGTGTTCAAATTATAAGATCAAAGTTGAATTCGAGAAAAGTACTAAAAGTCGATTCTTTCAAATGGTAACCCTAGCATATGAATACATTTCTCAATTCTATGGAAAATTTTAGGTCAACTTTATGTACAATGTCCTATATCTAAAATGTACTTGTACCTACTGAAATCGATTTTTAATTATCACAGTAGAAATTTCAAATATTGCCACATCTAGATTGCTTTTGAAAACAACTGAACAATTTGGAAGAAACAAAACTTTATTAAACAAGTTGTTTACGTCATTTTGCTTTATAATTAATTAAGTATTGATAAAATTATAAGCCTACAATAAAACAATATTAAAAATAAAACAAAATCCTAAGTAAATTTAAAAAAATTGCTTACCACAATTTCAGTAACCGTTCAAAAACGTTGCCGTTTTCCGCTAAACATGCTTCAATTCTTTTTAACCCAATAACTGATGAGGAGAAAATGAAAGATAGGGTTCGAGCTGCTGTCAATGGGTTATGTGCGAACTCTATCAGGGACGCCACCAACAATAGTATGTTAAAAAGACTTAAAGCATGTTTAGCGGAAAACGACAACGTTTTTGAACAGTTACTGAAATAGAATTTAGCAGTTTTTACTTTTCTTTACGATTTTGTTTTATTTTTAATATTGTGTTTTAATGTAGGCCTATAATTTTTTAAATACTAATTATAACGAAAAATAACCTAACAAAACTTGTCTATTAAAGTTCTGTTTATTCCAAATTGTTGAGTTGTTCTCAAACGTAATCTAGATTTGCCAAAATTTGCAATTTCTACTGTGATGTTTAAAAATCGATTTCAGTAGGTACTAGGACATTTTAGGTATAGGACATTGTACACAAAGTTGACAATTTTCTATAGAATTTAGAAATGTTTTCACATGTTAGGGTTGCCATTTAAAAAATCGACTATTAGTACTTTTCTCGAATTCAATTTTGATCTTATAATATGAACACCCTGTATAACTTTTAGAAGAGTACTACTGATGTGTTGATAATCCGTTACCCTCACAACAATTTTTCAGAACAACTTTTTTCCCACGTTCACATGAGATCATTTATAAGCAATTGAAAGTAACCGTGCAGCTGTCATTTTTTAATGAAAAGAATTAATGTCTCAAAAGTGACACATGTTAGGTATAGGGAATGTAACATAAAATTGACCTAAAATTTAATGAAGATTTCAAAAATGCGATAAAATACAGGGTGTTCCATTTGAAATATAAAAGTTAACATCATTTCCGGTGTAACCGGAAGTAACCGAAAACTCAAAATATTTTAGTTGAGACGATCGTGTCCAGCAATATAAGTCCACAAATTTTCAATCTCTCATTTCATTTGGTTCTTCATATACTTCTAATGGCAGCTCGTCGTGGGAGACCCTGTATAGATTACTAATTCTCTTGACTTTGAAGAAAATCAATATCACAAATTATCCGTTTGTGTAAGTCAAAATTACAGAATGCTGCATTAAAAGAAATGTTATTAAAAAAACTAAACTAAACTAAAGATAAACTTAAGTTTGCGAGATTGTTGAATTTTGCCGAACCGTCTGGATATGTAATATTAATTTATAAATTATTGTGTGTAAGTTACAAATAATATTAAATTAGATGCTTAATACATTTTAAGCTGTTGACGATAGACCTATCGAGTTAAGATATGCAGGGTGTTCCATGTAAAATCTATTGACATTTAGAAAATTTGCAGTTATTCGGGATAAGTCATATTAGAATCGCAAACCAATAATAACCGTCGAAAAGTGCGATACTTTTACTATCCAAAATGAATTCTTTTCTATCTTTATCCTTACGTCAGAATATTTTTTTGAAAAATGAATGTTTGACATTAATTGCAATTTTTGCCCCGCGCATTTAGAAGCCGGCCCCGCGCAATTGTTTGAACCCGGCCCCGCAAAAGCTTATGCCGGCCCTGAGATCAGTAGGTAACGATTGTTAACAGAACTACACAGTTAGCATGTATACAAGTAATCCTTATTTACTGCGTCACATGTCGCTTGAATTTAATAGCATTCCGACTATTTGTTAATTTTTAAGACCGAAATAGACATGAACAATATTTTGAACACAGCGGCCAATGACTCCGTCTGAGTCCGTTTTTGTGGACTTGAAGAATATGGAGTTAGCAGACTTTTCTGGTTAGTAGTGCTGCAAAACTGCCCGATTTTGTTATATTAATATTCAAACTATTATAACAATTTCAACAGTTTATTTTATTAGTAATATTTAAATACAGGCACAAATAATATAATCGTCGTGTCGTTATATTCTGTCCGTAAACACTGTTCTTCTAGTAACTGCATCGTGCGATCCTCCAGTACCGGCAGCGTCGCTGTCGATCCGTTCCCCCGCACTACACCAAAGACCGAAGAGCGCCGCGTGAATTGCGGCGATCATGATCTTTCATGATCAACACGATCTTTGGTAAGGAAAATGCAAGATAAACAATGATTATGTAATAAACTTTAAACATATGGTTTATTAGGTAGCCAATGATCGATAGTTCATCATCCTAGCTCTTCTTATAACGGAATTACTGGCATTGCATAATATAGTTTCTTTGTGGGTCAACCACTAATCCGATCATTTTACAAAAGTGCATATCAAAAGCTACCATTCCGCAGGTGATTTTACGTTTTAATTCGTTGCAATCTATAGATTATTTCCGTAGTATTTAAATGCTAAAGTTAACGAATGAAATTTACAGGGCAAAAACACCGCCAATTCTTCTTAATTTGGTAAACGCCTATATATACAGCTTTATCATGGTTATGACTTATCATGTGAATCAATGGCAGCATCAGATTTTTCAACTTCTTTCCCCTGGATTCGCGGGAAAATCGACGTCAAAAGAGGAGACATAATATATGGCCACAATAGTATGTACATAAAATGTAACACTCGTTTCCAAAAAAAAAAAAACACTTTTTCTAGATACTAAATGTCACGATTCTTCATTTGATAGTGTTAATGATAAACGTTATTCCATTTTTTCACGTGTATTTTGTATCGGTAACCCCATATGAGAAGTGCTAGTCAAACTAAAATTTACTGACCGAAAATACCCGTATTATCCGTATATTTAGTGAAATCAGTTTCTATACGAGAAATGCATTTTTGTATCAAATATATTATTATTTTTACATAATATTAATGATTGTAAACTGGTATCTAAAACACTTTTTTTAATATAAAAACCGGTATTAGAATGTCACAAAAAAATGATAAATCCAAATTAACAGGAATTTCTCTATGCATTTGTTCTCTCGCCTGGAAAAGAACCACTTTCTCGGCGTGGTACACAATATACTATGTATTACCATACAAATATTGTTTACAAATCAGGAATGCATTTTACACTGGCAATGGTGTTTGGTTACTTCTCTAATACCACAACAAGATTTGAATACTCAACCAGTACGACGTTGAAATTGTGAGCGCGTTCTTATTTAACAGAAGGAACTAAAAATAGGCTACTGTCAGCATATCCATTATCATATACATACGTAGTACAAATACAAAATCCTCCGTACGATTTGAATTGCAAAGTTTAAAATCTCTTCCGGTATTTGTACGTAGAACGTTGAATTCATAAAAGAGCTCGTCGCCGGGGGCAGTAACGTCACTCGAAATTTCCGCGCAGATAATGGTAAACCCCCATTCCGCCGGCGTAATGAAAAAAAGATCCCACTACCTACCCTTCGGCACTTCTGCTTTTTTCCACCGTGTTGCCTACTGAAGCATGTAGTCACGCAAATATGTGAATATCCTATCAAAATTAAACTTCAATTTCCGATTCAATCGACACCCCAGATGTCGATGCTATTATATTGATATCGTGCCATGTTTTTTAAATATCTCATGTGGATTGCTTTCGGCAATCTTGCTGTGCAACATATTAAACACGAAAAATGGGGATAAACTGTGAACTGAAGTATAATTGAGAATGCAAAAGACGACAATTCCAACATATTAAGCTCAAAATCAAACATTTGCTGTCAAAGAAAACTGGCTGTGAGCTCGTAAGCTCATCCTTCGTAAGCTCGCCATACATTGAAGCACTTGAATAACTTTGTCCAATCTGTGTATGGATGTATCCAATATCTCCTATTTTGTTTCAAAATTAATTTTTTGTACACAAAGTATGCAAAAATTACTCATTTTCTCCGATATACATCCATTTCTAGTGGCAGCAGAATACGTACTGACGTTACTTAACAGGAAAGTGTGAGCTGTCTTTTGCGCCGCCGCCGCGGTGGCGGTGGCGGTGGCGGTGTCGCAGCGGCGCCGTGCGTTTAAAACACTGATGTGTGTACCGGGCCTCATATAAAATCTAATGCAGCTAAAGTTACAATTTTATACAGTGTCCTGCAACTCAGCTGCCGTCTAATGTAGCTCAGTTACTAATTGACCCTAATTTAACATTTTGCAAACCTACCCTGTACTTCAAGGTACATTTCAAGAAATTATTTTTTATTATACAGGTGGTCCTAAAAATGCGCAACTGGCCCAAATGTTATTTACACATTTGGAAGCCTTTTATGCTTGCCTACATACCACCAAAATTTTATTGAAATCGTTTGGGTGACCGCAGCGCAAGAAAATCAAAACCATAAAAAAACTATTTTGCATCGTTGGCTTTAAAAATCAATAAAAACCACAAATTGCACCTCGTTAATAAATTTTTGCGATGTGCTTATTAAGTTAGATCTAGTAGTCTCGTTAACCAAGTGGCATTGATCCAAATTATACAGGCTGGTCAAAATCCAGTGTCAAACTTGTCAAACTTCAAAGCGTGTTATTGTTCTTATTTTAAATTGGAACCCATACACTTTTTTAAGTGAAAGGACGCAGAATCAAAAAATGAACATTTTTTCTAAATACAACCCTACCACAAAACCCAATATTTTAATAGTTATTTGCCAAAAACTTATTTTTCAACGTTTCCAACGGCAATTCTAAAAATATACCGCAAAGAGGTATTTTAGATTTTAGTGTACTTAATTAAGTAGGTGTTGAATTGCCAAATTTACTGCAAAATTTACCTATAGCGGTAAGGGCGGAAATGTGGCTGCAACATGATGGAGCTCCAGCACATTACTCGTTACATGTCAAGGACCAGCTCAACGAAATCGTCCCAAATCGGTAGATTGGAAGAGCAGGACCAGTTGCCTGGCCTCCTCGATCACCGGACTTAACGAAACTGGATTTCTTATTGTGGGGCTACGTTAAGGACATCGTTTATGCTGAACCTCCAACAACACCAGAAAACATGCAAGAAAGAATCCGGGGCGCATTTCTAAACTATTACGCCGGACCTTTTAAGAACAGTGGCGTGGTCATTTCATACTCGTCTTCGTTTGTGCCTCGAAGAGCACGGAAGACATTTCGAACAACTACTTAATTTAGTACACTCAAATCTAAAATACTTCTCGTACGATATTTATTACCTAAAATGGCCGTTGGAAACGTTGGAAAATGAGTTTTTGGCGAATAACTTTTAAAAGATTGGAAATTGTGATGAGGTATGTAGAAAATAATTCTGTAAAAAAATAAATCCCATAAAAATGAATTTGCCTGAGAAACTTGACGATGTATGTGCGAATATACGCGGTTCAAGAACCGTATGTTGTAAGTCCTTATCAACATCAAACCCACGTAAAATGAAGCTCCGGATCTTAACCTCGTAATATAAGGATGGATCTTTCGGACGCGACCCATAAAATTTTATATAACCGTTACTCAGACTCTTATTACCCCTTATTACATTATCCCTTGCGAAATATTTGCCCAATTATCTTTTACGTTGTTCGAATTTATTGCTAGCACGTCCAGAACTTTCATATAAAACTAAAAATTCACTTACTGCTTGACACGATTGCTATGCTCTTCCACTTCATACTGGAGACCATTATGCTGAAAGACCTGGCGATATCGTATAGTGAAGGTCCAGCGTTGATTGGGTCTTCCCTGATTCCCTGAAAGGATTGAGAGAAAAAGGTGATATACGGGGTGTCTAACGAAACATGATGTACAATCACGGAAAGATGTATGTTCCTAACACTATTGCAGATATTTCAAGCAACGTGTCTACGATACATCTATGTACGGATTTTTTGGTACCGTCGGCGCTCAGCCGTTCTGCGCAAAAAGAAACGTTTACGCTGTACACTCATATATCCGATAGTTATCATTTTGCTAGCTATGTGATTAATTATTAATGTATAATAATTAGAAAATGTAATACCTATAAAACCACATTGCGTGTAAGTATGGTATTCATTACAGCCAGGCGAAAGGGCGGCCCGTAAGCGGCCCCCTTCTACCTAAATAAAATAGGGGCTAGGCCCACTAATTGTATAATAAATAAATCAATTTCGAATTAGAACTCGAAGTAATTTATAATTTTAGAAAATAATATATATCAAAAATACTTTATACCAATAATTGTAACTCAAATTCAATTGCATATCGCCCATATATACTTCGGGGCCGCGTTCAGAAATAGGTCCGGAAGTCCCTCTGGCCTCTATGCGTGATTTCGGTGATTCAGTAGTTTTTTTTTCGTGGATTATTTTTCCAATGATTGGTAGACGAGCCTCCATAACATCACGTTTCAGAAAATAAGCTAAATATTTAAAGAAAATTAGTGTAACATAACTTTAGCTTCCCTGAATAATAATTGAACTTGATAGAATTCTATTAATTTGTGCACGCAAAATTTTTTAATACGACACGTGACTATTTTGGTAATTCGTTTAACAGTAATGAAATAACACTTTACATAACCAGTGATTACACACTTCTTTTCATTGAATTTCCAAGGTTTACGATTACATTTCAGCCTACCTAAAGAATGCAGTTCCAAAAACACAAGGTTTATGGTATTTTGCTACCATTTTTGAGATTTTTTGTTAAAACCAAACAAAAATATCGTAATCGTTTGCTTTTTTTTTCCCAGACACCAAAATGCTCGAACAAAGTTATGTGGCTTTATGTTTAGCTATGCAACATTTCTGATAGTATCGGCTTAATTTAATGTGAAATGAAAAGTATATTAAAATCAATAGGTAATGACAAGTGTCTTCTTTTGGTAAAGAGGTAAGTAGAGATTTTATAGCATCGCAAATTCAAAGCATCGCATGCGATTTTTTTCTTATACAGAGTGAAATTTCTAAAGAATGTTTTTACTAAAAAACCAGTGGAATTGGACGTTTGTTACAAAAACATTCCAACGGCATGAGAAATCTAATTCTGTACTCGAGTTATATTCAAAGATCGTGGAAAAATCGTTGGTCTTGATAAAGGCGACATATTGGATTTTATCATTTTAGGTGATCTTTTTATTAGTTTCAATTATGATGTACCACACTTGTTGTTTAACTGTAAATTTTAGACGAATGTCAGTTGTACTTGTTCTTTTATTTGCTTTTGCAAAGGTTTTTATATATTTTAAAATTTTAACAAAAGGTTAAAATTTGCAAAAAATCTACAGCCAAATAAGTGCAGTACAATGTGTAAAACAGGTAAAAAACTTCAGAATCAAACATGGCGCCCATAGGAGAACTAAAAGTTCGCTATGCTTTCTCCACCATCTTTGCAGATAAGTCAATTACGCAATTGTATTTCGTGCCTATGCAATGTTACGTTGCAAACGTCCATCTCCACTGCTTTTTTAGTAAAAACAGCACAAATTTCACCCTGTATACATTGCAATAAAATCTCTACTAGTTCTTTTGACCAAATGAAAACAAATGTGATTACCTACTAATTTAACTACACCTTTCAGTTCACAGTAAAATGACCCGATATTATCAGAAATATTGCATAGCCATACATAAAACAACATAACATTGGATTGAAACGTTCAATTATTGCGAACATCGCACATTTGCATCTTCACAACATATGCAAGTAGTTTTTCAAAGAAATGCTTGAATTTACTTAATATTTTAAGAAATAAGAGTAATTGAAAATTTACCGTTTTTTTGGCTCACAGTGTATATATAAAATATAAATACAAAATTCATTACAAACAAACTGCAAAGGATCGGACTCGGAAAACCCACTATAAATCCCGTTGTAAAAATCCTGACATTAATCCATCGCAAACAAGCACGTGACGAACCAGTTTTTGCATAGCGGTCGAGGTGAGACCAGAACACAAATAAACCGACATGCTCGATTAAAATTCTGCGATAGCGATAAGAACGTACTACATCTTTCCATCCTTAAAAACTCTCCTTATACCATAATTTTGCATTTGTACGTAACATTGGTGAAGAAATTTTGACTGCCATTTGTAACTAGCCAACGTTTTTATTTCTTATGGAGGCCATGTTAAATTCTTCCAGATTTAAATAAAATAATGAAAATATCTTACAAAATATCTTATTATATTTTGTGAAATTATTCTTTTTTTGTTTATTAATTTAGCGGCTGCCATTTTCTTTATTAATTTAACCGAAGTCACAAACCTTTTACCCGTTGAACTAAATGGAATTTTAGACATTTTCGCCACCAGTCCAAATTCTCAATCAGTCTACAAAATATCCCGTAGATCACAAAGCAACTCACCTGAGGACAGTTCCATGTTGTTAGTGATGTGTTTTGAAATTTTGCTAGGGCACTGGCTATCGAGCAAAGGGCTGGATCCAAAGATGCTATCACAGGTGCAGTAGATAAAGATATTTCTTGGAGAATGTTGTGATGTGTTCTCTCGCATATGTCTGAAAGAGAAACAGAATTATCACGATCAATGCGTACCGAAAAGGGTTTATGTTAATATATTAAGGTCGGGTTTCCATATTTGCTTAAACTGAAGTTTACCTAAACTAGAAACTGAAGATTAAACAGTACTCGGATTGCAGGTCCTGAAGTGACAAATAAAACCTATAAATTTCCATCGCCTCTGTAGCTCAACTGGGAGAGCTTTCAACCGGCAATTGGAGGGTTCCTGGTTCAAATCCAGGCGGAGGTGTTTTTTCCAAAAATTATCCTCACCTGGGTTAATTATCATTCGCTTCTTTAGTTTGATTCAATATTACTGACGAGTTTACGTAATAACCATTTTCCCTTGAATTTATTCATCTATATGAGCTGTTTAGCAATAAACATTAGCGATTCCTAGTTACCAAACTTCCATCTAGCCCCAATAGGTGTCACGACGGGTTTGTTTAATTCGAAAACTCGGATTGCAGGTCCTGAAGTGACAAATAAAACCTATAAATTTCCATCGCCTCTGTAGCTCAACTGGGAGAGCTTTCAACCGGCAATTGGAGGGTTCCTGGTTCAAATCCAGGCGGAGGTGTTTTTTCCAAAAATTATCCTCACCTGGGTTAATTATCATTCGCTTCTTTAGTTTGATTAAACAGTATGTAAAATTTTTCTGCTCTTCAATACAAGTAAACATAAGCTATATGTAGCTATCAGTTAGACAGCAATGAGCTTATATTAAGTTTACTAGGATTTGTGTCCGTGTTGCCAGATATTTTTCTTTAAACATTAAACTAAAAACTCCTTTGCACAAAACTATTATAATGATCACTATAAATATACAGGGTGTTTCAGAAATAACGGCTAACCTTGAATGAGCATATTCACCAAGGACAGAGAAGCAATTTTGGCCAAATAACCTATAGTCTATTTCAAAGTTTTATGTACTAACAAAATTGTATTGAAGAATTCGTCTAAGTCCGGCCCTGGTAAATAGCCGAACGCGCATGACTTGACTACGGTTGCAAAAGACCGTACAAACAATTAAAAAATAGAGAGATTAGTACCTACCTAATCCAGAAATGTGATTCGGATTTACAAACGTTGTGATTATTAAACGTTATCGCCGAACAAAACAAAGCGACTCAACACAGCAACTAGGCGTCTCGGCCGAACAAAGTTATGTCGCTTTCTAGCCATAGAATTGCAATTCAATACTACACAAATCACTACACAAATACACCAATATTAAGATTCCAAAATCCAAATGATTTTATTGTTGATAAACCAAGAAACAGCTGACCGACCATGACCACGCTTGTATACGTTCATATACCTGGCGAATTTAGGTCATTGTCACGTTCAGCGAGAAAGGCCGCAGTGGGGGTAGACCAAATGTTCCCCGCGGCGTTGATTTGTCACCAGTTGCAACACAACTGTAGTGGATTGTGGTCGATTGTCTTCCGCTGGTCAGGGACGGACTCCGTCTTTCTTCATTAATTTTCTCAATAATGCGTAAAGTTAGACCATACGTTATTTAACAAAACATGCTTATTACGTCCTTGGGCATATGCTCCTTCAAGGTTAGCCGTTATTTCTGAAACACCTGTATACTGGTGAAAAATAATAGATTACAGATTTTGGCGTCTGAACTAATATCGCCTTGCTTGGCAAACTGGTTATAGTTGGTTATAATTCCTTCCAGTGAATTTTGGCACTGGTAATTGAAATTTTTAATAATTCTCAAATCAAATCTACTGTAAGTAGTATGTATGTTTTATATTGTGTTGAATTATCACTATACATTAAACATTTATAAAAGAGTTCAACAAAAAAGCGTATCGAAATGATACGAAACGACATGATAGGTACATTTTGTGTCAACTTTATTTCGAACAGTGATGGCTGACTACAGCTAGTGACACACACTTCATAATAAAGATAAGCGATTATCTTGCAAATATTATATGTTAGTATTTTCTCGTGTGAAAAATAGGTAAATTCAAAAAAAGTCACGATATACACTGTGTTTTATTTAAGCAAAACTGGTCAAAATGTATCAAAATATGTTTAAAATATCAACATTGTGAATTGTAGTCAAATTGTATGTCCTAAGCTTTGAAACTAATTGGAAATCATTTTGCATCATCTATAATATCTATGACATACTGAATTTAATTGATCGTTTATGTCAATTCGAACAGCTGATGGGCAACGTCGTTTTCGTGGACTTGTTCCATTCCAGAAACCAAGCTAGCGGAATTAATAGTGCAGTGGTACTAATTTAGAAGTTGCGCAAAGATTCTATTGTTTTTTTGCGGGTAAGTCGCAGTGCTGGGAATGGCGCAAAACTACAAAAAATATTACTTGGATACTTGGATACTAAACCTGGATACTAAACCTAAAAAAAATTCTATTAGGAAATAGAACGGTTCAGTTAATAGGAATTCGTTCTGGCTGTGCCGTCGTCGGGTGAAAGAAACTGCTGAACATTTATGTGAATCCCGAAACATTGTATCGTAACTCGTAAGACTCCATTTAGTTCAGTCCTTGACAAGTTGTTGTTAGACAGAGTAAGTCATTGAGCGTTCAAACATTTTGTGGTTTAATAATAAATAAATCTGACAAATTAGACATAGAACAGGTAAGTTTAAAGCAGGGTTGGGTAGGTATAATACATGAGGTAAAATACATGGTTTTCTACCAAGTAGAAATCATGTAATTTACATTAGACAGTTTTCTACATTCAGGTAATCTACGTAGAAAACGTAGAAAACTCAAAATTCTAGTGATTGTTGAGAAGTAGTATTGTCATAAATTATTCATCGTCATATCTAATATATGATATAACTATATTTTTTATTTTATTTATTAAACTTGAAAATGCAATACCTATATGTATCTATCCTATTTAAGTTTAATATGTGATATAACAATATAGAAAAGAAATAATAAAAAAGATCGATTTCTTACGTTGGTTCTTGCGTTGACCAACGAATAAGCAATATAATAAACGCGCGGCGAAGAACAGAGGCGGTAAAATCAAATAAGCTGTGTTTGTTTTTGTGAATCGAGCGATCATTCGTTTTGGCACGTCAGCATATGCGCCGTAACTACCACGGGGCGTCCTACAGAAGATGAAATTCGTTAATCTGTAATGTTTTCTCCCAAACCGAATATGAACAACAGAAAGTGAACATACTATAGAAACATTGCCAGCTCCAACAAATAAAGAAATTCGAAATGCTTTAGAACGCACTTCTTCGCAACCACCTGAGACAAACAGCTATTGAGGACTATTTCTAATTTTGTTTGTGTACCTACATACCTCAAGTAAAGCATCGATATTGATTTTATTTTATGAAGAATATGTATGTAATATTAACTTTCTGAATAAAAATTTTCTTTCGAATTTTTGTTTTCTTTCAGCTATTATTGGCAATCGGTTATTGTTATCAAAAACTTCGAGTTCCGATGTGATCACATTAAGCGGCGTGCACTGTACTAGGTATTTGTTTGTTTAATAGGCGCATGTACTTGCAACACTCTTCTAATAGCACCAATAAGTAGGAATGACTATCACCACAAATACAATGGTATTCTACGTATCATACGTATTCTACATTTTTAGTAGTTTTCGACGTCGTTTTCTACGCGTAATGTAGAAAACAGTTTTCTACGCGTATTTACCCAACCCTGGTTTAAAGAATGTCTTTAATGTAGTTTAACTAAAAAATTAATTTAATGCAAGAAACACAAAAAGGCGAAATTTTGCTTCATTTTACTGCGAAAGAAAATGATAAAGCCGTCTGCAATATGTGTAAAAATAAGTATTTGTAAAGTGGGGGAACCACAACCAATTTGAGAAAACAATTAATTTCAAAACATCCCACTGTCAAAGAAATATCACGACTGGGCCAAAGCAACCAACAACTCAAAAGGCAATTTCTGTATGAATTTGTGTTTGTCACTTAATATAATATGTACAATGCGCGCAACAGAAAAAAATCCGTAAACGTACACACGTTTGCGGCTAATACGATATACGTGTGCTCGTATAGGTAAGTAAACGATAGTGCGAGTACTCAAAATCAAACAGTACTATGTGTCTATGTACTCAATCGCTACTACTTGTAGAAAGTAACGGGTATAAAGTAACGGGTAGAAAGTAACGGGTAGAAAGTAACTGTAATAAAGTAACGGGTGCAAAGTACCTAACGAGAAACGGGTACTAAGTAACGGGTAGTAACGGGTACTCGAAAGTAACGAAACTTTACATCACTAGTACGTATCAACACCGACAAAGAATTCACTTATCGGGTTCCACCGTTGGCCCTTTTTTTGATAAATAATTTAAAATGCCTGGTTAATACTGTTTATCGCTTAAATATTCCTCTGCAAAAGTTTCAAAATCGGACTTTTTTTATTTTGATTCAGAAAACCGGGTTTGCTAAAACTCGGATTTCGTATCAACCCTATGTTACCCCTTATCTAAGTATGTGTTGAATGGATTGATGGCTGTGTCAAAGTTAATCGCTAAATCGTAACTCTGTATATAAACGGGAATTTTTGGTATGTAAATTTCCTGTTTAAGGTACGCGTACTCGGTTTTTACCGTCGTTCTTTATTGTCCTGTTGGGAGAAAATTTGCGCTGTCGCTTTTATCACCGCTCGCGCGACGCTTTTTTAAAAACTTTTTGGCAGCTTTCCGCGCTATTTAATTTACGACCGGCGTCGATACGGATGAATTTTAAAACCACCTTTCGTGGAAAGTAGGAGATTTTGAAACATTATTAAGGTTTTACAGCCCTATCAAAATACGCTGTTGTTACGCTGCTTCTTATTATTCCGCTCCCAGTGAACTGTCTTCTGGGCACGTAATACGCTATGAGCCACTTAACAAGCTGGTTATAAGAATGGAGTACCTAGTCGTCAGCTTTAACTGACAATAGACTGTTTTTTTTAACTTTTCGTAATGTTGAGTTAGCTTTAACAAAACGCCATAGGTACTCCCGTTTATTTTTTATTATAAAGCTGGCTGAATGAAATTGTGAGAAGTGCTAATAAACGACAAATGCAGTGTCTTGGTAACTTTTGAGGTTAGTATAACTTCCGTTTTCCGGAAACGACGTCATCATGAAAATTTTAAATTGCACTCATTTGTGCAATATCAGGAACATATTCTGAACACAAAAACATATCAATCATCATTTTTTATCACCAAGGCAAAAAAGCAATAATTTTTTGTTTGTTAATGTAGGTGTATATCAATTGGTGATAAATGTGGAAAATTGTCAAATATAGACTAACTATATCAATCTTGGTCGATATTGTATTACTGGTACCTTCTAGCGTGATTTAATTGGTTTTTGGGCAATGAGTCATTTTTTCCCGTGTACTTTATGATGTGGATATGTCGTTTAAAGCAGGGAAATGAAAAAAACAACTAGTAAGAAAAACAATTTTCAGGCGGGCCGAAGTTAACATACCACGTAAAATATTTCTGGTGTGGAATTTAAAAAAAAAATGGAGTTAACCAATTTTTCCCAGTCAGCAACTTGTCCATTCTGTTTAAGAGATAAGCTTGTATACCAAATTTTAAATCAACTGCTCCAAAATTACGGCAGTTATCGTGTGAATTTGAGAAAAAAAGTCATCGGTTAACTATTTTCGCCATTCACGAACTTGTCCTTTGTTTTTAAGAGATTAAGAGAAAGCTTGTATACCAAGTTTCAAATCAAATTACTTCAAAATTACGGCATTTATCGTGTACACAGACAGATACACTGACAGACGGACAGACAGACGAACATAGCTAAATCGATTCAATGCTGATCAAAAATATATATGTATACAAGTGTATGCCTGCCACGCTTCCTCAAGGGTGTTACAAATGTTGCGACAAAGTGAATATACCCTACCACAGTTAATGTGGGGGTATAAATATAGGGTTAATGAGCAACAAAATCAGCGTAGTCAACTCAACTCAACTATAGACCAATGCTAACGTCCGAATTTGACACTTTTATGTATGGTTAATATTTGAGGTTCTTGCCAGGTATTTTCGATTATTAACATAATATGTCCGTTATCAATTGTCGATTATTGCTGATTCTTAATTAATTTGCTGTTTACAAGTTTTTGTCGAGCCAGCCGATGCGTTCGAGACCTTGCAACGTGTTTGCAAGTCCAGATGTGCGATGTTACAAATCGACATTAAATGTTCATATTTTCAGTACTTTCGGTACAAATATTTGACAGTGCATATCTCGCAGTGCAATTTGCTTAGATTAATAGGATAATAATAATACTCGAAAACAAAAGACGATAGCTAATTTTGGTTTTCACCATTGAGTTTCTCTCAAAAAAAGACGATCTTACTCATTTTTTGATATCTCTTATAGTTACCGAGATCTCCTATAGTAACATCGAATTTGCCCCACCTGTACATACTTAATTAATTACATACTTACAAAATAGCAGCAGCTCAATTGATTGATCAATTGAGTGAAATTTGTCATGAACTACTTGCATCAAATATCTCCGAACGTATTAAGCTTAGCAGAACAAAATGTACACCAAATTAAAGATGAAAAGAATTACTTAAAAATATTGAAAGATGTAGATTTGGGAGAAGGTTACCAAACGGGTTTTCAGAACCGAAATATTATGTCAATATCTACACTGTTAAGTCATCTGTCATCAGTAAACTTCTGTCGTTTTTGACAGAATAGATATGGACATAATATCTCCGTTCTTTACATTTTCCCAAATCTAAATCTTTCAATATTTTAAGTAATTCTTTGTTTATCATGTATCCAAATCTTCATCAAAATGTTAATATGATGTATAATTTGTTCTGCTAAGCGTAATATTTTCGGCGATATTGATGCAAGCATTTCATGGGGAATTTTTTAATCACTGATAGTTTTTAATTAATTTCAATAATAATATCATCAACGACTCAGCACATTTTAATAATTTTTTTATATGCGGGCAAATTATGTGTCTACCCAAATAAAAATTAACTAGCTTACCATTTCGGCAGCAAATGCTAAACCGTTAAGATGGAGGAATCGCCATTTTTTAAAGCGGGTTCTATATCTTTGGAATGTGCCGGTAAATCATTTTTACTTATAACTAGTGGACCTATAGACCGCCTACACACATAAAAATTTTACGGAGAGAATTTGCACGTAGTTAGTTGTACACAAAAAAGAGTGATTTTTTCTCCGAAAAGCAGTTGATTGTGTGCTAAAAATTGTTGATATACGTAATATCGGAGTTAATTTAACTACACAGCACGGAGTTGAAAATAGTTTATATCCGAAATGGTGAAAATTTTCACTGGAGCTGTGAAATGAAAATTAACACCATGCAGGGTGTTGAAATAACTGACAAAATGAGAGAAAGTACACTTTTTGGAGTTGATATGACTGAACATTGTGACGGAGTGATAAAACTCCTAAAAGTCAACATTAATTCCCTGTGTAATATTGATTTCTAACTCCGTTTTGGAGTGATTAATCTCCAAAAAGGTAAGATTTATACTGTAAAGGCAAAAACTTACGGTTTGACAACAACAGGCGTCAACATGTCGCCACCAAGACGGTTTGCAGTTTGCTTCGCAGTGTGTTGTGGTCGTCACTTATACTCCTAAGTTTGCGGGGTGCAGTTGAGAGTGAGTTTCAATTCCATTACTTTTAATATTTTATATGTAAGCACATATTATTTATAATTATTTCAAATGGAGCAGTGTATTTCCATACGAGTTAAATACGGACAAATAAAAAATGAGTCAGAATTAGGTACAACGATGTACTAAATTTCGACACAATTAGTACTACAGGTAAGTTACTTATATTACTACATATGTATGTATGTACGTAGACATATGTATGCGTGTACATTACTTATTCGTTGTGCTCACATGCTTTTATAATTTTGTAGTTTATAAAAATGTTACGCACACTTCTAATGTACTATAGAAAATAGCTTGTGAAGATACCGGCTAGTCAAATGCGCAGTACGTTTGTTGCCGCATTTGTGATACCTTCATACCGAGTATGACACTGCATTGTATCTACAGAATGCATGTCGACTTTTGTGTTTTTTTTTATGAAGTAGTGTGTATTCCTTTGTCCGGCAATGCGTTTTTTTATTTTTTCTATTTGCCTTACAACATACAAAAATACAACAATTCTGCACATATTTCTTTTTTTTATGTACAGTTGGCAAGCTATTTAAAATAGCAGAGACAAAATATCAAGATATCAAGTATTATGATGACGCGAGTTATGAAATCGACAAGGAGTTATTGGTAGACTTCATATGGCACAGTCAACAAGGAATTACTTTGGTAATAAAGACGGGCGAAGAGGATGACGATGTTTTGGATTATTTGTTTTGAAACTTTAGAACATATAGTTCCATAAGGAATGTGTACCTCACATTCCTTATAATAAGGCGAATGATATGTATATAGTTACCAATTATATTATATGTACTTAGTTATTAATGAAAGTACTCTAGACTTTATGTAGTCTGTTATATTTGATATTAGTTATTAATTTATTAGATATTATTAATATTAATACGGAGATTATTGTTATATTTAGGATAAACTGTATTTTATTTATTGAGTATTGTGCAAACATGTATATTCATTTACTTGTTTTTTCGAAAAATAAATTGTTAAAATGTATTTTTGATTTTTACTGGTCCCCGTCATATTCCTAATAAAGATAAGAACCGTTCTAAAAAAAACAACTCTATTTGGTACATATTTAACTTCATTATGTACACAAACAACTCTTTTAGGGAAAGAATAATTTCGCCAATAAAAGAAAAGCACCCCGCAACAGGGTAATTTTAACACTAATAAAGGAGTTACGTAACAGCTCCACGGATGTATTTCACTACTACAGAAGAACTTTTGCACTCCGGAACGCGGAAGTTTGACACGCGGGGAGATTATTTTATGTCTATAAAGGAGTAAACCTGCATTTCCCTAAACATATATTTTCAACTCCGTTACAAATAATAATAACTATAAAAAGAGTGAATGAGCTCTGTAAAAATTCAACTCCGTCTGATTTAACTACATGCGCAAACGGTCGCGAGGGAGATCCATAGCGGTGTTGAATCGGTGTTAAATCCAACTCCGTATTTTTATGTGTGTATTGGGTAGATCAGTGAATCGGTAGATCGCAGGAATCGATAGATCGCAGGAATCGATAGACCGCATAGACAGTGGGTATCTACAAAAAAGACTTCTTTTGCAAAATCAAATTTTCAAGTTGATGTAAAGTTATTTTTATGGCCTCATATTAAACACCAAAAAAGTTGCCTTAATTAAAAAAAAAACTCCCGCAAGTGAAAAAAAACTTTTTCAAGTTAAATAATTTTAACAATAGTAGGTTGTGAAATAAAAGTATAAACATATAATTCTAATACAACCTACTTAAATTGCATAAAATTGAGTTATTTAAAAAAAAATGACATTTTTATAATCCATGCAAATTACGACTATAAACCGATTTTTTTTTTCAAGAATCACACGTGATCTAAATAAAAATTTAGAAACATGAAAAAATTATAGACCCCTCGCAGAAGACCTGATTATTTTTTATTTAGGTGATTTTTTTGTTGTATACATAGGACCATAGAAACTACTTTTTATGAACTTGTATATTTTTTTCCCAGCACCATTGAGCTTATTTACAAAAATAACCATTATTTGTTAAAATTACTCAATTTTATGCCAAGTGCGGAAGACCCATTGCATTAGAGTAATATTTCATTACTATTATTTCACAACCTATTGTTAACATTTTTCATCAGGACAGATACTTTACCCCTACTACAAAAAAAAACACATTTATTGAGAAAAACTATAACTTTAGGCCTCGTGAGGGTGATATATTTTTTCTTAATTAGGACAATATTTCTGATGTTATACCTAAGTGGGTTCATAGAGACAACTTATATTAACTTGAAATTTTGATTTTCCAAAAAAGGTTGTTTTGATACACCCTACAGATTGATTGAACATTATTTATACCAACATATTGGAATTGTAGATTTATAACATTCTAGATATATTTAGAACCTGTAATATGTATAATTGGTTTGTTTGCCCATCAGTAAAAAACAATTAGTTATTCCTAATTGCTAAGCATGCGCAATGGAGATTTTGTAAAGGCAGAACCCCCATTGCGCATGCGCAAGAGTAAAAATAAGTGCTTTATATAATTATTTTGATGCTGCTCGAGCAAACCTATTATCTAAAATAAGAATAATAGATAATAATAGAGATAATAATAATTCAAACCTTGTATTAGGTATATTATGTAACCATACTTTATTGTAACTTAATCATTGTAGAAACAAAAGAAAAATATACCAGTGAAGTGATAAATAATGTAATAACCAATGATGTGTGAAGCGATAAATAATTTGTAAAAAATATGATCAAGGCTAAAAATAAAAATATGTTCCGTTACAGAAGACATTCATATATATTTGTACAACAATATTTGTTGCAAAAACATATACGATAATTTATTATTGCACAGTATTGTATACATAAATATATACATATTACAGAAAACAAAATAAGAAAAAAGGAAATATTCACAAAATTAAATTTTTCTTTGTCTCGTGTGCCTATTAATTTGACCTACCCCCCAAATACATTTCGATTATTCCTACATAGAAGTCCAGCCTTTTAGCCCTAAAAAATGTTGCTCACCATGTGCAAAAGCGGGATGAGGTAAATAACTGTCCGCTTTTGTAGTATGAATAGTACGGATGTTTCAATGAAATTGAAAATCACATTAAGAGTCACATTGGCTTACGATTGAGGAATGCACACACTTTTGAATACTTTCTACGATAAATAGCACCTCAATAACTCTTCCGAATTAAATCTGTGTTGATTTAACTTTTTTTGTTGGAAATTACTTGAGGAAGACACTGAATAAACGTTGAGATAATTAGCATTAGAATAATGTTCTTCCTGTCTTCAAAGTTTTTTATGGAATATCCATTTGACAATTCAAATTGTATAGTAAGCTTCGTCACAGACGTAAAGTTAACCTAAAGAAATGTGAATTAAATTACTATTCAGGGTTACCTGTGATCACAATACCGGAAACGTATAGATCCACAAAGGTTTATTATAATAATAAATTCCACAATAATGTTGATAAAAAATTGTAAAAAATTCTTTTATGTGATGAATCTTCAAAAGGTTTTACGTAAAGCAAGCATCCTGTTTTGTTTCGTGTGAGTGATCACCGTTAGAAGAAAAATCATGCTAAGGACAACATTCCTAGTCTTTGTAGGCTTGTTTTTTGGCCTGCTATCAATTCCCAATCACACTACTTGAACTTTTCCAACGTTATCCGTTTTCAGATTTCTTCCTTCTCATTGCGGCAAAATTTTACATCGTGTTCTTCTCATGTTACACTTGGCTTCACTAACAATTACTTTATTGTATTGATATTGACATGTAGCTATTTCCATTACCTTTTGTTGTCTCTAATACATCTATATTGTTTGCATTCGGTCACGGTAGAATGACTTGTGTATGTATGCTAAAAATATTTAATAAATGTGGACTACCGTAAACAAACCTTCATAATAACGTGTAATAAACTTACGATATGCCATTTGTATTGGCAAAGTCGGCAAGTGAATCCATATTTATAAACATAAATATGTTAGGTTATGCAGAGGTTATGTACGGCTGGGGCTGACGTTTAATAGCGCTGGTAGGGCCATCTGTCGACTAATCGGCTAAAACGTCCGAATTCTTGTAGAAAAATTATTCATAATTATTCATATACGTAGAACATACGTTATAGGTTTCTCAGAGGTTATTTGGAACCGACGTTGTGTGAAGATAATAATCAACAAATTGCAGGTTATGTCTGCGCTTTTGACGTTTCTTTTCTGGCAACCATGACGACGCGTAATAAACTGCTGTTGGAATGTTGAGGCGTGTTCACCAAAATCGATCGCTTTTTGGAAAATTTTTAAGCAAAAACGCCCTAGAGGCCTTTTTGCGTCGATTTCAAAAGCTCACGCAACGTAGAATGGCCCAGTTAGGGCGACGGCCGCGCTTCGCGCGCCCGAAAAGGCTTCTCCAAATTTTCTATAAGCAACTAAGAACGCACTTTTTCGCATGTGAAATGGTGAGAAAAAACACGCCAAATCAGTTTACATAATATAGAGTATAACATTTTCTTTAAGTTTGTGGATATCCCATAAAAACTCAAAAGGATCGTTAGGACTATTTTATATTTCTCTTTTGATTTTTGTCACTACACTACAGTACAGTTTCATATTATTTTTCCTAATTGATCCTAATTCTTTATAAAAGCTAATGAGCTATTTTATTTAAGTATGGCTATTATTGGCTGCTACGCATCTTAAAATATAGGAATGGCCTGAAGCCTGTCAATTCCGATTGTATTAATTAATTTATAATAAATTTATCGTTCTCAACCGGCGTATTTCCTAGTTCCTTAAAAACTTCAATTATTAGACCGTTACACAAAAAGGGCGACCGCAATGACCTCGGTAATTATCGACCAATAAGTCTACTTAATTTCTTCGCGAAGATGTATGAACGTATTATGAACAGTAAGCTTAACTCATTTTTACATAGGTTTAACATTATATCGAAACATCAGCACGGTTTCTGTCTCAATAGGTCCACGGATACTGCACTGTTCAATTTCACAAAAAATATTTACTCATGTATTGATAAAAAAACAACATGTCTGGGCCTTTTCGTGGACCTTTCTAAGGCATTTGATTGCGTCAATCACTCCATTCTTATGTTCAAGATGGAGAGATACGGAATCACTGGTGTTGCGGCAGACTGGTTGAGGTCGTATCTGTCGAACCGTCCGCAGAGAGTGTGTGTGGGAGGCAACAGGTCAAACCCAATAACATTTACCGCAGGAGTACCACAGGGGTCAATTCTTGGTCCAACATTATTTTTACTCTATATCAATGATCTGCCAAATCTTTTAAGTAGTATTGAGGTTACCCTGTATGCCGACGACATCAACATCTTTCTCTCGGCGGACACTGTCGACGAGCTGCGTTTTACGGCGTCCAGAGCATACGAGGACACTTTGAGATGGATGTCAAACAATCGACTTACTATTAACCATAGCAAAACTAAATGCATTTTCTTTTCAAAAAATTTTAATTCAACCATAAAGTTTGGCAATTCAGTAATTGATATAGATAAATCATGCCGTTTGCTCGGCATTGAGGTCGATGATTGTTTGAGCTGGTCACGTCATGTAGAGCTATTGTCCTCGCAGTTATCCAGATCGTGCTATGCTCTTTACCAACTGAGGAAGTCCTGTAGTGCCGATGTGGTAAAGACATTCTACTTTGCAAACTTTTATTCAAGAATGAAATATGGCATAATTCACTGGGGAATGACTTCAGCGGCTCAGAAAGTATTTTTACTGCAAAAACGTGCGCTGAGGACTGTTTTTGGTCTGCGAGGCGGTGAATCTTGTAGGGATGTGTTCAAGACGTGTAAACTCTTGACATTTTATGACGTTTACATCCTCGAGACGGTTTGTTTTGTCCACCGGCGTACTAGCGACTTCGATCATGGGGCTGATCACGCATACAGAACACGAGGTGCTGATCATTTGCTGCCGGCCATGCATCGCCATACGTCGTACCAGAAGAGCTTATGCTATATGGGATGTAAGCTGTATAACTCGGTCCCTAGGGATATTAGGTCAACGGTCAGCATAAAGGCGTTCAAGTCAGGTTTGCGCAATTATCTGTTGGATAGAACGTGTTATTGTGTTGAAGATTTTTTCGTATAGTTTTTGTTAACAAAATTTCATTAATATCTATGTATTGACGTTTCATGTTTGTCTGTATGATTGTTACATGAATAAAGATTATTCTATTCTATTCTATTCTATTCTATTTGATTGTATTTTACGATTCCTTTATTTTCTAGATTCAGGCAATATTTTAGAGCCTTTTTTATTGTAGTGCAGTTGGTTTTGCAGCCCCTAAACTTTGCAGCCGTAGGCAGTTGCCTACCTTGCCTACTGCCTAGAGCCGGCCCTGCATGTAGACGGTGACGCACAATACAGAGAACTGTCAAATTCGGTTAGGATTCATCCATAGTTCACTACGCTCATTATAGTATATTATGATAAAAGTTTTATAAGACAAAAATTGGCGCGCGAGTTGTTTTGGGCACGACGAGCGTAGCAAGGAGTGCCCAAATGGAACGAGTGCGCCAATACGTCTTATAAAACGAGTGTTATATACTATTTTTTCTACTTTGCGACATTAAATTTACATAAATTTCGAAAATTGCGATTGTCATCTTACAATCTGGAGTAGTTTCATATACATCAGTTGGTAGTTGTAATAAAATTCACAAATACGATTGACGCGAGCCAATAGCGATTGAGATGTCAGCCTTATTTGACACTTGACGTCAATATTGGAAAACTAAAAGTTACTAAAAGTTAATGGTCTAGTGTTTTCATAACGACACCGAAACCGGTTTCGTTATGAGTTTATAACGAACGCAAAGTAGAAAAACCAATATTTTATTTTCTATTTCAAGCTATAAACACCGTGTCCACGCTACGATTTTCAGAAAAATATCAATAGAGCAGAAAATGACTGAGTTTGTGACAAAAATACTAGCAGGAAGCCGACAGTTTCAGCTCACGTGGAACAGTCCGTAGATGTATTGTGATGTGTTTCCTACTCGCAAATATCATTTCTTAATTTGTTATAATAAACAAAGAAAATCAAAAAGTTGTGCTATTTTTCGATTTTCGCTCGTAGACCAATAACAAAAATTACTGATTGGACAACAACAATTAAATCAATTTAGAACGCGAATGGGATACAATCAGACCAATTCTGTAAAAAAATGCTGACTGACCACTTGTAACCGTGGTTAAATGTCTTAGCAACAATTGTTGCCAAAATTTGTTGCTCAGAAATTTAACGCCGTTTTCAAGTTGTGAATCAGCAACATTTTTTACAGTATCGGTCTGATTATCGGCCATAATGGAATTAGTAGTGTTTATTAGACAAATTTTCGACTATTTTTACGAATGGTTGAGCCACCTAGATTACTAAACAGTAAAGTTAATGGCGCATTCGGCCATTTAGGGCAATCCCCTCATCCGCCAATTAGAGGCCTTATAAAACTCCTATATTAGTATACTTTTCAACTATTAACTTATTTTTTTTAAGTTATTATCCATTTTTACACCTAATTTGACTAGACTAAACAACAATAGCCCGTTCTTTTTTTAAATAACCGACAAACTTTCAATCATATAGATAGTAGTACTTTCACTATTTCTTGGGCGAGATTATCGTCAATTTTCGGAATAGATATATAAAACCAAATGATATAATATTTCTCGCCACTAAGTTTTCCCAAACAAATTTGTTAATAATCAATAACAACAACAACAACAAGTGTTTGTTTCTTTTGTATTGTTTTGTTTCACTGCTGCAAAGCGAGCTCCGTAAAGCACACCAAACTGTAAATTGACTCCAGTTTAATTTTCTATTTCAATTACCACGGAGTGTTCCGGCTATCACTCAGCAAAAACGCAGTCGAGCTTTAAAAGTCATCTCGCGAATTGCTAAACTGCCCGGCCATGCGGATAAATGCGAATGTACGCCCGCTTGTACAAAATTGAAACAACCGGAGGTCAAACAGTGAGCTGCCTTTTTACAAATTTTAGTACTTCCTATTACTGGAATGGCCATCCACTTTAAACCAGGCATCCGCATTGCCTCTAAAATTGAAACCTCCAACGATTTCAATTCCATGGACAGCAGTTTTAAAGAGAAATCTACACTGATGATTTTTATTACTACCGCTTGATGGATTATTGGTGTACATAAAACCTGATGGCAATTAACATATTTTAATTAGGGATCTTGTTCGTCTCTTCTTTTACACTTTTTGGTGTCCTCGCACTAAATGACTATTGTCAAACAGCTCCCGATCCGGTTTTTATCTCAGTTTAAAATATACGTCGACTTAAACCTAGGTTAAGATTAATTTCATGTTTTTGAATATTCGGATGAAGCTATTGTCATATTTCTTGCATTTTACCCCTTAGAGACAGTTAAGCACTTCCAGCCAAATTGGCGTAGTTCTTATGTTATATTCTTCTATAAATGAGAAAAAGTATTCAAATATGTTGCAACAATAGTGCTCGTATCTCATTTTTAATAAAACTGGTCTACAACTCATTTCTGGGCAGATTGGGTTAGACATTATGATTAGAGTACATATATCCCTGTATATCTGAGGAAATTTTTAAAAATCCTTCAAACAGTGTGAGGGTAGTGGCACAATTTTCCTTATTAATTAGACTAATTAAACACCTTTCGGGTCACCAACACCAATTTTGTGTTTGTGTTTTTTTTTTGTTGAAACAGTGTTGATAGAAAGCGTGTTTTTATATAATTGAAATTAGTAGGTATTGTTTCCGGCTTTCCTGGCAATAGCGTCTCTTTGAAATTTGGAATGGAACCCTATATTATTTGTCGGATGTTTTCAATCACGATGATATTCTGAAACAGCGAATGACATCTGTGGCATTACACTTGAAAGACTTATTTGCAATTGGTATTTGTTTTGAGCAAAATTATAACAGTTACCTTCCAAGTGATCCATTAATGAATAAAAGTGAGTGACATAACCAAACTTTTGTTGTTATGCACCATGTTCAAATAATTTTGTTTTTCTACTCCTATTGAGAAATGCACTCATTATCATGGCAATTTATGACCAGTAATACTAACCATTCCCCACACACATCGCAAATATTTCATTACTGGCTCCTCATACCACGCGAGGAGTGAGAAATATTTCATTCCTCACGGCTTTAGAACCAATTACAGCTCTGGATTTTTCATTTCCAAATTGTTGATACACTGCTTAGCGACATTGTCAAGGCATTGACAACGTCTCTAAGTGACAAGCGCACCAAACAATCTTAATCTGTCAAAATCCTGTAAACCGTCATAGTGACATACAGCCGTTCCTATATGCAATAAATTAATAATTTGCAAGTAAGGGCAATTTCTCACTCGAACGTTTTTCAGCCCTCGCCTACGGCTCGTGCTGCAAACTTCGTTCACGTGAGAAATTGCTTACATTACTTACTCATAAAATAATATACTATTTTTACTTTATCATACGCAGTATGTAAAGTATTGTAATCATGCCGAAAAAAAAAATTGAGATTTTAGCGGAAATAGGTCTTTATGGGTCCCCTGAACATTTTTGACCAAGGTACAAAAAAATGTCTGTGTGTGTGTGTGTGTGTGTGTGTGTGTGTGTGTGTGTGTGTGTGTGTGTGTGCGTGTGTAAACGATTTTTGTGACGACGATTCCGGAGAAACTACTAAAGGTATCGGGACGAAAGTTTATATTTAGAAGTTTTATGACCAAACTTAGAGCTGAAAAGCTTTTGGTTCAAAATGGTCGAAAGGAACTGGTAGTTTATTCCAAGCGTTTTTCAAGGATTTTGCAAATGAGCAGCCATTTTTGTAATTTCGTCAACATAGTTAAATAATAAATTAAAGTAGAGGAAATTTTGAATAATTTATGCCTATGATATTTTTTGGTAAAATTAATAGTTTAGCTTCAAGAGCAAATTCTATTTGATCAAGATCGGTCGCATCTGCATTGATATGAAACTACATCTTCGAACTATATAGTAGCCTGGATTTGACAAATATTTTTTTGTGCTGTCACCACAGAAATGTCTATGGCTGTCACACTCGAAAACAGCTGATTTCATCAGAGGTTGGAGAACCGCTAGGGAACGTTGCCGCTCTAGTGCAGCAATGTACAAAATACAAAATTCAAATAAAATAAGATCACCAATTTGATTGTTTGTTGATAAGAAATATCAACCCGTTGTTATATCTAACTGTAAAAACAATAAATTGAGAAACATGTAAATAAAGTATAGCGATGAGTGTAGGAGTGTACGGATGTGACATCTAGAGTGTCACGAACGAATATAAATCTGTCAGAATTTGAATTAGCTTTTTAAACTTGACGTTTCGTAGAAGCGGTATTAGGCCGACTGCACATGGGGCAACCGAAAAGAAACTGTAGTAGCGTGGATACCAGGAGATTGCGCGACTAGGGTACGTGCATGTATATTTCAATGACTCAACACACACGGCGCAACGCGAGTATCGGCGACTGGGAGACCGACGCGATCCGAGTATCAGAGACCCGACAGTTGGGTTGCGCGTTGCCCAGTCTCTTCGTGACACGCTATATTGACAGCATATTTATTTATTTACTATGTATTTATAATTTATTTATTTCATATTTATTATTTATTTATGATTTATTTTTATTTATTTATCTACGACTCACATATAATAAGTTCATTGTACGTATCTATGACGATATAATCCCCATCATGATACGCGTCAATGATTATAATGATACTAGCATTGTACAATAATGACAGTTCGTTCAAATAATGACTTCATTATTTGAACGAACTGTCATCATTATACGAACGTACTGTCAAATTCAGTCTAAACCTACGTGGATGACATTTATTTGACATTTCGCCTCGCCACCATAGACAAATGTATTTAAAACATTTGACATAAAATTACATTTATGAGTCGTGGATAAAACGTCGTATTCGACTCGCACACAACTGATATAAGTCGCTCGCATGTTTATACGCTCGCCGACGGCTCGCGTATAAACCTCATGCTCGCGATTTCTATCCTTAGTTATGTGGTCGTCAAATAATATACTATTATCTACGACTCACATATCATAAGTTCATTGCATACGTATCTATGACTATATAATCCGCATCATTATACGCACCAATGATTATAATGACACTTGCGTTGTATAGTAATGACAGTTCGTTCAAATAATGGCCTCATTATTTGAACGAACTGTCATCATTATACAACGCTAGTGTCAAAGTCTGTCTAAACCTAGGTGGATGACAGTTTTTTGACAGTTCGCCTCGCCATCATTGACCAATACATTTAAAATATTTTGTATAAAATAGAATTTATGAGTCGTAGATAAAACGTCGTACTTGACTCGCACATAAAGGTTATATATCGCTCGCATGATTACACACTCGAGATTTATATCCTTAATTATGTGCTCGTCAAATAATATACTATTATTACTTATTTATTACTTATTTATTAATTATTTATTAATTATTTATTAATTTTTATTAATTTTTATTAATTATTTATTATTTATTAATTATTTATTATTTATTTGTTTATTATTTATTATTTACTTCTTATGATCACACCAAAGAATGTACCGATTTGAGGCCACAGACGAGCAACTTATATGGATCGCGACTGTGTGACTATATACATATACCGTGTGCGGACAAGGCGCAACTTGAGTAGCTCAGTTGCCCAGTCTCATGGTATCCACGCTACTACAGTTTCTTTTCGGTTGCCCCATGTGCAGACGGCCTTAATCTAACATTTCCTATACAGAAATATAACCATTTTTGATTTTTTTAAAAATACATATTTCTCAAAAACCAACACAAAAACGTTGATGTCACTCCTGTCGAAAACTACATCGCGCGACTCCCTCACATGCGACGGTGGCGCTCCGTCATCGGAGACGCGCCGCATCACCGCTTGTCGCGCTATTCCGTACTTTCGGCACTTGTGAGATGAATAACTATTATTCTAATGACAGTAGGTAGCGTCAAATGCTGATGCTTTGACAATACCTGCTATTGATACTATTGACTATTAAAATATCTGTCAAATCCTGGCTAACTAGTTTAATTTTAATGCAGACACGATTTATCTCAATCAAATAGATTCTCATGCAGGTAAACTATTAATTTTATATTTTGTATGATAAAGTCATGTGCCTGGCCACATCAGATTTTTTAACATGTTTGGTCTATCAAAATATGTCATGTATATATTATATCAAATTATTACTGTGTCAAAATTGATAACATTTGCAGCATAAAATAAAGTTTGCAATGATGATATTAGAACCGCTTTCCTTATATGAAAGACAACAAACGGTCTCTGTTATCAAACGTAGTTTCCAGCACACCGAATATTTAGTTATATGTAGTTTTCTCAGAACATTCTCAGTGTATCAGACTTCTCGTTCATTAAACTTGCTTATAGCAAAACATCATAACCCGGGTTCCTGCTGGTTTAAATCGATTATAAACATACAGTGTGACAGTAATTTACAATTTAGGGTCTGAGCCAACTGCTCAGGGAAACTTTTGAATCAAGTAAGCAACCAGTAACTATTGCAAACACTACTTTATGAATACTAACTTGATCTATTCTGCCAATGTTTAATTGGGTCAAGCCTCTTTATCAATGTTTCTCTTTCTCAGCGCTCCACTAATAGTGGTTCTACCATACAGAAACGTTCCACGAAACTTGTTTTTACTGTATGAACTGATTTGTTTAAACCATCATGTTTAACATGTTAAAACCGTTGTTTTTGTTTAAAAACAAAGTAGAGGTGGAGACCATAAATACATAAAGAAAGACGTGTTGTACGTAATGAAGTAAATTGTTGTCAATCTTATTTGCTTGAGACGGGCCGGAGTGGGTTAGCTTACGATGGCCACTGGCTGAGCTTGTGTATGTGTAAACAACGGTTTTGTTGCAGGGATTATAATAAAAACACGTTTATGTGTTATACGTTCTACTTCAGTTTACTCAGTTTTATATGAAGTTATATTGGCGCATGAGGTGTTTGGACGTCCGTCACCTCAGAACGCCACTTTTCGCAAATTGACTTGAAACTTTCCAAATAATTAGTACCCAATTAGTACCAATTGGTACCACCAACCGCGGAATTGGTACCTCAAGGGAACCCCCTTAATTTATCAGTAGTTCTTTTAAACGTCACCTCAAAACGCCACTTGTCGTAAAATAACTCGAATCAATTTGAACTTTTGCAAGGATTTAGTACCCAATTAGTACCCTCAGAAAACACTAATTTCCAAATTAGTACCTCAAAGGAACCCTCCGATATCGGCGGGCAAAGATAGCGCGAGTCACCTCAGAACGCCACTTGTCGAAAAACAAGTCGAATTTATTCTAGCTTTTGTAGGGAATTAGTACCCAATTAGTACCCACAGAAAACACCAACAACCAAATTGGTACCTCAAAGGAACCCCCGTAAATCACATGTAGTTCTTTCGAGCGTCACCTCAGAACGCCACTTGTCGTAAAACAACTGGAATCACTTTGAACTTTTGCAAGAATTTAGTACTTAATTGGTACCCTCAGAAAACACTAACCCTCAAATCAGTACCTCAAAGGAACTCCCTGATATCGAGGGGCAAAGATAGCGCGCGTCACTTCAGAACGCCACTTGTCGAAAACCAAGTCGAATCTATTCTAGCTTTTGTAGGGAATTAGTACCTAATTAGTACCCACAGAAAACACCAACAACCAAATTGGTACCTCCAAGGAACCCCCGTAAATCACGGGTAGTTCTTTCGAGCGTCACCTCAGAACGCCACTTGTCGTAAAACAACTCGAATCACTTTGAACTTTTGCAAGGATTTAGTACCCAATTGGTACCCTCAGAAAACACTAACCCCGAAATTAGTACCCCAAAGTAACTCCCTGATATCGAGGGGCAAAAACAGCACGCGTCACCTCAGAACGCCGCTTATCAAAAATTAAAACGAATCTATTCTAACTTTTGTAAGCATTTAGTATAGGACTTTTCTATGGAGTTGCAACGTGCAATTGCACTTGAGATAATGAAATAATTTTCGTTAACCCGGTGACCAAATTGCGATCACATTTTCCACATTTATACCTTTGGAATACGATCGTTAGAAGTTGCCTTACTGGTATACTTTACATAAACTCCCCTTTACAAGTGGTTGAAATTTTAACTTAGTTGGAAAAGCTAGAATACTAATCATTGACATGCAAAGTAGTAAAGTATTTCAAATTGGGGATATTCCAAAAATATTGAAAGTGAATAGTAGGACTTATCAAATTCAGTCCATATTGGATTACTCCAACAAAAGTTCAGGGCATTATGTTGCACACGTTTGTCGCCCAAGTGGCCGATTTGAAACTTATGACGACCACAAAAGATTTGTTACAATAACACCGCAGAACATAATGCCACATATTATATTTTATATCTTACAATAAAATACAATTTATATGTATTTAATAGTTTTTGTGTATTATCTATTTATACTTGTCAATTTATTTTTGTATTAAATAGAAGTTGAAAACTAAGTAGTATTATTGTGTATCCTTTTCCATTGTTTGTTATAGAAAGTGAATTTTAATATCCTTTAAAAGTTAGAACATTTGGAATCCAGATTTAGAATAAAAATACTACGACTCTAATTTGTTTGTGACGCCACAAGCTATCTGTAAAAAAATTAAATTATTACGTATGAAACACGATTCTGAATAACCAGAAACATCGGTTAATAGATTTTTGCCAGCCTGGTATTAATTTTGGTGACGATGATTCTCAATTGAAAAGATACAATTACTTAACAAAAGAAGTGCTGTTCCGGGGTATTCAGAAGTGGGTAAGTATTTATAAATTGTGAATAATGCATGTCAATAAAAAAATAGGTTTGTCAAATCTGACGTAATTCCAATTTTTGAATTTTTGTTTAAATAAGAGTTTCCACAAAAAAAAGTAACCGCTTAGACAAATATATTTCCTTGATTTTTTTGGTAGACATTTGGAGGTTGGTATTTTATGTGGATGACAATTGGGTGCTAAACCCTTACAAAAGTTAGGATAGGTTGAAGTTTTTCGTGGCGTGCTGGGGGATCAATTGGGTACTAAATCCTCACAAAAGTTGAAAGTGATTCGTGTTGTTTTCTGAGTAGTGGAGCTCTGAGGTAACGCGCGCCGGTTTTACCCCCGATTATGGTGTGTTCTTTTGAGGTACCAATTTGGGGTTTGGTGTTTTCTGTGGGTACTAATTCCCTACAAAAGCTAGAATAGATTCGACCTGTTTTTCGACAAGTGGAGTTCTGAGGTGACGCGCGCTTTCTTTGTCCTCGATATCGGGGGGGTTCCTTTGAGGTACTAATTTAGGGGATAGTGCTTTCTGAGGATACCAATTGGGTACTAAATCCTTGCAAAAGTTCAAAGTGATTCGAGTTGTTGTACGACAAGTGGCGTTCTGAGGTGACGCTCGAAAGAACTACCCGTGATTTACGGGGGTTCCTTTGAGGTACCAATTTGGTTGTTGGTGTTTTCTGTGGGTACTAATTGGGTACTAATTCCCTACAAAAACTAGAATAGATTCGACTTGTTTTTCGACAAGTGGCGTTCTGAGGTGACGCGCGCTATCTTTGCCCCCCGATATCGGAGGGTTCTTTTGAGGTACTAATTTGGAAATTAGTGTTTTCTGAGGGTACTAATTGGGTACTAAATCCTTGCAAAAGTTCAAATTGATTCGAGTTATTTTACGACAAGTGGCGTTTTGAGGTGACGTTTAAAAGAACTACTCATAAATTAAGCGGGTTCCCTTGAGGTACCAATTCCGCGGTTAGTGGTACCAATTGGTACTAATTGGGTACTAATTATTTGGAAAGTTTCAAGTTGTTGTAGTGCAGAGCAATAACCAAACGCAGTTGAACTGAACAGAAAATATATTCAATGATTATGAATGACTTATACAAAATCAATATACCAATTACATGGTAACGTACATATATATTACATGGTTACTACAAAAACCCAGACAGCAATCTTGATTTCTAACAACCCCCTTCAAGATGATGTCTATCTATTTCAAACACACGTAACATTAAAATCTTGACAAACTGGATAGTGATACCATTCCTAATTTATCACGTAACATGGTAAACTGTTCCTTAGAACGAATATGCTTTGTTAAAATATCGGCAATTTGTTGTTTAGATTGTACATAACAAATATTTAATCTGCCACTGGTACAAGCATCTCGTATAAAATGATAACGAATATTGATGTGCTTTGTTCGCCTATGAAACGTTGGGTTTTCAGCCAACGCGATTGTACTTTGATTGTCACAATAAAGTACAGGACATCCATCAAATTTCAGCAATTGACTAAATATTTTCGTCAACCAGAACACATCCTTCGCTCCTTCACTGGCTGCAATATATTCGGCTTCTGTAGACGACAATGCAACCAAACTTTGTTGTCTGCTTGCCCATACTATTGCACCGCCTGCGTAAATACTAACTATACCAGTCGTTGAGCGTGCGTTCCTCCAATCTCCACCATGGTCTGCATCGCTAAACGTCCTAAACGGTTCTGTATCTTTGGACAGATAAAGTATTCCTAAGCTTTTAGTGCCATTCAGGTATCGGTATATCATTTTTACCCTATTCCAGTCGGCTTGAGTGGGTTTTGTAACTGCTCTAGCTACCACACCCACAGCAAAAGCAATATCTGGACGTGTTACGATAGCCAAATATTGCAAACATCCAACTGCTTCTCGAAATGGAATATTATCTCCAATTTCCACACTTTCCTCGTTCTTTTCGAATGGTGTTGTTGGTATACTTGCTGGCTTCGAATTTATCATTCCAAATTTTTCAATAATCTTATTTGTATACGCCGGTTGACTGATGAAAATTCCTTCATCTACACTTTGGATCTGCACTCCAAGAAACGAATTTAGAGGACCTTCTGTTATTTTAAATTCCTTCTTAAGATCTCGAATCAATTCACTTATCTCACTCTTGTGATTTCCAGCAATAAGGCCATCATCCACGTATATTGCAAGAAATAACATTTTGTCCTCTTCATTTTTTATAAACAGGCAAGGATCTGCACTACTTTCCACAAATCCTTGTCGAAATATAAACCTCTTTAAACGATCGTTCCAACATCGTGGAGCCTGTTTGAGACCATACAGCGATTTCTTTATATGGCATACTTTATCACTACCATCTTCAAAACCTTTGGGTTGTTCCATATAGATCTCCTCTTCTATTTCTCCATATAAAAATGCGGTTTTGACATCAAATTGATGTAATTGCAGATGGTGCCTTGATGCGATGCTCAACAAGGCTCTGACTGTGTCATAGCGTGCTACAGGTGAAAACAACTCGTTATAGTCAATGCCTGGTTTCTGAGCACAGCCCTTCACCACTAACCTAGCTTTCGCTTTGTCTATTGTTCCATCTGCTTTGGTTTTCATACGAAAAACCCAGCGATTTCGCAAAACATGTTTACCTGCTGGTAACTGTGCCAGTTTCCATGTCTTGTTCTCTTCATGGGATTTCATTTCGTCCATCATCGCTTCCTTCCACATCTCAGTGTTGATATCATTAAACAAGTTATGAAGCTCGCCAATATGTGTAATCATTGTGACGCTGGAATCGTATTCATATCCAAAGAACTGCTCTAGAAGTTTATCTAGTCGTTGTCCTGTTCCCATTCCAAACGTCCTTTTTAAACGATCCCACATCTCTTTAGGGGTTTGACATCCAAGAATGTGACGTTTATTTTGGTGACTCAGCGTTCTTGTAATGTAAAGTTGAGCCTTTGCACAGTCCGCATCATAACACGCAGCTTCCTCTAGTTGCTCCAGTGTTGGCGGATCCTTTACTTCTGGTAACTTCCGGGTTCCATTTACCACATCAAGTACTCGTGCAGCTCGAAACAACATGACCATCGATTCTTGCCATACTTCCCAATTTTCGTTTCCAACCAATTCATCGACGCATCCAAGTAAATCGGCTTTGTAAGCCATCACGTACTCTGGACAGACAATACTTCTACTAGGATAGTTTAGTTTACGATAACTGGGCCCATAACCTGTTGTAGTGCAGAGCAATAACCAAACGCAGTTGAACTGAACAGAAAATATATTCAATGATTATGAATGACTTATACAAAATCAATATACCAATTACATGGTAACGTACATATATATTACATGGTTACTACAAAAACCCAGACAGCAATCTTGATTTCTAACACAAGTCAATTTGCGAAAAGTGGCGTTCTGAGGTGACGGACGTCGTGTTTGGGGCATGCGGGGCGCCAGCTATGAGTGTCCTAAATGAAAAAATGCATTAACGTTAATATAACAGACAGCAAAGTTATGTACAGGTACAAAGTAAGAATATATTCTCATATAAGATTATATAAATTGCGAACATAAATTACTAAGAAACAATAATTGTTAGCCGATATCATTAAAGTACCGAGAGATTCCCGCCGCAGGCGTAGCTACGCCCGTTTGTATTTTTTTTTAAATGACGCTGGGCAAATGTAATTTTGAGAAGAAAAAATGGAGTGTGTTGGGATACTCTGTTGGGATTACTTTTTGGTTTTTCGGAAGTTTTAAATGGCACCCTATATTATTTGTGTGATATTTTCAATCAGGATGACATTCTGAACACAAAAATATGTCGATCGTCAATTTTTATCACCAAAACAAGGAAAAATTACTTTTTATTTATTACTCAAGCGGCTACAAGATAAATTCATGAAAATACTCGAATATTGTCAAATAAACACTAACTAAATGAATTGTAGCCGATATTGTATTACTGGCGCTCTCTAGCGTGATTTAGTTGGTTTTTTGGCAATCAGTCATTTATTCGTGTGCGCTTTATGTGTACATACAGCCTGAATATCCTGATTCGAAAATTTAGATTACAATGATACCAATTACGCTTCTTGTCGTTATATTTTGTGTGTCATTAATGTCATCACTCAGCCACACTTAATTGTATCAAGCTAAGCCATACATTTGCACGTATTAAATTTAAGCTCCATTTAAATTTAAGGTCTACTTAGTGGTTAATGGGATATGGTGCAGTCGGGAATGACTAATTTACATATCTTAAAATTGCTTACTTATAGCCGAAAGCCGGATATAGAAATTTCAAAAATATTAATAAAAACCGAATCTTAAAAATACTTAAAAATCTTAAAGAATCTTAAAAACATTCCTTGTTTAATCCGTAAATATAAACACTAAACAGCCACCCTTGTTCTACCCGGAAAATGAAGAAATATGTTCTAAATGAAAATAAAACACACTGTTCAGCAGTCTTCCTGCATATCCTAGTAATTTACAGAAGCAACCAGCAGGTAGACTAAATCAAAATACATCAGCTGAGCATGAATCTGATGAATTTTATTAATTTAACGATAAACCGTATATTTTAATTAAAAAGTTCATGGTTGAAACGGCGCTGTATTAACATCGCTGTTGTCGTAAATATGTGAAGTGGAAAGTATCCGGCTGGAGCTTGATTAAAATTATGATATACGTCACACTCGGCACCCACTCCCCAGTTCCCAAAGACGCCACATTCTGATCCTTCAGCTCATTTTAGATCAATAATTCTGACGCCGTGTACCATTAATTAGGTATACTAGGTTGTTACAATAAAACTAAGCAACGAGTCGAGAAATCTAGCATGATTTTTAGCGTAGTAGCAAAACGTTTAACTGTGAATATAGGCATATGTTTATTTTAAATTGACCGTGTCAAATTATGTAAGTACGTGAATACACAGGATGAGTTATTAGTATCCCGCCAGTCGATAGCTACTAAATCGTGAGAGAAAGACAAAAATGTTTAACACAAAAGTTGTTTGACTCATCAGTTTCTATAACGTAAAATTATTTTCATTTATACAATGTGTTGCATTTAGGCGTGACGGAAGATATGTACATTTTTTTAGATGGAATGTCCTGTATATTTTATTATTATAACATGACTAATAAATTTGTTGATCCAACCGTATAGGTTGCTAACTGTCAGCGTTAATAGTTCCTCAGATATTCAATTATTTCCCCAAAATATGCCCGTTGCAGGATCTTCTTTAAAACTATGTAAAAACGAAATTTTTGCAGATTTTTCTGTTAAACTATGCCAGACAATAGTCATAGCCAAAGTAGATAGATAATAGTATCAAAAGATATTAGATTCACTATACAGTGTGTTAATAAAACTTCATAAAACTGGAACAGCCTGTATATTATGTGCTAGTTCAATTGCCGCCCGAGTTCCCTTTAATTTATGTTATGTATGCCATATGTCCAATTGTAGTAGTTTTCGTGATATTCACAATTTAAAGAAAAAAGTGTAATATTATCTAATAATGCCATTATTTTTTTGTTATTTTTTGTTTTCTGTCATTTGTAAATCAGTAATACTGTATTAAAATACAACTTGAAAAAAACGGTAATTAATACTATTAGCATTAATTAATCATAGAAAAAAACAAGAGAGATCTAACGACACTCAATAAGTTATTGCTGTCAAAATTAGTAACAATATTTGTGTTTTCTCTGAACGATGAATTATGATTATAGCAAAGAAGAATTAATTAACATGATAACATGATAACATGATCTACATCTATGTCGAAGCTGACAGAAATACATTAGTAGCATCCATAATGTATGAACAGCGATATCCGGATAGACGGCATCCCCAACCAAGTGTTATAAACAGGGCTCGGTTGCAATTTGAAGAAGCAGGTAATATTAATTACTAGCACACAACAAGAACTAAAACGGTGACCAAAGAGGGAAGAGGAGGTCCTACATTGTGGCCACCAAGGTCTCCAGAGCTCAACAAACTCGATTTCTTTTTATGGGGGTATGTGAAGGAGATGGTATACCAATCAGCACCTACTACACCAGAAGACATGAAAATTCGTATAACCAATGTTTTTGACAACCTTAGAGTAAATAAGAGGTACATGTTAAGAAATATCTCAAGATCTTTTATACATCGCGTTAATGCTTGCAGAATAGAAAAGGGGCGTCATTTTGAACAACTTACTTGTTGTGCAATGTTTATTAAGTGTTTATAGTTTGTTTCTGAATTTGCGTTAAATAGGTTACTAAGTAAAAAGGGACTTAGTTTTTAATAAACGCTAATAGAATTAAAGTTTGTTTTTTCTTAAATTATATGTGAATATACTATTACTGATTTACAACTAGAAAATAATGGCATATTTAGATAATATTACAAATTTTTCCCTAAATTGTAAATATCACAAAAACTACTAAAATTTGACGTATGACATATTTGTCATAAATTAAAGGGAACTTGAGTGGAAATTCAACTAGCACATAAAATGCAGGGTGTTTCATTTAAAAAAAAAAACTCAAGAAAAAGCGATTTATGAACAGCCTGTATAATGAATGTAATATATTTGGATGCTATCATCTATCTACTAGCTTTGACTATTGTCTGACATAGTTTAAAGCAAAATCTGCATAAATGTCATTTTTACATAGTTTTAAAGACGATTGTGCAACGGGCATATTTTGGAGAAATAATTGAATATCTCAGGTACTATTAACGCTGAGAGTTAGCAACCTATACCGTTGGATAGCCAAATTTATTAGTATTCATATAGTAATAAAATATACAGGGCGTACCATTTAAATAATATGTACATACTTTACGTCACACCTAAATGCGACACCATGTATAAATGAAAATAATTTTACGTTATGGAAACTGGTGAGTCAAACAACTTTTGTGTTAAACATTTCTTTCTTTCTCTAACGATTTAGTAGCTATCGACCGCCGGGATACTAATAACTCACCCTGTATATTTTATATAATCACATTAAATTTACTTTTTATCGTTTTGTCGAGACAAAATGGAATAAAGGACGACAAAGGGCGAAAGGACGAAAAGGGCGGAAGGGCGAAAGGACGAAAAGTGCGAGAGGACGAAAAGAATGGGACAAATGGGAGGAGAAAGAGGAAAAATACGAAAAGTCTATATGGGCTAAGGGACGATAAGATCAGAAATGCAATGAACAAAGGTATGAACAGATTGTGTTAAGTAAGTACTTAATATTGTCATATATTGGCCTCATAAAAAAAGATGTTTATTTTAATTTAAAAAGACTTTGCAGAAATAAAAATAGAAAAGTTAACCAAAAATCTACAGCGAAACAAGTGTGGTCTTACGGGATAAAAGTGTCAAAATATAACATACCGCCCATAAGAACATCTAAGGTTGGCAATGAATGATCTAGCAACTTATCTTTAAAGATAACTCAAGTACGCAATTGGATTTCGCGTAACTGTGCAACATTTCTGTTAAATACGTCCAGCTTCCCGGTTTTCTTTTGGTAAAGGCAATAAACAAATTTATATTTCATAACTTCTGTCTTTATACGAAAAAGAATCACACTATGATATACAATGCTATAATACAATTTAATCAAAACCAAACAAATTTTATTTTCTAACAATTTTACTACAACTTTCATTTCACGTTAAAGTGACCCGATATTATCAGAGCCATACATAAACTTACATAAAATTGGATTGAATGGTTTTGTTGTAAATGTACAGCAAAAATCGTGAGACCGTAGGCGAAGAAAATAAGTGATTAATTTAACAAGGAATATTCCTGGTAAGCCGCGAAGCAATTTTGCTCACGTGATCGAGAACCGGAAGGAATAAAGCCTTTTATTCCGCTTCAGTTCCCCAAATACTGCAATATTTTATCGCTGATGCGGCGGGTATCTTTCGCGAAACAAATGACTTGCGATCCCCTTTAAAACGCGATCTCTTGAAGCTCCCTTTTGGTAATGCTTTCGTGGTTTATTTACTCAGTCTTCGATTTTATTCGACAAATTTGATTGAATACGGGTAGAAGGGAATATCAGTCAATATGCGTATCACATTTCTCTCGCTTATCGCATAAAAACCTTACGTAATCACACTTTAGATTGACGTTATTTATTTCTGAATGCGAAATACTCGTATAGGACGATAAATCCAAAGAGTATGTTTTGTTCGTATTGCTGTTCTCCGTGCTTGTCAAAATTAATCAATAAGTAATTGTTACATATTGACTGGGATCATTATCAAATCGGTATGCTTTGTAACTCATTTGTCACCGCTAAATAATGGGGTTAGTGGTAGTCAATAGCCAGGCAATCGAGATGATTACAAATAATCATCTTCGGTGATTTGTGAACCAATCGGTTATAAACGTAATAATCATGATTGAAAGCAATAGAGATTACGCTAGAAATTATTACTCATGATTACAGTTATAAATTTATAGCAAGCATCTAGATTATAGTCTAAAATTCCAAAATTGTCAATATTTTGTTAGATTAAAATACAAGAATTGTTATTATTAATTATTATTAGTCATCTCATTGTCTCCAACAAAATGCAGAGTTTTTCTAAAGCCCCATTCTTTTTTCACCGGTAAAATAATTTAATAATAATTTCTTGGATCAGAATTAGGCCTGTCACTTATTTGTTCACATTTTGCGTTCCTAATGCAGCCAAAAAGGTTTACTTGTTTTATTTTACACGTTCTGGTAAACATTTCTTAGGTTAAAAAAATTGAAAATAATACCAAACAAATTTGAAAATGAAATAACTTGAATCATTTTAGTCATAGAGCCTTAAAAATAATCTCGATATGCATAATTGAGTTACTGGTCATAAATGTAAAGTAAAAATACATTATTTAATGTGTCACTATGTAAATTAAGTAATATTGCATATTCATTCATACAGCATGCCAGGAAGCTGGATGCAAACTTTTAGTTTTTTATTCACTGTTATGCGTACAATTTAAGACGCCTAGATGCTTCAAAATGATCTTCGTCAGGAAAGTTTATCAAAACTAGTAAAAATGTGGTAAACTTATTTGTAGGTTGTCTTAGAAACACAACGCAAAATGTTTCATTGAAATCCCAACGTATTCATCGAGTTCCGGGGTATTAGCTATGTTATGTTTACGTTTTCTCAGCATAGTATTCTCAGAGTTACAATAATAAATATGTGGATTGAAATATGCTTTATAAAGTGAAAAATACTTTTCTTCTCACTGAAATAGAAATTGCCATCCTGGCTTATCTTAAAGGTGATTGATCACGAAATGGCGGATGCGCTGGAAATTTTGTTGTCCAATTGATATTACTTATACCGGGTGATTCAATTTCGAGCCTCACCATGGGGATCTCGCTTATTAGTGGAGATAGAGCCTATGTTTAAATTTGGCAAAGTTTCGTATTTTTGTGTTGATCAATTATCTGAAAAGAAATTTAAGCTATGATTTTTCATTTTGAAGATATCCGCAAAAAACTGAAATGTAAAGATATCGTTTTTAATTTTTTATTCAAAGCCCCAGAGTAGCTAGATATTTGAAACACAAACAGCTACTTTTTAACAAGGTATGCAGTGTTATTTTTTAATTTGAAATAACATCAAAGATGGCGGCGTAACCATGGCCAACTTTTGTTTTTCTTATGCGCGCCATGTTGAATTTTGGCATTTTCCGATAGTCGTGTCTTTTCTTATTTCCGCAATGTATGACATGTTGCCATTAGTTTTTAAAACAATGGTGTAATAATAAAAAGAAAAAACTTTCTTCTTTTTGTCGTTGTTTGTCGTAGTTATCAGGTACCCAACTAAAGCTTGGTTACAGACCGCCGGAATGACCAAGGGTGCTTTGGATTAACAACATTCAGATTGTAAAAGAAACAAGTGTATACAACAAAAAGCTTGTTTTTATTGTGAGGCGGTTCTCCATCTTGCTGCCACCACATTAATTACATTATCCACATTATTCTCCTTTGGTCCAACTCAACACCGTCAAAATAGACTACCACTTCGGTGCGCAGAAGATTTCAAAATCGTTCTCGTTTCAAGGTTTTCTGGAACATGAATAGCCCAGTTAAAGGGTTGAGGATTATAAGAATTGCGGGGTTTACTAAACGATCCATGCTACGCTAAATTTCTAGCCAATGTTAGGAATACTGTACGATGGGACATTTCTTATAGAACAATAATAACCCCTTATCATATAACGGTTTTCGTTATTGGTAGACGACATTTTACATCCACAATCACCCACAATTAAGGCTAATTTGTTTAAATGGTAAACACAACGCTGCGCGCGCCGCTTGGTCCAAGTGCATTTCGTTGACGTTGCTTGGAAACGAGTTCGGCGGTCTGTAACCAAGCTCCAGTTGGGTACCTGCAGCTATTTTTATTATTGCACCAGTGAAAACTAATGCCAACATGTTATACCTTGCGGAAATGAGAAAAAACACGACTATCGGAAAATGCCAAAATTTAACATGGCGCCCATAAGAAAAACAGAAGTTGGCCATGGTTACGCCGCCATCTTTGATGTTATTTCAAATTTAAAAATAACCGTGTATTCTTTGTTAAAATGTAGCTGTAGAATGTTTTTGTTTCAAATGTCTAGCTACTCTTGGTTTTGAATAAAAAATTAAAAACGATATCTGATCATTTCAGTTTTTTGCAGATACCTTTAAAATGAAAAATGATAGCTTAAATTTGTTTTCATATAATTGATCAACACAAAAACACGCAAATTTGCCAAATTTAAACATAGGTTCTATCTCCACTAATAAGCGAGATCCCCATGGGGAGCCTCGAAATTGAATCACCCAGTGCAGATAATTTTTTAAAAATAGTTTTGCTTGGTTTTTATTTCTTTAAGTTTCATCTAAACCGTAATGTATTAAACTGGATTTCCGGGGCGTTTTCCATGGAAACGCAATTTCCCTTAACTACCTGGCGTTTATTTAGTTATTTACCTTCTTTAATTCTCTTCAGTGGCGTTAAAGAAATAAGTCTTTCTTTTTTATTTCGTTCTTTTTTATTTGTATTTAAAAGCTTCTATCCTATGATACTTCACACTATCTACTTAATTACGCTGAAACTAAACTTGGTACGTTCTCTAACCCCTCACAACCATCTATACTGACCAAAATCGTATTTTCCCCCAAAAAATGCTTGGCTAAATTGAAAAGCGATTTTCTTTTTTGTGTGTATACCAGGATATCCACACTTCGATATACCTATTATACCATAATATCCACATATACATTCCAGGTAACAGCGTATCAACATATGGATACAATCAGAACATACTGACATAATGACAAACTGAATCAATATTCACATTAAAAAACATACAAATAACAAATATAATTTCTATTGCGATAGAATAATATAATATTCTTGATTACAAATAAATCATAACTTGATATTGAGATAACAAAAAACTAATTTTAATAATTTGAGTTGCAAAATGCTACAAACTGTTAACGAGTTAACGACCTAAACTGGTACCTAAGTTTTTCGTTACACCGAAAGCAGACTGTTTAGGTCAGCTTTACTTTGGTTTTTAGCTTCTGGATACGACTTTATCTAACATCTTGAGACTTGAGCAGAGTATGTGGTTTCTCCAATAACAGCTGTTTCTATGACACTATAGTATACTAGTGACAAGATGCAGAATAATGGTGGTGTACATTTGGTTCTCTACAACAGGAGTCCAAAGAAAAACGCAAAATGTTTTTGTTTATTTATGATTTTCAAAATACATTGTCGTCCTTTGTTGGTTCATTCACAAAGTTTAAGTATGATTTATGGAAAACAAACCCTTCAAAGCATATTGTTGCAACCGTAGATTCTTGGAACCACAATGCAAGATGAATTTCATAATATGAACAGAATTTGGTAACTAGTTCTGACATTGGCAAATGGATCCAAAATCAAAGTCCAACCATTAAACGACACCAGTCTTCAGTTATACTTTAGTATCACGTTTACATTAGAGTCTTCTTCTACCTCAATTTTGCACAAGAAAATTATTTGCCAAACAGCTTTTGTTGTAATACTCACTCATGTATTATCCGATGTATACGCAAGCAATTCAATAAGAGTTACTTTTATCGTACCTCACCTTATGGCGACTTTCGTGGTTAATAATATGATATTGTATATTGTATATTATTAAACGTGAGCAAATGTTTAAGAAAGTAAGCGGCTTCTATCGTACTTACCCAAATTATAAATAGGTACTTCTGCCAGAATAATGAAAAGTATAATTACTTTTTGTGCAGTGACGTATAATTATTGTTTTCGTTAAAAATATTTCATTTTCATATACTTCTGTAAAAACTGATTTATATGCTTACTTAACATAAATAAGTGCAAGAGGATATTAAACAAAAAGCATGATTCCCAGTTTAATACCCCATAGCTCAACTGAAAAATACATAAGAAGGATCTAGTATGTCAAAATAGAATAGAGAGGAACATACTGGGTGTTACTTGGAAGGACAAAATTATGTTGTTCTTACTATAAAGATATTAAAGTGGAATTGGGCAGGTTACATATTGCATGTAGGTATGCAGGATTAATAACTGATTTGATTCCACTGCAGAACATCAGAAGTAGGGGTAACCCGAGAACAATGTAGGACGATGACTTTGGAGTTATATAGGTAATGGTCTATAATTTGCAATGTATTGTTAAACACACACATGTTAATTGATTATGTTTGGTTGGGTAATTAATATTAATAAATTAAACTTAAATAAAAATAAAAATCTCTCCTTTGCTGTTTTTTATTGTACTCGAGACATGTTTCGATCTTAACAGACCATCTTCAGTCGGGAATCTACAAAATAATTGAAAAACTTAATTAACTGCACTTAATTATAGGAATTAATCCAAATTGGGTTGCACAATATTGTATTATACTACCTATATAGTTTGTATTTTAGTAATAGAAACTACTTACCGTCAGGTTGCAGAGTCTACATGGTCATAATTTAACATTGTTACAATTTAGAGATCTTAGCGAACTATTAGGGTGACGTAACTATGCCATGCGGAATTTTAACCCTATTCCATAAATTTGTATTGTATGTGTATGCAACCGATGTTGTATGTGTGCATTGTATGTTGTGGTATATCACCGAATTTATTGAATTTTAAATCGCATTTAGGTAAGTAAACAGGGACCTTTGTAAAATTGTAATTGGTCGTTAATTAATTCTGTTTGTGTGTTTCTATTTCCAGCTGTTCTAATACATATATCCATCTTAAATCCCTTATTGCATTTATGGATTCATTAGATGTTCTTATAATCTATTTTGTGTCCAGTTTGTATAACATATTTGTATACGCTTGTTATTCTCTTAGCTAGATATCTTCCTGTCTGTCCCACGTAAATTGAGTTGCAGTTACTGGAATTAGCAGAATAAATATCGCTTTTTTCCATATCTGTTTTGTTTTCATATTTATGTCCAGATAATTGATTAATTATTTGGTTAGGGTTACTATATGCTGGTGTTATATTATATTTGTTTAATGCTTTTTGCAACTTTCTATTCGTATTGTGTTATATGTGAAATGTCTATAGATTTGTTTGTTATTAGGTATTTCATTTGTGTAGAGTGGATCTTGTTTTTCTTTGCTCTGTTTATTAACCTTATACTTTTTTGGGGAAAGCCGGTGTTTTCTGCTAGATCATATATGAATTGTAGTAATTCTTTTGTTTTTGCTTTTTCAGTGATTGGGTATGTTAGAATTCTGTTTATATGATGATGAAAGACACCAGCATATAGTAACCCTAACCAAATAATTAATCAATTATCTGACATAAATATGATAACAAAACAGATACGGAAAAAGCGGTATTTATTCTGTTAATTGCAGTAACTGCAACTCAATTTACGTGGGACAGACAGGAAGATCTCTAGCTAAGAGAATAACAGAGCATGCCAATCAAGCAACATCAAGCGTATACAAACATGTTATACCAACTGGACACAAAATAGATTATAAGAACATCAAATTAATCCATAAATGCAATAAGGTGTTTAAGATGGATATATTAGAACAGCTGGAAATAGAATGACAGAACAGAAACACACAAGCAGAATTGATTAACGACGAATTACAATTTTACAAAAGGCCCCTGTTTACTTACCTACATGTGAATTAAAATTCAATAAATCCAGTGATATACCACCATATTCAATGCTCACACACAACATCGGTTGCATACACATACAATACAAACGTATGGAATAGGGTTAAAATTCCGTATGGCATAGTTACGTCCCCCTAATAGTTTGCTAAGATCTCTAAATTGTAACAATATTAAATTATGACCACGTAGACTCTGCAACCTGACTGTAAGTAGTTTCTATTACTAAAATACAAACTATATAGTATAATACAATATTGTGTAACCCAATTTGGATTAATTCCTATAATTAACTGCCGTTAATTAAGTTTTTCAATTATTTTGTAGATTCCCGACTGAAGATGGTGTGTTAAGATCGAAACATGTCTCGGGTACAATAAAAAACAGCAAACAAGGACAGATTTTTATTTTTAAGTTGAATTTAAATGAAATTTGCAATATGGATACAGCCAATTAATAATAATATTAATAACACAATAATAATCTCAAAAGAAAGTGGTTCCGGACCTACGATGAGATGAACTATTTTTATTGAAATCACCCAAGGAGGATCACCCTTCAGGAATAGCATGCTATTGTGAAACAACCTGTATACGAATGATGTGGACCAATTATTGTGAAAATATGTTAAAAATATGTATTCACAGAGTAATTGCAGAATTCTCCAAAATTGACGAATCCAAGAGACGCGATTGTCAGGCGTGAAGTTATATTTAAATACGGTCGAATATATTTGGATTTACTCTTCAAAAATTGCTACAAGATAGCCACAAGACATGTTAAAAGTATATTTGAATCTGTATTATTTAAATCTATACCATTATGACCCAGCGCTGACGGGTGTGTATATCGTGAAAAAAAGAAAAACGGCGAAGCACATTGAAAACAATGTGGTTTTAAAAAAACGCTTGTGTATGCTCTCTAATTGTTTTGAGCAGAGTCTTTTTGGATATGAATTTCATGCATAAACTAGTTATGTTAATAAATATTCGGAAGACGTACTATTTTAATCTGAATTTAAAAACTATATATTCAATTTTAACAAGATTCATTTATAATGCTGATCATGTCTGCTGCAGCAGTATTAGCGCATTCGTTGTTATCTTACACTAGCTTAGCTTAGCACATACGCAATTTTACACAGAAGTTCTAACTTGCAGTTGAGGGCATAAGTTTGAACTAGATTCGTACCATTGGAAGTGGAGGCAGTCATCATTGTGGTATTTAGTTCTTGTTCAAGATAGTCCAGATTCACGTCGTAGTGGCAAAGTTCGGAGATGATGAACTTCGGGGACTGAGAAAATAGAAGGGGGGCGCAGGATAGCAACCCCAGCAGCAGTAGCAGCACGCTTGCCATGTCACCCTTATCACCGAGGCATGGCACCAGGTGCCCCAAAAGGAACCCTCAAGTAACGCAATTCATTCTACAGTCCTCTCTCGCAAATCCTATCGTCCTGAAGATAATCTTCTGTAACAATAAAACTAACAATTATTAAACATATCTAAGGAAATCATCGAAATGTATACTAACTACATACAACTAATTACATATACAGGCCAATTCATTCCGATGATTAGGTATATGTTCTAGATTTGGTTGACTGGGACATTCACGTTTTGAGACTGGTCCCGAGTCCCGACGTCCCAGCGGTTTGCTATGTCTCGAATAAAATTCTTAACAGCCCTTGATAACAGTAACAAATCACTCAGATCAAAGGATCGATCGGGACATGTCGCCATCTAGGAACAATTATTGTCTTGAATACTGACTTAAATACGACGCACGACGCTTGAATCGATGAATATTATAAGAAAAATAAGAGGCTTGATGGTCGGTAAAATGCAGATTTCTATGTTTGATGTCAGCAAAATAACTAGTTTTAAAATTGTGCAAAGGGCTCAATTCACTATGGTACGAGACGCGTATGAAAGGTTGGGGGTTAGTTGTTCGATATATTGAGGAGCAAAGGTAGTCCGAAAATAATACGAATGTTTTTCATCGTTTTGCCCGCAAATGGTGCCAGTTGGCTTGAACTTGAATTTCCTGTACTTCCCGATGAATCTTCATCATAAAACGTCTCTTTCAATTCACTACTACCACATAAAAGACAAGTTTAGGTGGAAAGGTGACACGAAAATTGAATACTAATATTGGTGTTTATTTTTCTGTCTCACTAAGTAATTTATTATGTTAAAAGCAAATAAGAAAACTAATTATCGTTGGTGATCTTTAAAAACCACGTATACAGTCACATACTACATACAGGCGATTTGTGTTTTGAATCGATATAAATATGTACAGGGTGCGGCAAAACCTTTTGAAACCAACCAATCTGTGGTCGCCACACAGAGAGCATTTCGGCGACACTTCGACATTGCGCGCCACATTGCTGTTCCTAGCAAGAACGCCATGCGGTCCTGGGCTAGGCAGTTAGAAGAATCTGGTAGCACGCTAAGAAGACAGACCTACGTCGGCCATGTGTACCATCATGGCCGACGTAGGTCTGTCAGAACACCAGAAAATGTTCAGCGGATAAGAGCAGCGATGGAGCAATCGCCAGAACGTTCTGCTCGATGACAAGCCGTTGCATTAGGGAGCGCAGTGTGAGGAAGATTCTGCATGCCGAGTTAAAATTTCATCCCTACAAAATGATGATGACCCAAAAATTTAACCCAGCCGACTACGTCAATCGCCGAAATCTGTGTGAACAAACGCTTGCGCAGATCCCTCCCGACGCAGTTTTCTTTAGTAGCGATGAAGCGCATTTTCATCTCAGTGTGGGTGTTAATATACAAAATTTCCGCTACTTGGCTGAACATAACCCCAGAATTATTCGCGAAAGGCCGCAACATTCTCCTAAACTAACGGTTTGGGCTAAGCGGGATACTGGGATAAGATGGAGCTACTACTCACACATCTCGAAATTCACTGAACGCTCAGGGCTGATGTGGGATGGCCTGTACGGTCACCAGATTTAAGTGTTTGTGACTTCTTTCTTTGGGTATATTGAAGGAAAACGTGTTTAAACGTCACCCTAACACCCTACCAGAGCTAAGGGAGCGGATTAGTGAAGAAATGAACACTTTACCACGCGAAATGTGTGAACGAGCTGTACAAACCTTTAGAAATCATCTCCAACAGTGTGTTGCTGCTAACGGCCACCATCTTAAGAACAATATTTTCAAAACGTAGTTATTCTTTAATGGTTAATACTGTACAATTCAGAAATAACAATCTCTTTTCTCTATATACCCCGTTACTTTTTTATTATCCCTCAAAACCGGTTCACTTGTTTTGCCGCACCCTGTACATGCTTTTTTAATCAGTAGGAGCACATTCTACGTATACAGGGTATTACCTACATCAGATTTCTTGTGAACGCACGTACCTACACGAAGTTTTCGAGTGTAAGATTTGGCGCTCTGAAAACTGTTATTTTAGTTTAAAGGGCTCTTTGCGGAGCCCCTGAGCGTGTACATATCTACTGGTGGTGTGAGTGTACGTGTGTGTATGTGTGTCCAGTCATGAACATGAATTGCCGAGGCGTGCATTCGATTGAATTGCTAAATAACTAAAGGCGAGCAGAGGCACGAGGCGTTCAAAGCTCGAGCTAGCGACGAGCTCTGGAAGCGTGCCAATACAGCCAACAACGCTAACAGAAATTGCCCCCACACCTCCAGCGCTATAATTCTAATGCGATTTGACGTCCACGCTGCCAAAAATCAAAATTATGGGCTATTCTCTGCCGGATAGTTTATCTAGGTTAAATCGCTGTATAAATTGCACCGATTTTTGCCAATAAAGTGTGTTATGAGCGTTTATAACTCCTAGAAGAATATATGGACTGAGTCGATAGTACCTTCATGTAAACCTTCGCAACTGGGAACATATTTTAGCTGTTAAAAGGTTACCTACTATAATTGTAACAAACAAAACTTTATACCAGGGCTGTGGAGTCGGAGTCGTGGAGTTGGAAAAAATGTACCGACTCCGACTCCGAGTCCAGGTTTAATTATTGTAGAATAAATATGAATAAATATGCGAGAGGACGTTGCCTCAGCAGACAGGAAACAAATAAAACCACATATTCTGTTAGGTCTTTTACAAAGTTCCTACCTACATACATAATGTCAAATAACATAATAATCAAATACAAAACAATAATAACAATAATCAAATAACAAAACATACTTTCCAAACGAAAGTGAAGACGATTAACAAAAGTAATCTGATTTGAAAAGGGAAATTTGAACAAGAGAGTTAAAATGAGATTGAGAAGTAGTTCAATGTAGTATCATTTATTCAGAAGTTATACCTGCAGCCATAATTATGATTAAACATGATTTAAGGGCGTCTTTGCAGGAGAATTAGTTGGAGCTATTCTGTTCCTCACAACAATTTTATAAACGTATGTTGCACTTAATTTTGTTTTTGTTAGAATGAATTTTATTTCGTAATATACACTGTGTCTTATGGGTGCTTTTGTGAATAACTTTTTATTTGTTTTCCGTTTATTTGTGTTTTTCAATAACTTTTTTGTTTGTGGTCCGATCAATAGGTCTTTTTGATATCTTCTAGCCGTTTTATCCGCAGCCCTGCGTTATACATCGACTGCAAATTTTGGTATTTGACAGAGCTCCGCTAATCCGGATTATGAATAAATAACGCATTTATCTTTCACTCCCGAAAGTGCAATTTTACTGCGGTACGACCGGCTCCTCCACCATATTGAAACAATGCGTTTTTGAGCAGTTGTATGTTTTTATTGGCTTTTAGTGGTATATTGTTTTTTTTCTATTTTGCTTTTATAGATACCTATGTAGAGTTTGTATATTAACATATTCATTTTTTTATTTTCCCTAGTATACAGGGTGTCTCAACAGTGCAATCTCAGAAGATTGTACCTATGTTAATTAAGAGATTTTAAAACTGATTTCACTCATGGATACAGAACGCCGAGGCGCACATTTTTAAATTATTAGCATGTATACAGGGTGTTCCATAAGGTAGTACCAACCCAAAGTTATGTTTTTTTAATGGAAAATTCTATATTTTAGCACAATTATGAATTCCTTGCAAAATTTTACGACAATGAAATATAACATTACCTACCCTAAACTTTATACTTTTTGATTTATTGGCGTTTTTATGGAAAACCAGCAGTCTAAGAAAAACTGTATATCTCAATACCTCTTTTTAATTTTATTGCGCACGCTTTGCATATGCCTAAGTAAGAAATTCTCGGAAATATGAAAGATAAATGTCCTTGTTTTAAAACGCTGAGCAATTACTATACAGCAGTGAATATTAGCTTGAGAGTAAACATCATTTTTGATCACTCTTAAGACAGGTTTTGTTACTTTTATTGTCTTGGTATTGTGCTTGCTTTAGTAATAGAAATCGATGTTCGCAGAATATTAGACCATTGGCGTGATTCCGGTGTATGCAATAGATTGATTGATTATGGCTGATCAAAAACTCTTTTAAAATCAAGTAAGTTTCATCTAAAGCTTTTTATTTTCATCTTCCTTGAATAGTGTTAATGTGTGCAATGATTGCCTACCCTCCCCATCTAGCCTTAGTTCAACTAGTCATCGTTTCTTAGGATTAATTTGATATTTATAGATCGGGAACGCATAACACACGAAATGGCCACTTTTCAGATATATCATTGTTCTCCATTGTTCTCGTTGTTCTGCCGGTAATAGTGATAGCTACGGGAGAGAATAGAAAAAGCAATTGAAATATGGGCATTGTTTATTAACAATGTAAAATGTAACTACAAGTAAATCGCAATATGCCTATTATTTAGGAATTTAATAATGTAGCTTTATCAATAAAGGCAATAAGCGGATTATATTGAACAATTGCGCGCATTTTCCGAGGAAATGAGAAGTCTCTGATATTAAATTTCACTCAAGCTAGGATCGTCCGCAATATCCGTTTTATGTGGAAGCAATGCACGTTTAATGAATCAGTGATTAGATTACTTTCTTCCATAACCAACCAACGTTAAAACGGAATGCACGAAAGAATAATGGTAACCGGACTCGACAGTATGAAATAAAATTTTATACGATACACGTTCGGTAGGTCTTGTAACACTACTCGTTCACATATTCCAGACTCGGCTCCTTCGTCGCCTCGTCCGTAAAATTTAATTTGTACTGTCATAAGTCGCCTACCGGACTTTATAATAATAATACGCTGTATACAAGCTAGTTGTCCTGTTGTCCTAATTGATAGAACCATCCAGTCTAAATAAAATTTAACCATAAATCCCTTCCAATAAATTTCTAGTAGTTCAGAAATATTTAGGTGATCTTGGTAAAAGATGCAGTTTTTAGACATACAGTAAAAAGCTGAAATAATGTAAGTAATAGGGTAGGACTATGAAATAAAAAAGAATAATAATAATAATAAGACGATAATGTGAAAAATAATTTAGATGAATACCTAGTTCTTCTTCATATCTCAAGTTATTCTGGGTGATAAGTTGAGAACAGAAATTCGCGCTATGTAAATATTTATAAAATTATTTGATATTTGTGCACTGGGAGAAAATCCTTAGAATAATGCCTGTGTGAGATTGTTGAATTTCTTGGAACCAGCTTAATATTTAATATTAATGTATGAATTATTGTGCAAATTAACTTACAAGTGTCATGTTAGACGCTTAATAACTTTGTAGCTGTTGACGATAGACCTACCAAATTAGACATTTTAGGAAAGCTGATTTGTCGATCTTTTGAAGTATGACAAGATATACAAGGTGTTCTCCATTTAACGTTCTTAAGGTATTTGACATTTAGTAAATCTCCAGTTATTCGGGATAAGTCATATTAGAATCGCAAATCAAAAAGTGCTATAATTTTACAATCCAAAATGGATCCTTTTGTTTCTTTATCCTTGTTAGTTACTGGAGAATGATTTTTTGAGAAATGCTCGCTTTTGACATTAATTTCACAATATCTCAGAAACAGGTGATAATAGCCTAATTCTAATATATAATATATAGTTAATGTCAAAATAATAGGATAAACATTTGAATCAAAAAGTTTTTGGTAAAATTATCAATTTAGCTGTATGAGCAAGGATTTGACAGATATTTTCATTCTAATGACAGTAGGTAGTGTCAAACGCTGATGTGTTGAGAATACCTACTGTCAATAGCATCAAAATATCTGTCAAATCCTGACTGACTATAAGTTTCATTTTAATGCAGACACGACCGATCTCGATCAAATAGCAGCTGAACTATTAATTTTGTAGATAGTATGATAAAGTCATGTGCCTGGCTCATCAGATTTTTTATTTTGGATTATATAGACGAAGGTGCTAAAGGTCGTTTCTTTACTCAAATAATTTTAATTAAATTAAATATACCATCATTAATAATTTTATTATGAAATGTTGTTTGTACTCTCGAATAATTACTCACCCTATACCTGACTAAACCTTCCGCAAGAGAAAAAAAAATAAATGGTGGAAAATGTTTATTCAACAGTGGTTATAATTAAATTCCTTTTTATGAGACCGGACAGAAATGAGAAGAAAACAATCATAGTTACATACATCAACTTAAAACGGCTATTCAAAATAAAGCTCTTAATCTCCTTTCGTCCCATAGATAATTTTATAGTACAAATTACGAAAGCATTAATGGCAAGAAAATAACAGTGTTGAGCTGTTTTACACTACCGAGAATTATAACGAAAATAATAGCGAAAATAATAGCCAAAAGTTTTGTCGATGAAAATCGGACGTGTAAAACCACTATTTTATAACGAAAATAAAAGCGAAACTTTTTGTGAGAAAAATAGCACACTTGCTCTATTCACCGCGAGATTGTGCGCGAAAATTTGCGCATTTCGTACAATTTACGATTATATTGATCTGCCCGCGCAGTTAACCTCAAAACGCTCAAAACAGTAATAGCTGGGCGGCGGGGGCGGCGTAAGCCGGGCGGGGGGAGCGGCGTAAGCCGGGCGGCGGGGGCGGCGTAAGCCTGGCGGCGGTGGCGGCGTAAGCCGGGCGGCGGAGGCGACGGTGGCGGCGTAAGCAGGGCGGTGGCGGCGTAAACCGCGTGGCGGGGGCGGCGGTGGTGGCGTAAGCAGGGCGGTGGCGGCGTAAACCGGGCGGCGGTGGCGGCGTAAGCAGGGCGGTGGCGGCGTAAGCAGGGCGGTGGCGGCGTAATCCGGGCGGCGGGGGCGGCGTAAGAAGGGCGGCGGGGGCGGGCGGGGCGGCACGCTCGTATTGTGCACATTGCCGAGAAAGAATCGTTGTTCTGTGAGAATTTATTACAGCTGCATTATGACGGCGTGGACCCGTGCCGAAGTGGTGGTTTTAGTTGAAGAATACAGAAACTGGCCTAATCTATACAATTCGAAGTCCGTAAACAATAAAAATCGCCACCTCAGAAAAACGGCATTGGATGCGATTATGATTATGTAAACACCTATGAAAAATTCAAATACATAACCTTATTATCTTCTATCATGCTTTTCTTCCCTTTCCTTATTAGAAATACAACCACCGATTGTATAGGTAATGTTTATTTTATCCAAGTTTTATTTACAACCGCGTATATCTAAATATCTACTATAGTACGCACGCGCATGACTACATTAATAGCGAAATCAATTGCCGTGTGTCAAACAACTTTTAACTATCGTTCGAAATGAATTTGCCAATATTTCTCACCAAAATTATAGCGATAATTTTGGCTATTATTTTCGCTATAATTCTCGGTCGTGTAAAACAGCTCTTTAGTAGTTAGTTTAAAACCGAAAATACAAAGTAAACACAGACTATATCGAAATTCTAAAGTTGTATTTATCGAATCTTTTAATATATAATCTTAAAAGTAAATTAATAAATAGATAGTAATAGAATAAATAGAAGATGTTAAAAATGTTTAAACCCGAAATAAAAATGAGCAAGTCGTTTTTTTAGAATTCTGTCATCGCGGTGGTTACAAAAAAAATCTTAATACTATATTAATAAATAAATAAAAAGCGATGGTACCGTATTGTTTGAATTAATTGAGTTAATCAACAGAATTATACTTAATAGCAAATACAATTTCAAAATAGTAAATTTAATAGGTGGAATTCACTAAATTATCGAGGCAGAATGTGAAAGGTCGCAGTGCCATTAGCAGTGTCACGTTATCCCATGGGCAAACCACATAGAACACATACAACTGATCAACAACAATGAGCGCAATTACTGACATGAATAGAATAGAATAGAATTGAAGATTTATTTTCACTCTGTACAGAGATATGTCAAGAAAAAATATATACATTGCAAATATATCAATATATAAACTATAAAATAAAACAAATTGATTGAGACTAATGACAACTTGATAATCAATTGTTATGGAGTTGTAGTCTCTTGGCAAAATAAATAAATAAAAAAGGGGAATTTGGCTTGGGCCCCCAACAACAGGGGAGGGGGACAAAACCAGTATTTATTTTTTCCAAACTCCTTACGGTTTACCAAAAATATCGAAATGTATGTGCTGCTCATAGCCTACATTTAGTTTGCAATTCAGCTACAGAATATTTAGAGGAAAACTTTTAGTTACTCTTAACTTGACTTTCTACGATTTTTTTGTTGCTTTCTTTTGTTACGATTCGTTCTTTTATTTTTTCTGAATTGTTGTTTCTTTATGAATAATTATTTTATTTCATTTATTTATTTAATTTTAATGGTAATAATTATTATTTTTATTTGTTAAGAATAGCCTTTTATTTTTTAATAGTATATTTTTATATATTATGAACTTTATTATTATTTGTTAACCTAGTTATTGTATTGCTTAAATTACTATTTGTTACATTACGCATGTTGAAAAAAAAATCAAAACATGCACTATTAATTTTGATCATTTTAAGTGTTCATAGATGCTATATAAATAGGAATGAATACTTTTTTATAAAAACAAAAACGAAATGAATTTCTTTTGAATTTTTTATCGATACCCAAAGTAACGTGCAAAACCAACAGCCGGCCCTGTATTTAATTCATTATAAGTTATCACCTCAAGAGGGCGCAAACTTCTGAACGTAATTTATTTTACATCCCCTAAAATTTACTAAAATTACGTGAATGTTTTGAGTAATCTACATACATGCAAGTACATAGGTATAAATGTATTAAAAACTCAATTTTATTGCGGTTGAAGAAAATATTTTGAAATCTGCTAAATCTAAAACAGATACTTATTCAACATACATACGTAAGTTCAGTTGAGTAGAGCAGAAGTAATTTTATCTACTGATAGAACTGAAACCGTGCACCATTACATACTGCATTTTCTTGTGTGATTAATTTATCATTATTTTAAAGGTTACACAGTCAGCAATCCAACTACATACAGTTAATAGTTGATAAATTACAATTCAGTGCGTTTGTTCTATTTCAGTGTGCACATGTAATATAGCCAAAGATTTCCCGGGCAATGTTTGGTATTATAACTAAATTATGAAGAAGCAACACGACCGAAATACGGCGCAAATTTACGGTGTGAGTACTCCCATTAATTTTAGTTATGTGTTAAGTAAACTAGACAACAAAAGGACGTTTATAATCCAATTTATACTGACTTAACAAGACAACGTTCTACTTACATATTTTTCATTTGTAGTTCATCTCGCTTACATTTTTACTGCCAATAAATGAAACATTATCGAATTTTTTCAACAACAGAAATAACTATGTATTTCTAAAGTAACAGAATAATACAACAAAAAGTTCTATTCTAAAAAATAAGAACTTAATGCATAATTTCTAACAATAATTTATTCTAAACTAATCGTATAATGTACCTCAAGGAATCAGTTTCCAATAAAATAAACTACACAACTTTTTAAATACATCTTTTAAATTTGTTCTATTCCCGTTTTCAACGTCAAAAATAATCATTAAAAAACAAAAATCGCAATTACATCTGCTTTCGCACGACTTGATTTAGTTCGCACATGATACGTGTTTGCGCAGAAACCGGAAGCGCGAATCTCCAACCGTCCCGACGCTAGCTAGCCGTCAACTAAACCTGCGAAAACCTGGGATGCACGCTTTGCCTGGACCAGGACAATCGATCCGCCATCCCATTACGCGTTTTCTGGTACAGTTACTTCGCAGAAGTTTTTAAACATCGTCAAAATCAGATCCCAGATATCCTACCGTTTGATTCAACTCGCTTTCTGTCCATATCACAAACGGCACTCAGGTAAATAGCAGTTTTTAACTGTAAACAGTTTGGATTTGAATGTGGAGTAATTGAATTTGTACTAGAGAGGGTGCCTGTATTACCGATCGGGTACATGGTATAATATGTATTATGTATATCATTTGCATAAGTTATGGTGGTATAGTTATTTTTCACGGTTTTCTAATAAATGTGGATATGTAATTGATAATTCCTTTGGTTTTGTTGTTTGCAGGATGTGGTGAAAATTTGTGGTTGGATACGGGAGGTCGCTAAGTTACCGATTGTGTAACGCGGTCTGGTTTAACTTCGGTATCTGCAATATAGGTGTCGCTCTTACAAACACACGTTTTCGACAATCATTTTTCACTAGTAAAGTAGACTTTGTTTTTGGTCGGGTAAATCATATGATTGCGGATGTTTAGCACCCCGTGGGACTCCGCGTTCATTCCCAAAGTATCGAAAGCGAGACATTAGGGCGACGCTCCGCCCAACGCACCGAAATACCTCCCATCTCTAAAGTTAATTCAGTGATTTGAGATTTGTGTGGTGTTGCATAGCCGTGTGTCCCCCTGACAGTGACTATAAAATTTTACCAGCCGGAGGTATTTGACTTCGGCCGAATATCCCGTTTTGGAAACTTCAACTGGGCAGAGGAACATGTTGGAAGCGTTTGGTATGTAATTTTCTCGAGGTAAACCCGATTTTCGCGATGTTCAGCCTGGATAGCTCGCAATGGCAAGTTTTATGGCATTTTCGACGTACCAATGTCACCCTCTAATGGAGTTTAACGTTTCTTTGTTATCAAATTACCAGTTTTGACTAATCTACGCTTGGAATTTGTATGGACGGATATCTATAAGTAGATATACAACTCTACACCCCGCAAAAAAATGCCAATCTTCTCCATTACGCGTACCGTTTTGTTTACATTGGAATTTAACTATCGATAAGTAACGTAAAATATCGGCTATTTTGTTAATTTTTTGGGGTGATTTAGTTTCGCGAGATTGTCTCTCTGCCTTCTGCGCCATATGACATTGTTAAATTGACAAGTGATGATGTCAAAGTAAAAACCATTTAAAATGTCCACAGTAGCCGGTTCCAAGTCAGCCCACTGAACACACAAGGGAATGACTTACGATAAGAGGAGGCAACCCGAACCTATCGTCTATGGCAGATCCAGCTAACGGCCCTGCTGGTGCCAGCACAAGCCGACGTAAGCGTGTGCTGCCGTCGCAGCCACGAACCGAGGCCAAACGTCTCCGTACCAGTTCCGAAGACGAAATCACACCGGAGAAACAGACCAAAGGCCAAAAGGTACCAACATATCACATTTCCTTTAAAACTATATATCGCTACAGCATCGCCTAATATCCTTGACTGAATTTTTAAATATTACTGAACCGATAGTTTCATATAGGATTGGTTTAGCACACATAAAATAACTAAGAACTTTCCGTTTTCTTGTAATTTCCTTGCTAGAAAATTGACAGAAGTGTCTTTAGCTTATAACCTCAAAATACACCCAAATTTGAAAAAAATATCGAGAATATTTATTAGTCTTTCTTGGTGTCTTCATTATACTGCCTATTAACGCATTTCAACTAGTTTACACGTAGTTGTGGTAAGCAATAATGGATGTAGAATAGACATTTGGTTATGCAATAATGTTTACATGATAAACTTGCATATTCAAATCTTTAATTTTGTGTAGGGCTACCAAATCGGAGACTTCCGTTACGACACGATGTCCCCTCTGACGTCACCGATTTAGTAACCCTAGATGTTCCGCTACATTTGTACTGTAGAGTTTCATTCGAATCCATTATAAAAATCAATAAACACCATATTGATTAACAGTTGCTTTCTTATTTTATCTTATATCGGTTATTTGTTGCATCATGAACAATAATGTTTGGACAAATTTTACACGGAATTCCTTAGATGTTTTGGAGATTTGGGCCATTTTCCAAACACGGTATTTTAGTATGGTAAAGTATTTTGAATAAAATGAGTAATAATTTTTGTTGTGTAAAATTCTTATTTGTAGTATATTCCGGACGTTTTTCTGTTGATAAAAAACACCCAAATTCTCAAATTTTTATGTCTGTTGTATTTGTTTTTCTAATCCGATTTAAAATTTAAAATCCAGTGAAGTGTGAATAGACCGGGCAACCTAATTGTTATGACTGTCGTGCATATAGTCAAATTTGGGTTAAGCAAAAGCAAGACCAAATAATCTTTTACCAATGTTTGTAATTGCAATATTAATAGTAGTGTATACCAATTTGAAAATGGGGTAATTAAATAAATAGTTGGTGAAATTTGATCAGCAACTGTATGAACAACTAAAACTGGATCAACGTCTATACGTTGGTGAAGTGAATAGACGACGGGTTGGCTCATGCTACACGGAGCACACCAATAACCAACATTGACCACATACAATAGAGTAATAGAGTGTGTGGAAGCGGCCTAAGATATGAACAAAATGGCAAAGAATATGTTGTCAACATGTTGCCAGGTTTATTGACACCTACAAATGTTTTACTGTCGCATGTTTTGCTTATGCTATGGAATTAGCAGATTCATTAAACAGTGTAAACAAAACAAATTATATTATCATAACATACATAGATTTTAATTATGTATTTCTCATGCACCGTTCCAGCTCAACAGTGTTTGAACAAGGTAACCTCTTAGGCTACAATTTTCATGTCTTTTCAGTAGGACAATTTACACAAAAAAGTGTTCGTACAAGCCAAATTTGAGGTGCTTATTGCAAACAAAATCATATAAAATTACATATTTTATTGTGTGTTGTTTTAAATTTTTTTAACCTGTTTGAGAAAACACCATAATTACTTTATTTAAAGAGAGAATGCATAGAAAGAAGTTTTTGAGTTTGTTTATATTAAAGACGATTCAGAACAAGCCCGAGGGGTAACACCAGTATTTACACTCACTGATTTTTGTGTGAAAATCAAGTAAAAGTAGTAAAAGTAAAATCAAGTAAGAAAATCATTGTGATAAATGTCTCCATAGTCATTGGAATGTTGACTGTATAATAAAATAACAATAAAAATCGAATATGAGAAAAAATATACATTTTTGGTTTCATGTTTTGAGATGATGTCTCCTCTTCAGGCCAAAGTGGAAATACATTAGAAAGACATCATAGAATGTCACAATACCAATATCAACAGGTTTATTAATTTAAAAAAGTAGTAGTTGCTGCTAAATGCTGAAGGAGGTTACATGATCTTGCCCTAAAATTACAAATTTTATTGGACTACCATACACCATTCACAATATTATAAAAAGTTCTCAGTTGTCTTTAAAACCCTTTCTTGAGTTATGAGTTCTTCCTATTCCAATATCTGTCAGGTCTCTTCCATTTCTATTATATTGCTGTGTATTATATTCTACCAGCCTTATTCTTACCATTATGTGGTCGCTACGCAGTCCAGGGAGTCTACTCTCGTCATCTTTTTGAAGCGAATGTGAGACTTTTCGAATGGAGTGGGGATATCACCGGTTGCCCTGTGGTGCGTATCTAGGAGCACGTTTGCTTGTTGCTAAATAACAATAATGCATGCGCCACGCCTATACGTTTCAATCAAACGTATGGGCGTGGTGCGTGTATTATTGTTCTTAGCAACAAGCAAACTTGCTCATGGATACGGGCAACCGGTGATATCCCCACTCCATTCGAAAAGTCTCGCATCGGTTCAAAAAGATGACGAGTGTAGACCCCCTGATCCTCTCGAGGCCCTAATGTGCCTTTTTGTTCTATCAATACATGACATTTGGTTTACCTTTCCCATGGATGCCCCGACATACATTTGTGTTCCTAATGTTTAGTTTTTATCATTGTCTGCCAACCGCGATGTCATTAAACCTTTCTTCACTCTCACCAGCCCATATCACTTGCTATTTACTGACAAAAATAATCACCCATCACAATTTTGATATCAGATTTGGTATTGCTGACTGCTATCATGGACTGTCCTACTATTTTCGTTTCTTGGACTGCCATTAGCTGATATTTACAACAACAAACACCCATATGGTACCTGTCTCTAGTTTTTTCCCGCACAGTCAGCAGTTGTGCTCTTATTGACGACTAATTTTGCATAGCTGTCTCTCAACAGATTTGACTGTTTTTCGTGGTGGTGTCCAGTACTAATGCTCAGGCAAACCTAGACATTTAAATATTTTCAGGCCATTTTCTTTGTGGCTATGTTGTTATCAGCTTTTACATTGTTCTTAATAATTCCTTCAGTGTCTACTCGAATCAAACCTTTAAATTGACGTAATCTCAAGTCGACTGCCACATCTGGTCCACCGATAGTTAATATGATACTTTGTTATTTTTAATGGAACCATTTAATTTTTATATGTATCACTTTTTGTTTCCACGTATCAAAATACATCAACTTTTATCAAATTTTGCTATACCTAAGCCACAGTTTTTGAGTTATTGTGATTTTCTTACCATTTTTGTAGATTTTGTAGATATAGTATCAAATTGAATATCTTGTTTATTATTGAAGCTAACAGTAACGGTTTTGCAACCTAGTTTAGTTTCATATCAATGCAGATACGACCGATCTCGATCAAATAAAATTTTCTCTTGCAGCTAAACTATTAATTTTACCAACAACATAGTTATTCAGAATAAGTTATTCAAAATATCCTCTACTTTAATTTATTATTTAACTATTTTGACGAAATTACAGAACTGGTGGATCATTTGCAAAATCCTTCAAAAAGGCTTAGAATAAACTACCAGTTCCTTTGAACTCTCTTGAACTCATAGCTTTTCAGCTCTAAGTTTGGTCATGAAACTTCTAAATATGAAGTTTCGTCCCGATACCTTTAGTATTTTGTCCGGAATAGTCGCCACAAAAATCGAGTACTCACACACAGAGACATTTTTTGTACCTTGGTAAAAAATGTTCAGGGGACCCAAAATGACATATTACTGCTAAAATCTCAATTTTTTTTTTTTTTTTTGCACGATTATAATACTTTATAATAAATAGAAATAGAAATAGCTTTATTCAATCTGTACAGATATATGTCAAAAAAAGTAGAGGTAATATAGGTACATATAGATACACGATTCGCACGCAACCGCAAAAACACCCGAAGGCAGACCGATAGCACAGACACTGAATGACGAACTTAACCCGGCATAAACTCACAAGGTGATACTGCGTATGATAAAGTAGAAAAACTGTTCTTTGCATAGATATCTGTCAAAAACTCTCACCTGTCCGAGGATGTTGCAAAAATAACAAACAGTTTCAATAATAATGAATTTATTCCATACTTTTGCTGCTCATTGTATACATGTACTATGAGGTATAGGTAAATTTTGGCAAATTTTTTTTTGTATATCAAACTGCTTATAGACAAGCCATAACTAGACATTATATGACCCGACACTCAAAAAAGGAACCACATTCCGAGAGTGAGATAGAGGGCTAAACAATTTAAATCCACATACGTAGAATAGCGTCAGTCAAAATAGGAACTACCTTCACAGTGAGCTAGTAGGCTAAACCGATTTACAGGGATTCGTGTGTACTCAAATGGCTCAGACAACCGTTTTAAGTCCCTGCGCGCAAACATCAAAGGAACCGTCCCGAGTGTCGCATCTTATATTCTTTAATCTTTGCACAGCGTCAAAACTTTGTGCCCACGTAATCATAGTCATAGTCATTTATTGGTAAACTCAAACGAGTATAATACAAGTCAAAATACATTAAACAATACAATTTAAAAAATTTTGATACTTCAACTGAACCATAAAACAATTCCAATACATACACAATGATAAAAAAAACAAACTATTCCAAGAACCCTAGAAAATTAATCAATTAAAAGAACTTCTTTCAAAAAAACTCCTGGAGGGAGTGTGTAGCGTGACCCTTCAGCTGCTTCAACCTTGCTCTGAACTGTTTGCCACTAAGTGCCCTCATTTCTTCTGAAAGGTGATTCCTGATTTTTATTGCCTGCGTGTGGTATTGTTTCTGGATTGTTGTCAGGTGTGTATAGGCTGGTAAAAAAAAGTCCTGCTGTCTTGTGCTGTAAGTGTGGGAGTACTGATCCGCGAGAAACGTTGTCAGATTCTTGTGTACATGTTCAGCGCACTTTATTATATATATATTTCTGTGCATGTTGGTATCTTTTGTTTTTTAAATATTTCTCGGCATGACTCTGTTCTGCACATACCAAACACATTTCTAACACATCTTTTCTGCATCATAAACACCTGCTCGCTGTCCGATGAACCACCCCAGAATAGAATCCCATATGCAATTCTTGAATGAACATATGCATAATAGGCATCCAAAGCAGTCTTTTCACTTATTTGGTTGTGAAGTGTTCGGAGAACAAACAAGAATGAGCTTATCCTCGCAGGCAACATCCTTATCTGCTCTTTCCAGTTCAAAGCACCATCAATATGGATTCCCAAGAAATTAGCCGTGGTGGTAGACTTAATCATTTCGTTATCAATTGTAACACATAATTCTTCTGGTGATCTTGTAATGTAGTTCACTATTTGTGTTTTACCTGTGTTCAGCTGTAAGTCATTGATTGAGAACCAGGGTTGCAGTTCGGCAACATGTTGAGTTATTTGTCCTCCAAATCCCTGCCATCTTTGCCATTCACCGCCAAGGAGGTATCATCAACGTACATTCACATTATGATATTTGGCGGTGCAGGGATGTCATTCATGTACACGATGAACAGGTAAGGGTCCAAAATCGATCCCTGCGGAACGCCATCCTCCACCACTGACCACTCTGAACACAACGGCACTCTGTTTTCTTCTGTCACAACTCTCTGCAAGTCTGCAATAACTCTCTTTCATTCTATTAGACAAGTAACTACTCATCAGATCCAAAGAGCCACTGCGTGTGCCATACCTCTCCATATTAATCTACCACATATAGAATCTGTAATCCGCAACAAATATTCTTGAAATTCCACAGAGAAAGCACGAGAACAACAAGTCTGTACTGGCCGGTAGTAGCAGCTTTACTAACGAACGCACGAAGAAAGACGAAGGCCGGAGGAGGTCGCAACGCGACGCAAGCTCGAGTACCGTGCAACTCCAATCGCAGAGTTCTTCCTCGAGCAGGAAGTCGACAAGCCACATACCTGTGCCGAAGACTCGCCGTCCCGTCAGGCAAACTACTAACAACGACTCGGATTTTTCGAGCACAGAGAACTTGGTTGCTACTCACCAACAACACCATAAGAACGCTAGGACTAACAATAAGCAGCAGCAGACAAACAACGCGGAAGCAGCCGACTTGTTGAATAGCAACGCCACAGCAGAACCTTCGGTATCCTCAACATCAACGAAGGCGGGCAAGCACACCAGGAAGACTAAGAAGCAGCACAAGTCTGAAGATCTAAATTTGATTGAGCCGACTACCAGTGCTCCTGAAGGTAAGTTTTTACTTATATCAGTAATCATGTTAAACATATACTTTACTTGCCTTGTATTGTAGTCAAATTTTTCTTTGTGTAATATCGTTTACGGCACTATTGCAAACTTTTTTTCATCAGTTCTCCATAAATATTAAAATAATAATAATAATAATGTGAAGCTTTATACTTCAGTCTATATATAGTTTAAATTTACATAATAATCTTTATTTCATCAAGAACTAACTGTACTAAATAAACTTGATATATTGAAGTAATTACTATGTACCTTGAATCTCTGTTTATTTCTGAAAAATTTTATTTGTACTATGAGCCCCTGTATACCTTAAAGATTTTAATGTCTATGCAATTTTACCCCGAGTAGGCCTAATCTACACTTCCACAACTTTTTACTAAAAAACAACGTATACACGTAGACTTGTCCCTCGTGCTTAGTCGTCAGTTCGAATTTTCTTTCATTCAGAGCTATATGTATTATTTGCCATATAGAATTTGTCACAAAGTCAGCAACTTTTGCAACAATTATACAGTGGATTTTGCGACACCTATAAATAAACTGACACAAAAGCTGTTATTTGAATTGATATTTTAAAGGCACTTGACTTACTCACTCGGTCCATATTTAGTTCTTAAAGACCAGTCAAACACGACCACGGTCGTCCTAGTTACAAATTTAACAATTCCTCCAGGTTTTTAAATAGACTATAATCAGAAACAAACCCAACTAAAAGAAAACAAGTAACTAATGACATTTAATAGGCAAAAGGAGTTCCGAACGATTCAAGCATTCGAGGAGCTTCGCCTCGGTGAACCTAGTCTCGGACCAGAGCCTGAGACCATCGTCGGAGCCTTTACCGATACCGTCGGTGCTGAACGCAACGTTCCCGTCGTGCTCACAGTCGCGGCAGCACCGCTACTCCCTGCGGAGCCATTCGACACGCTTGTCCGACTTCACGTTAGACTCGTGCAAGAGGGCGGACAGCACCGGCAACCACCGAAGCCGACAAGAAGTAGCGCTGGGGGCCAGCAGCAGCCATCAGGGGAAGCGAGAGGACAACGAGCCTTCTCGCCTGACCAGGAGCGGGGCGGTACTGAGACGCAGCACCCGAAATAGCAGAGGAGGTAAGGGTAATTTTCAATTTATATAATTAATTTACATAAAGATATCTATTTTGACACCTCATATTCGTATGATCTGTCAGCCATGATACTATATAGAATATTTGAAGGATTGATCAATTCCTATATTCCATGTTAGAGTTTATTTCACGAGAAGTGGCAGTAAGCTGCTGACATAATGCGCAAATGTTCCTACGCATTGACGTGTGTTAGAATGAAATAAAGAAGATTGCTATTTCATTCTAGCACACGTCAATGCGTATAGGAACGTTTGCGCATTATGTCAGCGGCTTACTTGTCGTGAAATAAACTCTACCAGTGGTATGATGTCACAAGCGTTCATTGTCAAATAGCCTGACCATACGCAAACGAAATTTACGGGCGGCGGCAGTGTAACTAGTTTACTTTGGACTGTCACCACTGTCTAGAAAAGACTCTGGGGTTTTCAAAGAGATCGTGCACAAGGTTAATCATAATTGAAATTTTGTCTGTTGAAATACCAAACACGACCTCGTAAAAACCCAAATGTATTTCTTTTTGTTTGCTATTTTTATACCCGCCACATTTAACCCTCCAGCCGCGGGAGACGCGATTTCCCCGTCCATTTTCCCGCATTTTCGCCGTTGCCGCGGCAGGAGGGTTAATGTGGTGATGGTATATTGAGTTTGATACCAACATTTGTAGCACCCTTAAGGAGGCGTGGCAGGTATAGACTTACTGATTTGATCAGAATTGAAACTGAATCGATTTAGCTATGTCCGTCTGTCTGTACACACAATAACTGCCGTAATTTTTAAGTAATTGATCTGAAATTTGGTATACAAGCTTATCTCTTAAAAGGTAAGGACAAGTTTGCGAATGGGCAAAATTGGTTCACATGTTTTTTTTTCTTTTTTCATTTTATGCTGTGGGTATTTTAACATCAACACGGCTGAAGATAATTTTTGTACTAGTTTTTTGAGTGAATTGATTTTATGTACCTAACTAAATGTCAACAACACCACATACCACAAATGTCAACAAAGTTGTCATTACGGTTTGCAAAAACCACATGGCAATTATGATTTAAGAACTCCGAAACCTTTTGCACTAAGAAGGACCTAATGACTGAAGTAATATGGATTATTGCGCAATGATTGGTCAGATTGACATACCCTAGGTTTATACTTGTCAAGTGCGACAGTTAAAACAGATCTGACCAGGGAGTCTACTCTCGTCATCTTTTTGAAGCAAATGCAAGACTTTTTGAATGGAGTGTGGATATCACCGGTTGCCCCCTGGTTAGGTATCTAGGACTTAGTTTGCTTGTTGCTAAGAACAATAACGCACGCGCACGCCCATACCTTTCAATCAAACGTATGGGCGCGTGTGTTATTGTTCTTAGTGACAAGCAAACTTGCTCATAGATACGTACCAAACAGAGGGCAACTGGTGATATCCCCAACTCCATTCAAAAAGTCTCGTATTCGCTTGAAAAAGATGACGAGAGTAAACTCCCGGTCGACCGAATCGGCAAAGCCGCCTGGAAATAATTAGTGTGTCTTCTAACATTTTGTATATAAACGCGCTTCACGTAATACTAAATAAAATAAAAATAAGGACTTTTTTAACAGTTTATATTGTAGTTAAGAGATGAACAGTTTAATAACAAAATATCTTAGACCCGACTCTCCGACTATCCGTAAGGCCGTCCTGCAAAATTAAAAAAAAAGTATAGCGTGTTTTAGCATATACTACATATGTCAAAAACGCCCCCCTTAAAGCATGGGTAATATTTACGGTAATCCGTAGTCACCAGTTATAGGCGGCATTTAAAGCTCCTGACGTCTGCTGTCTACACCAGGCAGCAGTATTATGGGCAAACAAATACAATTCTGGCAATTACGCTTCATCATCGCAATTATAATATTTGGGTTAAAATTGCACTTAAATAAAAAATCTATTTTTGTATCATGAGGGGCTAGATGTTTTATATTTGAAAAAACCAAAGATGTAGAAGCAGCCTATGTAAAAAAATAAATTTTATCTTTCCAAAAAATTACTTTTCATCCAGCCCCACTTGTTACTTATATAAGAAGTTACACTGCACATTTCACAAACTTTGAACAAGAAGTAACAGTTTTATTTGAAAGCGCGTTTTAGGAGGGGTAGAACACGGTTTTAATTCCAATTTTTAGTGATAATAATGATACATATTGTCATTCTTAATGAGTATCTTGCCTATCAGTGTAATCCATACCATCTTAACTCCTAATTATTAATGATTATCAAAGTTTTCACAGTAGCTGTTATATAAAATACATGATTCATCTGTTTCTCTTGTATGCAAACGTCAAACATAGTAAACAGTGGTGCACTAGGACTTTTTGTAAATATTATTATTGATGTTATTAAATATTGGCCCACCACAAAAACAAATCGTCGAATCACTGTGATAATGCTTATCTATGGAACTGTTTATAGCATGTTAATGACGTGCCAAACATGTTTCCTAGCATGTCAAAATGCATCATTAGTGATGGGTGGTACTGCAGAAACAGTCAGGCATCTGTAAGTTGTGTAATTTGTTTGTTGGGCCTGTGTGAAACATTGATTTTTACTGCTAGCTAGTTTCACGTATTTTTCTTATCTCTGTTACGCTGTTTTGGGCTGATATCTTTCCTTCTGTTCTGATAAGATAACAAGTTAGTTTTTTGTGCGATTATCTCATTTTGGTCGTGTGGCACTTAACATTTGGTGGGATTAAGGTTTTCGGAGGCCGTTTGCACCATGTTGGGTATGTCTTTTGCGCGTTTTTATAGTATGTTTGTATGTTGTAAATATAGAGAACCATATGACTTTCAGTATGTAACGTAACATATTTGATTTAAAAAGAAAGTGGTGCTGCAAAGTTTTGATTAGATTGGTATCTTCAAAATTAACTGTCAAAACTTTAAACTGGGAAATAGTGAATAAAACTAAAACACTACATATTTAGGAATCTTAAGAAGTACACTTTATTCAGTTTATCTGTGATGGGGCAGGATTGAAGGAACTTTTTATGTAATCAAATGATCAGCAAACACTCTGGGAAGTCTGTCCAAATCTAGTCAAAATTGATGTTAGGCTAGTTGCATCCACTAAAGTTTTGTCAATATATTTATTTATTAAAACCAATTCAAGTCTAAAACATTAATAAGAATATTTGAAATTTCAACAATAACAATAATATAAAATTGTTATTTTTTTAAATCTTCATAATTTCCCAAAATAATTATAAATTAAATAAAATAAATAAACGGTGCATCTTTCTAGAAGTGTTATATGATCCCTGGCTTCACATGTCACACAAAAACGTGCACAAAACCCAGGGCTGTCGAGTCGGAGTAGGAAAAATATGCCGACTCCAACTCGTCTTTAAATATTGTAGAAAAGAAATCATTGCGAGAATCATCTTTTATAAATCAACAATCAGACTTTAATGCCTACTTAAACCAATTAGAATTTTCCAAACTGAAGCTAAGACCATACAAATAAACAAAGGGATATGGCAAAATTTAAAAAAAGGTATTTGAACAAAAGATTTTAAATGGTTAATCAGATTGAAAAATAGGACTGTTTATCTAAGTTGAATAGGATTTCAATTTGTCCAGAATTTATAAATGATGCTGCCGTAATTCTGTCGGCATTTCCGTATTTTGCACTTAATTTTGTTTTTAGTAGAATTAACTTACTTTTGTATTTGTGGTCCATACAATGTGTTGATTAAATATTTTTTGCCTATGAATTTAGTTGAAACAAATAAAACCTCTATTTTTTCTAGGGCGTTTTTGGCTTTATACATATTTGGGTTCAGCATATTTTCTGATTAGTTTGATAAGCCACAAGCCAAATGTTTAATACAATTTGTTGGTTAAATTTACTGAAAAGTAGTATTTTCAGAGAAATATTTTTTTAACAATTTTGAGAATTTTTTAGCAAAACGGCGGCTCTTTTCAGCCGCCGAACTCTAAGCAAATTAGTTTTTACCAGCAAAAACTTATTGCACCCACTCTATAGACGTTAATTGCTGAAAAATACGGAATATCTCTATCTCTGTCAGCTCTCTACTAATATTGGCTCGACTATACGTACATTTATTGTAATGGATAATCATAAAATTATGAGCTGGTTGCATCACATAAATATTATTTTAAAGTTATTTAAAGATTTTTGTAGTTGAAATTTAAATTATATAATTTGTAACATGAAGAGGTGCAAAAAAGCATAAACTATTATTATTATTATTATACAAAAATCTTCAGCATGCCAAAATTGGAAATATAACTAACTACCAGTGAGAAACCACCTGCCAAAACCAAATACAAATATGAACTTAATGGTTTTATAATCTGTATCTAAGGCAAAATACATATAATAGTAATAGCATACTAATGATAATTACCAATTTATTAGTATTATATATGAATACATATAATTAAGTTTTGACATGTGGTGTTGTATAGTTCTGTTAGTAATGCTAGAATAGCACAGTCTGCATTGTTTGGAAGCTACTCTATATGTTATTAATAAAATCTGTTTTGGTATGCATCTCTTGCATAACTTATTGTTAGATACAGGTAAACGTTTCTACACAATTATACATAGTTATTGGTTTATTCTTGTGGTGCTTACCTAATATGGCAGACCTATTGATGTCCTGCAGTATAGTATTAATATAGAAAACCCTAACTAAGGCTAACCCTACCAGCAAAAGCAGATAATTATTCCATAATGTAAGGATATTGGTTCGATTACATTTGTCATTTTTCAACCACCTAACAATTTGAATTACCGTCATTTTCTTTCGTAGAGCGGCAAGGCTCAACAACGGGTTCGTGCGTGAGCTCGAGTGGTGCAAGTGGCAGCGCCAGAGGTAGCCGTACTTCCCGCCAGCACAAGGTGGGGGCTGTGGGTGCCCCTGTTCCGCTAACCACGCCAGCCACAAACGCTGCAGCAGCCATGGCTGCCGACCAACCGGATATGCCCAACAACGGTCTTGCAGGTAAGTTTTTGTGTTCTGATCACTAAATGCTGTCAAGTAAGGAGTCAGGAAATTAAACACAACCTTCCTTACACTACCGTATAATCGATATGCAAAAATTTACACTCAAGTCAAACGTCCAGGGACCCAATTTTCGTCATCTTTTTGAAGCGAATGCAAGAAGTTTCGAATGGAGTGGGGATATCACCGGTTGCCCTCTGTAACATACGCGCCACGCCCATACGTTTGATTGAAAACACGCACAACGCTCATACGTTTGATTGAAAAGTATGGGCGTGGCGCGTGCGTTATTGTTCTTAGCAACAAGCGAACTTGCTCCTACATACGTACTAGAGGGCAACCGGTGATATCCCCACTCCATTCGTAACTTCTCGCATTCGCTTCAAAAAGATGACGAGAATTGGGTCCCTGTTACGATTTGTCAAATGATATGATATTAGCCCTCGTCATTATATTATATGCAGCCAAATATGCTGAAAAGTTACCCCTTTGCCATCAATTTTCATACATAGTATAGAGCAATGTTCACTTTCTATTATGTCATCAGAGAGAAAAATCATTACATGATATGTCAAAAAGCAACTATTGGACACTAGACTAATTTTATTATAAACTCGTAAAATGTAGTAGCTTGTTAAATTGTTGAAGTTGAAAGGTTAATATTTGTAACGTTTACGCACTAGCCAGATATTTTGGTATAGCCAAGCCAACTTAAGTTGCATTGTCGAAATATAGCTATTTAATTGTACCAGGCTTTCATTACCAAGTTCACATAAATTAAAAACAAAGTTACAAAATGCAAATAAAGCAACCAGTAATGCGTCTAAAATTGAATTGCCGAGTTCCAAAACAGTACATGTCCATAGGATTTACTGTGGAGTTCAACTCATGAAGCCCAACAATTTCAGCATCATCTAAAACCATTGTCTACTATTATCATCAATTTGTTGAAGGATTTATGTATTGATTTGTAAATAATTTAATTGATTAACACTTTTATAAATGCCCTATCGCCCAGATTTCCAGAATTATTGAATCTGCTATAATCTCTTCTAGATAAAAATGAACACAACTATGCAGCTCCTAATTCTTTTTTAATTTCTCCATTGATTCATAAGCGTCTCTAATTTTTCTGTGAATCAAACAATTTTGAGGTCATTTCTGTTGTCATCCTCTATATGATAATCGTTGAATATATAATATAGATGCGCAAATTCCAAAATTAATGTCAATAATGACAATGTAACCTAAAAAAATTAGCAAAGTATCAACTGCACTAAACACGTCCCCCCAAAAAATATTTGAACGGTAAGTGTCAGCACTGACTATAATACTACACTGCATAAAAAAAACGCTTACGGGTCACTGGGTGTAAAAAGTTTAAACTGTACTGAATATTCAAACACAGCTATAATATGGGACTGGTTCGTGCAGTCAATAAATACACTGTAAACTTGCTTTAGTGACAAACCAGATAACGTTTCATTGGTATTTATAATAAAGTTAGCATAATAACATATCTGGCCCATCACGAAATACCGGTTTGTAAACTGGTTTTGCAACCGCACGAACAAACTTACGGATAACAACTGTCAATAAGTTTATGACAAACATTAACAATATTGTAATGAAGCTACGATATTTTTGGGGATTTTTGTTTTTGCACCTGATGACCATACACAATTGCACAGCAGGCTGTGTGTCACAAATGTCATTGACATCTGTCAGATCCACTCGAAATCATTGTCAGTTCTTTTTTGTCTACTGTTGCGTTCTTCTCAATTACCTTGCTTCCGATATGGAGTTCTTCGACATGCTGCAGTACCTCGCGGATCTACAGCTTGGCGATAGAAGTAATATCTCAAAACTTAACAAAACTTGTATTATTAAAATAAATGAATTTCATTTGGTCGTAGTAGAATGTGAAAAATGCCATTAATCCCAATAAAGCTTAAATTATGATTTAAATTTATGTTTTGCTTCTTTTTTTGTTGCAGCATCGGAAGAACCACCTTCACCGCAGGAAGCCACACAGGCAACTGCAAGCAGCGGAGGCCCATCGGGACCAGGCGCAGACTCGGAGAGCGATGACAGTGAAGTGGGCCGCTTGCAAGCTCTGCTAGAGGCGCGCGGCTTACCGCCTCATCTCTTTGGGGCTCTCGGCCCTCGAATGCAACACTTGCTACACCGTAGCATGGGGGCCAACAGTTGTAAGTTCAACCTAATATAAGTTATTAATAGCATAATTATATTTTATTATAGATATTTATACTATTATTAAAATATATAAACCCACAATTGAGAAGCAAATGTGAAAAATTTAGATTTTGAGTAGATTTGACTTTTATGCATTCTGTTGTGACGTGTTTTAAACGAAACAAATATAAGATTTATTTCCAGCTGCTACAAAGGCACAGCAATTGCTCCAGGGGCTGCAGGCGACAGGTGATGAGGGGCAGCAGTTACAGGCGGTTATAGAGATGTGCCAGATGCTTGTCATGGGAAATGAAGACACACTGACCGGGTTCCCTATCAAGCAGGTCGTTCCGGCACTTATTGCACTGTTGCGCATCGAGCACAACTTTGATATGGTGAGTTTGTTACTTCCTCTCAATATTGATGACGGAATGACTTCTGGAATTCTTGAAATATAAATTTTATAATAAATATAATTTCTATAATCTTAGCATTAATATTTTTGTAGATGTTTCTTAATGATTTTGCTGTTCTTGACAAATATAAATAAGATATGAGTAAACATGGCAAACTAAGCACAGCAGAAGAATTAATATAGATGACTATTTATTAATCAATTATAATTGGTGTTTTTTTATAAGTATCTTAGAAGCTAAAATTTTTGGGTTGGTTGCTTTTTCAGATGAATCATGCGTGCAGGGCACTTACTTATATGATGGAAGCACTCCCAAGATCATCAAGCGTGGTTGTTGAAGCTGTACCTGTTTTCCTGGAGAAACTACAGGTCATCCAATGCATGGATGTTGCAGAACAATCCTTGACTGCATTAGACATGCTATCCAGAAGACATTCAAAGAATATACTACAAGCGGTAAGCCCCACGTTATTCCCACATTCAAGAATAATGCATTTCTCAATTATTTATAAGATTACTAGATTTCAAAAAAAAAAAGATAAAATTTGTGTTTTGTTTATATTTGTAAAACTAAAAAAGCTTGAAATTTAAAATTAAATCTACTAAATTTATTAGAATCGAATATAAAGTGTATCAGCCATCTGCATTTTTACCATTTTTATCTTCTCTCAAACCACCACCCTTCAATATTTTTAAGTAATTCTTTATTTTGCTTGTAGAACTTCTGCTAAGCTTATTACTTTTCGTGATATTGATGCAAATGTAGGTGGACAAATTTTTCACTGATTTTGATAGTCGGGCAAATTGTCTACCCAAATCTGAAATAACTAGACTATAAAGAAATTGTTTCTATTCCATGTGATTACGCAATTCCTGCACCACATGCTAGCATTTACCGTAAAATACACCATTGTAAACCTTTTCCCAAATCTTACAACTTTGTAATATTTCAGAGAGGTGTCTCTGCGTGCCTCATGTACCTAGACTTCTTCTCGATAAACGCCCAGCGGAACGCGTTATCGGTAACAGCTAATTGCTGTTTGAATCTGTCATCGGAAGAATTCCAGTATGTTGCCGACTCGTTGTCGCTCCTAGCCAACAGGCTCACGCAGCAGGACAAGAAAAGTGTCGAGAGTGTTTGTCTGGCTTTCTACAGGCTTGTCGAGAGCTTCCAATTGGAACCGGCACGTCTGCAGGAGATCGCAAGTCCCGAGCTGCTGACCAACTTGCAGCAATTGCTTGTGGTCACGCCGCCTGTTATCAGCACAGGCACCTTTATTACCGTACTGAGGATGCTGTCGATCATGTGCGCCAACTGCCCCGATTTGGCCCTAACACTCTTAAAACAGAATATATCGGAGACTCTGCTATATCTTTTGACGGGATCAGCCGAGATAACGCAGGACGAGGTGGAGTTAGTGTCAAGGTAGGTTTACTATGGAAATTTTATTTGCTTATATCTGGAAAAGTATTTTTTCTGCATATGTTAACCGTTAGAACATTTCTGATAACGGAAAATGAACGCTTTTGGGATCAGGTTTTAATATAGATGTTTGAAGTTTTAAAGAACACATTCCTTCCTTACAGACAACCCCAAGAGCTATACGAGATTACAACCCTCATTGGAGAGCTAATGCCAAAATTACCATCCGATGGCATATTTGCTGTCGACTCACTCCTAGACCGACCTGCCAGCTCTAGCAAGGACCAGCCAACCTGGCAATGGCGCGATGACCGTGGTCTCTGGCATCCGTACGGCCCTGTCGACAGCCGTATGATAGAAACGGCACATCAGAATGGTGATGATGAGGTCAGTTTAAACACACTTGGCCGCACCTACACCATCGATTTCCACACTATGCAGCAGGTTAGTTACGAGGGTCTAAAAGTACGGATTATGTGTTATGAATTCACTGTTTTTTTTAAAAAGTTGCAAAAAATGTTTATTTCATTGGTCGTGTAAAAAATTAACAATATGTTGCTTATACAGGTCAACGAAGACTCTGGCACTACTCGCCCAGTGCAGCGGCAGATAAGCGCATCCGCCTCCTCGTGTCAGAACAACCAATCAGCAGCAGCGAACCCAGCGGAGCCGAGCGCCACCCCCGCAGGCAGCCGCCCAAACTCAGCAAACCGTGATGCTAGGGTTGCGTGTTTGCGCGAGGAACGCGGCCTCGCAGCTGCATTCATCCGGTCTCTCTTTTCCGTACTCTATGAGGTTTACTCGTCAAGCGCGGGCCCCACTGTTCGATGCAAATGCCTAAAAGCATTGCTAAGGATGGTGTACTACGCCACACCGGAACTTTTAAAGCAAGTCCTAAAAAATCAAGTTGTTTCAAGTCATATCGCTGGAATGATGGCGTCAAGTGATCTGAGAATAGTTGTCGGAGCTTTACAGATGGCTGAAATCCTCATGCAGAAACTCCCCGACGTTTTCGGAGTACATTTCCGTAGGGAAGGTGTTATGCATCAGATCAATCAGCTAGCAGATCCAGAAGTTCCATTGGGAGTGAGCCCGCCGAAATCTGCAAATTCAGCGACAAGTGTGAGCGATGCCCAGCCGGGAACGTCGCAGACGAGCAACGGAACACCTGTAGGGACACCGTTAGTAGCCCCGTCAAACTCAAGGGAGGGCCGTTCACCGTCTCCATCGCACGTGCGTACGTTCAGTGATGTCTTGAAAAGGAAGCGGGTTAGCAAGAGGCCGAGCGCTGGACGCTCAAAGTCTCGTCACGACGATCTGCCACTGTCTCCATCACTCGTGCAGGATCTGTTCAACAACAAGAGTGCTGCGATAGCAAACCCGAGCACGAATAACCAGCCCAGGTCTAGATATTCAGGGTCGGGCTCTAAGACATCCAGCTTCTTACAGAGCTTGAATCCAGCGCGGTGGGGAAAGAATGTCAACTCACCGCATGATCGTGGGTATGGCAAGGATTTGAACAGTTGTTTGGGGAAATCAGCTTCCAATTCAAATCTGACGGCCGGCAATAGAGAGAAAACTAGAACGTGGATTAGGGATCAGGTATGGTATTTTCTATTGTAGATCTCGTAATTTATTTCATTCTACCAGTAATTATGCCAAACACTTACAGTTCTTAAGGCTAGTTTTAGCATTGATATCATCAATTTTGTTGCTGTCCGAACCCAACTCAATCATTTGAGCTGCTACAGTCATAAATATCACCATTTGTGCTTTTGTCAGTTAAATGTAAATACATTGTATAACCGGAAACGACGCAACATGGTGAATAATTGAGGCAAAGGCAAGGTTGGATCTGCGCTATTAGATTTTAAGTACCCTATTTCTTAGCTGAGCTGGCTAGTATTGAATTTTCATCTTTGTCAAACATACATAATCAACTAGCACAAAAATGTGGACGTCAGTTTAAGTTTGCTTTTGAAGTTTGATGAGCAATGCCAACTCTGGCTGGAAAGAAAGTATTAATTGATGAATTCTGGCTCATACCCGATTTTTAGTTTATTGGAATGCTGTATGTTTTGAGTCGTTTTTATCCAAATTTTTCTAATAAAAATCATATCTAATCTTTAGGCAACAAAATTTTTGGAAACATACTCCGGCAACGAACTTACTGGAAACCAGCACCCCGCGTTAAATGTGCTATCACGCCTCACTTCATCAATACAGAAATTGTCCAGGGAGGATTGTGGGCAGGCGCTTACCGAATTGAAGGAGATACTGATCGACTCAGATATATCACCTTTTGAGGTAAACCATTCGGGGCTCATCAAAGCCCTCCTAAACTACCTCGCTGCTACGGAGGGTTGCGTTGACAGGGACCAAAGATTGAGGATCTTCTTGCACGTGTTTGCCGGAAGCCCACTGGAAGCAGACACCATTGAGCAGTTTGAGCTCAAGTCCGAGTGGATGGGTGCTCTAGTTACCAAATTGAACGGGTGCATATCCCAGCTCGAGCAGTTTCCCGTTAAAGTCCACGATCTGCCGGCAAATTCTGGAGCTGGTAGAGGCGGCACTAGTGCTCTGAAGTTTTTCAACACACACCAGCTAAAGGTAATTAAAAATAACTAAAACAGATGACATAAGTATGTGGTAATTGAAATTTTATAGATTTTGTCATAGAATCTGTCTCCAGTACCATAATTCTTTCTTATCTTGCAGTGTAATCTTCAAAGACATCCGGACTGCACGAACTTGAAGCAGTGGAAGGGCGGCACGGTGAAGATTGATCCTCTCGCTCTGGTGCAGGCAATTGAGCGCTACCTTGTCGTCCGCGGTTATGGACGTATCCGGGACAGGGACAGTGCTGATAGCGACGACATAGACTCTGCAGATGATGACATCGATGATACGTTAGCTGCTGTTGCTATCTCTCAGGCCGGATCAAAACATAAGCTTCAGTTCCTCATCGGCAACACCGTGCTTCCATACACGATGACCGTCTACCAAGCAGTTAGGCAATTCAGCAATAACGGAAATGACCAAAGTGAGACTGATACCGATAATGAGACTCCATTAGGTGAGTTTTTTTTGTTGTTGTTGTTTGCCTGTGTTTTTTGCTATCTTCTTTTCTTTACATTTTTATTCGTCTTTTAGGTAATGCTGGTGTTTGGGTTCAAACTCACACTATATACTATCGACCATTAAAAGAGGAACCGACAAGTTCTAGTAAAACAAGTGCAGGTTCTTCATCCCATTCCAGCAGAAAGGGGAAAGGATCTTCTAGTAAGAACGCTTCAAAAAAGAAGGGTGATGACCTGTGGAACGGTGAGTCTTATTATATACACTGAAAAAATTAAATCATATATCGAACATCATATTGTAAGTAATAAATTGTTATCTTTTCTTACTTTGCCTACGAGATATTTTACTTCAACATAATTATTATCAATTATTATGCTATGCACTTTGCTTCCAAGTAAATAATTGTAATAATTAAGAAGAATTGTAATAATAAATTGTCTACCAGAAAAATTAGAAGGTAATATGTGACACAGATGCGAAATTATGCATACTCTAGGGCCTCGATTTGCGTCGGCTCGATTTGCGTTGTTTTCGATTTGCGTTGATCGAAAATATAGGACCGTAAATCTGGTTTGCGTTGTTATGATTTGATATGCGTCCTCACCATGGTCCTCACAGACGAAATAAATCGGGAATTCCCTCGAACACACTGCGTTGATTCGTCCGTTTGTTTACAATTCATCGGTTCCCAACCTGCTTCGGCTGTCCTTCTCCTGCTTACGGCGCGGCAGTCTGATACTTCGCTCCGCTGCTTGGGGGTCGCGACTATTAGAGATGCAGAACGGTGATATTACCGGGGTAATATTACCGTAAGTTACCGGAGGCATAAATTCTCGCTGATAAATTACCGCGGCGGTAATTTTACCGGTATTTTTGGTAATATTACGGTATGTTACCTTCGTTAAGTTACCGCGGCGGTAATATTACAGTAAGTTTTGGTAACATTACGGTAAGTTAACATTGTTGTTACAGCTGCGGTAGTACTAGCGGTACTTTTGGTAATATTACGGTAAGTTATCTTTGTAAAGTTACCGGGTCTGTAATATTACCGTTACCGGTAATATTACTGGTAATATTTACTAATAACTGGTAATATTACACCACGATAATATAACCCGTAATAGTTTGTATGAGACATTATTTCATATCAAAACGTAAATCCGAAGTCTGCGGAACGCATCTCAAAAATTTGCATGGTGTCTTATGGAAAAAAGTGATTCGATTTGCGTTGTTTCGATATGCGTCGCATTTTCCCGGAACGTAACCCCGACGCAAATCGAGGCCCTAGTGTACTCTAACTAGCTACGTTTTGGGTAGCTGAAGTGTGTGTTTGCGTAGTGTTGGCAAATCTCAAGAACCTTTATAATTAAAGTTATAAATAACTAATAGTAGACTTCCATTTAACAAAAAAAAAATATTAATAACTTTTTTAATTACAGATGGAGTTGTACCAGGTAGCCAATCGCCCCTAACTCCGTTTCTAACAACATCCTTACCAGATACAGTGACAATACAAGACGCCTCTCTAGAAGTCCTCTGCCTACTTCGAATCCTTCACACATTAAATCTCCACTGGAACAGCCTCTACTCATTAGCCGAATACAAACCGATACTTCCCACATCCGAATTCTTAAATGCAAAAATCGCAGCCAAAGCTAGTCGGCAACTGCAGGACCCTCTAGTCATAATGACCGGAAATCTCCCCAATTGGCTCCAGCAGATTGCTTCAGTCTGCCCGTTTTTATTCCCGTTCGAAACCAGGCAACTGCTCTTCTACGCAACTTCGTTCGATCGCGACAGAGCGTTGCAGCGACTACTCGACATGGCCCCCGAGCTAAGCTCTTCCGACTCGCAGGAACGGGTCACGCCTCGACTGGACCGCAGAAAGAGGACGATTTCACGTGAGGATATCTTGAAGCAGGCGGAGTACGTCATGCAAGATTTGGCCTCATCGAAGGCGCTTCTCGAGATACAGTATGAGAACGAGGTGGGCACAGGTTTGGGGCCAACACTAGAATTTTACGCACTCGTCTCGAGGGAGTTGCAGAAGGCCGACTTGGAATTATGGCATGCCCCGGAAACTGCCGGCGAGTACGTTAACAGCCCGGTGGGATTGTTCCCGGCTCCGATTGCTCGTGGGGCTAAGGTCGCTATTTTAACTAAGGTTAAATCGAAGTTTAGGTTTTTGGGAAAGTTTATGGCAAAGGCTGTTATGGATTCGAGGATGGTGAGTATTTTGTTAATTCTCCGGGTTTTTTTTTTTAACCTATTCTGCCGCGTTATCACTTTTGCGAACAGTGTCTGCCTGCGAGTATCTGTATATTACAAAACTATCAGCATTTATGCTGTCTTCTCTGCAAACGTGTTAAGCAGTTTTTACTTTTTTCCATAAAATAATACAAAGGAATGTTATTATCTTGATCTGTTAAAAGAAATAAAAGCATATTAGAGAGCTTCCCATTAGCTCAGTAAAAGTACAACACATTCTTTCGTAAAACATGACATAAGTCGCAGAAAAAAATTGTGTGATGCATAAGCTAATAAAATTAGAATAGTTTATTTTGTGGTTCAAAAAGTTACATAGCATACACAAACAATTCTGGTATAGTCTTGTCCACATTGGTTTTTTCCTGTGTGTTTGGTTTGAGTGGTGACCGATTTGTCCTCAAGGGTCTCTTGTTGTACTAGATTGTTTTGTCTAAAATGGACCCTATTTACAATCAGCAACTAATTTAAAAATCCTGTTTTTTAGTTTGTATATACAATAATTCAAATTATTTTGTTATAGTAAACTTAGATATAACAAATCTGCGAATATAAGAAACCAAATAATAATTCAATTATATAAACCAATTTCTGAGTAATCCTGTGCATGTTGAGTCGCCAACTAGTACCATTACAAACTGAATGCTGTTCTGTATTTAAGAGTTGATTATAATTACAAGAATAATAATAAATTCAAGCAAGCATTTCTTTGATGTTGTGAGGATTGAAAACATACCATATTCACAATTCCACTTCTTTTCATTGATACTTAAGACGCATGAACATTGTTGCGAGTGTTCAAAATGACTATTATTTTTTTACGGAAACTTACCATCTTACCTCGTAAAGAACGTAGAAACCCATCAAATAAACAGTAAAGTCCACAAATAAATAAATAAATAAATTCTTTATTCATAGCAACATATGCTAACAAAAATCTCAAAGTAATATAATGTGCATATAAAAAACAAAAAAAATACATAACAGCTAACTCTATAAAAACCAAACAACAATCAAAACAAGAAAGAAACTTCAATCCTCATATCAATTACATACATTCAGATATCAACATTTTCCAAACAAAACATTCTGCATCTTCTTTTAAACAAAATAATGGTCTCAGAATTTTTCAGACTCGTTGGTAGACTGTTAAATTGCGCCAGCCCTCTATAAAACAAATCATTTTGACCAAAACTGGTTAGTACCGTACGTATATAAAAATCGCTTTTAGTTCTTGTATTATAATTATGGACATCATTTACAAGTGTCAGTTTATTGGTCAAATGGCTAGGATACATTCCATTCTTCATTTTGTAAACAAATAACATGGTGTTACAAAACATTGTTTGTCTGACACTCAACAACGATGTAGCCTCCAACATAAATTTAATGCTTGTAAATCTCTTACACCCCAAGACAGATCTAAGTGCCACGTTTTGTTTCCTCTGCATACAATCAAGTTGCGTATTATTGAGCATATTCAGAATTGTAGGGCAAAAGTGGAAATGAGGAAGTATTATAGATTTATATATTAGCATCTTAGACCAATAGCTCAAGTTATTTCTCAGCCTTCCCAATAAATAACTCTTCCCTCCAACCTTCTTAATAACATACTTCGCATGACTAGAGAAACTCAAGTGTTCATCCAGGAATACACCCAAATATTTGCATTCACCTACTTGTTCGACAATCTTATCACTTATTCTAAGGCCTACATGATTTCCAGTGTCAATCAAATTAAATTTACTCTTAATGATCATAAATTTTGACTTTTCAACATTAAGAGACATACTATTGCATTTCAACCATTTACATACTTTGACTAGCTCTTCATTTAATACTTTGACTACTTCGTCCGGGCTATCGCCAACATAATAAATTAACGTATCATCCGCAAACAGTTGTATGTTACATTTTTCCATACAGTTGATATCATTTATATAAAGGATAAATAAGAGCGGACCCAACACTGTTCCCTGCGGCACACCATATTTAGTTGGCTTCGGCGAAGACTCAGCCGCACTGTTAAATTTAGTTTGCTGGCTCCTGTCTGTCAAGTAACCCTCCAACCACATCAACACCTCACCACCAAAACCATATTTCTTTAATTTGAGCAGTAGTAGATCTCTATTAATTGTTTCGAAAGCTCTCTTAAAGTCCAACAACACTACGCCCACAATCCTTTTATTGTTTATTGCCTCTTTCCAGATTGACAATGCTGACTGAATTGCACTTTCACACGAATTCTGCTGTCTGAAACAAAAGCTATTGCTTATAACTTTATGAAGAAAAAGTTGAGAAAGTTGAAAGTCTAATAGAAAGTTTATATTTTTTTTATGAGACTATTATGGAAGATAGACACAATTTTATAAAATAAAACATTAGTTACGGGTAATCTTATGTCAATAATTCTCTGTTGTTACACCATAAAATTCTTGCAGCTGGATTTACCGTTCTCCCTGACATTCTACAAATGGCTACTATGCCACGAACAAAGTCTATCGATGTCTGACCTTCTCCACATCGTACCAGAAATTTACCTGAATTTGAGAAAGATGCAAGAGATTGTAAGACTACGAGAAGCCATCCTCGCGGATTCCAACATCCCGGCACATGAGAAAACCGCACAGGTAAGATTCTCATCTAGAATTTAAAATCCTATCCTTAAAAAATTAACACGAAAATTAATAAAAATACCGTTTCTTCAAAATTTAATCCCCTTATTTTTTTCTGTCCAAGATTGAAGCATTAGACTTTGACGGATGTTCGATTGCCGATCTCGAACTGGACTTTTTGCTTCCCGGACATAACGTCGAACTGATGCGCAACGGAAAATCAAATCCTGTGACAGTACACAACTTACACCAATACGTGAATTTAGTGACGCACTGGTTCTTACACGAGGGAGTCCAGCGTCAAATGGAATCGCTAAGGGAGGGTTTCGAATCGGTCTTCCCCATACAGAATTTGCGCATGTTCCAGCCAGAGGAATTGGAAGCAGTGTTCTGCGGCAGTCCTCGCGATACTGCGACCGGTTGGGACGTCAAGACGCTGATGGAGTGCTGCAGGCCCGATCACGGATATAACGCAGACTCCAGGGCCATTGGGTTTCTCTTCGAGATCCTGAGCTCGTACGAGCATCAGGAGCAGCGAATGTTTGTGCAATTCTTGACCGGAAGTCCCAGGTTACCAGTTGGAGGTAGGAATAATAATTATTTTTTCTATTTATTATGTTGGACACACAAATACAGATAACCATTTTCAAATATCAACGGGCTTGACGTAGCGTACTCCTGTCAGCAGTCAGGTAAGCTTCTGTACCCCAACGAGGTAACTGCGACGTCACAAATTTGTCGCGAGAATGACATACTACACCTAACTTCAGGTAACTTGAACTAACCGTGGCTCGTGAGAAAACGCATTATTTGAAGTACTTGTTGCAAGTTTAGCACTTGTCAAAATAACACTGGTCTTGTTAAAAGAAAGACTATTTAAAAGGGGTAAAAAAAGTTTTGTGACCGCATGTATACTAATAAATACAAGTAAACGTGGAAAACTAATTACTAGTTACTAATATTTGTAACTGACTTAATTAGTTACAGTAAATATAAACACGGAAGTAGTGGTATAATAAACTAACATATTTCTTCTGCAGGTTTCAAGGCGCTGTCTCCGCCATTGACGGTAGTGCGGAAGACGCTTGAGCCAAACATGAATCCTGATGACTTCCTGCCATCGGTGATGACGTGCGTCAACTACCTGAAACTGCCCGACTACACAAGCATCGAGGTGATGCGTGAAAAGCTGCGCATGGCTGCATCTGAGGGACAGCACTCTTTCCACCTGTCGTAAGGGCGCCGGCCAAACTCTCCTTGTAGTGTAAACAAAACGGTGTTAACAAACAAAGAAAGACGGTTTTCGCAAGGACAAAAAAAAACATTAAACAGAACTATACTACTTTTTGATAAGTGATGTAAATATGATGATAATACTTTTCTTTTTGTCGCTCATTTTTCTCTCAGTAACTACGATTAACATCATGGTTGGTTGATTAATTTTAAATGCAAAAGATCAGGGACCGATGTGGCACACTGCATCTTTAAATCTCAGATTCTGTTTTTCCTTGAGTTTTTTTTTTAATTACTATTATGATTATTTCGTAGAGTTTAATATTGTGATTAAAGATGTACTGAGAAAGAAACATTTAGTAAATTTAGTTCTTTTCTTTGTGCTATGATAGTACTTTAGGTGTTTTCCCTCATTAGTATCTAAATTTCTCAATGAAGTTTGTTTTTCTTATTTCGTTAATCTTGGTATTTGCACTGCTTTAGTTAGATTTTTTTTTATTTTGCCTGGAAATCTCGATGCCATATAATTTTATTCAACCCTCATTAAAGGTATAAATATTTCATCATTCTCGAGATACCCGTAAAAGTTTTAAATACACATATATATATATAAAACCATATATATCCCTCTCTCTGCTGTTGTGAAAATATGGGTTCACCCAAAAAAAATAAAAACTAGAACTCTCGATGGTCTAACGTTAGGTAACTCAATTGTTTCGATAATAAGATATGATGAATAGGGACTGAAAACCGATTGAAATCAGGGTTTCTCGACTGACTCGTGCAATGGACACTCCTCTTGTGTGTGGTGATAAGTGATATATCCTCATCTTATCGTTAAAACTATTTTGCCAAACTGTATAGTATAAATAAAAGAGATACAAAGTAAAATTTAAAATAAACTAATCACGTCTCGATTGCGCCGCTCTCAGACGTGTGTGGTTTTCTCGGAATATATATTTAATTAACAAAATGTAGTTTAAGTTAAAATGCAACTGTAATGTTTCAATAAATTTGTATACTGAAGCATGTTACGCATTTTATTTACATCTTATATCACCAAACGCAATATGAAGGTAAGTACAATTTACCAATGATATAACTCTCTTATTTACCAACGTATTCACTTGGAACTTTCAACTCGACATCTAATCGATAGAGCCAAAAAGATCCTGTTAAAATAATGCACATTGATGTAAATAGGAAAAAGTTAACCAAACAATTATTTTCATTCTGACAGGAGGTAGTGTCAAATGCTGTCTTTTTAACAATACCTACCTAATGTCAATATTATCCATATACGTATTAGGGATTATACGGAGCTTCTCCTATAGCGCCAATGTGTAGTCTCGGTTCCAAAAATGTGAGGCAGAGATATATATTTTGTCTATCAATGTGGTGCCCGGGATCAAACTGCGCATGCGTGGCCAGTAGTTATTAGGACCGTCGACAGATGGCGCTATTGTAGCTTAACGGTATTACCGCGGCCGTTAGCCGGTAATATTCGGCATCACTAACGCCAAACCAGTGACAGTCCATAGATAACCTTATACATATGGCAGCTCACTAACGCCTAACCACTGAGAGAATAGATAACCTTATATACGTGGCAGCACAGTGGTCGCCTATGGATCCGATCTAATCCAGCCAATCAAATCCACGAACTTGACGCATGCCCAGTGGCACTACGTCAGGTGAGATAGAGATATATGTCGCAACTGTGGTCGCAACGCTAGTGTTGGAACAGCCTGCTGTTACCAACATTCTTTATATCATTTTATATTTATATGATATCAAAATATCTGTCAAATCCTGGCTAACTTGTGTTATTTTAATGCAGACACGATCGATCTCGATCAAATAGAATCTCATGCGGCTAACTATTAATTTTATATATTGTATGATAAAGTCATGAGCCTGGCCACATCAGATTTTTTTTACAGACTATATCGTCGGGTTAAACTTAAAACTCGCTAAGTAACAGGATTTTTTTTTAAGTAGTGTTCCATGTATTGTTAATGCAAAAACTCACTATACAGGGTCCTGCAACTAAGCTCCCGTCTTCTGTAGCTCACTGACTCATTAAGCTAAGAGGTTGACATTTTGCAGGCTTACCCTGTACTTCAAGGTACAATTCAAGAAATTATTTTTTATTATACAGGGTGTTCCAAAAATGTGCAACGCCATGGTAATATATTTTTTTAAATTGCATGCTATAGATTTTTCTACACATTTGGAAGCCTTTTATGGTTGCCTACATATCACCAAAATTTTATTGAAATCGGTTGAGTGACCGCAGCGGAAAAAAATAAAAACCAAAAAAAATTTATTTTGCATCGTAGGCTTTAAAAATCAATAAAAACCACAAAATGCACCTCGTTAATAAAATTTTGCGACGTGTTTATTAAGTTAGATGTAATAGTCTCGTTAACCAAGTGACATTGATCCAAATTATACAGGGTGACCAAAATCGAGTGTCAAACTTGTCAAACTTCAAAGCGCGCTATTGTTCTTATTTTAAATTGGAACCCATATTTTTTTTTAGGTGAAACGATGCGGAATTAAAGAATAAATATTGTTTCTGAATACAACCCCATCACAATTCCCAATATTTTAAAAGTTATTCGCCAAAAACTCATTTTTCAACGTTTCCAACGGCAATTTTAGGTAATAAATATCGTACGTGGCGTTGAAAAACAATTTATTACATAAAATATAACGCAGAGAGGTATTTTAGATTTTACTGTACTTAATTAAGTAGTTATTCAATTGCCTAAATTTACTGCAAAATTTACCTATAGCTACATTTCCGTCCTTACCGCTATAGGCAAATTATGCCATAAATTTAGCATTTGAATAACTACTTAAGTAAGTACACTCAAATCTAAAATACGTCTATTATTTTTTATGAAATAAATTGTTTTTCAAAGCCACGTACGATATTTATTATCTAAAATTGCCGTTGGAAACGTTGAAAAATGAGTTTTTGGCGAATAAGTTTTAAAATATTGGGAATTGTTATGGGGGTGTATTTAGAAACAATGTTTATTTTTTAATTCTGCATCAGTTCACATAAAAAAATTTATGGGTTCCAATTTAAAATAAGAACAATAACACGCTTTGAAGTTTGACAAGTTTGACACTCGATTTTGGTCACCCTGTACAATTTGGATCAATGTCACTTGGTTAACGAGACTATTACACCTAACTTAATAAACAGGTCGCAAAATTTTATTAACGAGGTGCATTTTGTGGTTTTTATTGAATTTTAAAGCCTACGATGCAAAATCAATTTTTTTGGGTTTTTATTTTTTTCCGCTGCGGTCACTCAACCGATTTCAATAAAATTTTGGTGATATGTAGGGAACCATAAACGGCTTCAAAATGTGTAGAAAAATGTATAGCATGCAATTTAAAAAAATATATTACCATGGCGTTGCACATTTTTGGAACACCCTGTATAATAAAAAATAATTTCTTGAATTGTACCTTGAAGTACAGGGTAAGCTTGCAAAACGTCAAACTCTTAGCTTAAGGAGTAAGTGAGCTACAGAAGACGGGAGCTTAGTTGCAGGACCCTGTATATAACTGACTACAATATAACCTCGATAATCCGAACTAATGTGGACCGAAGGGTGTTCAGATTAGCCATTTGTTCGGATTAAAGAAACTTGGATAATCGGAGCTAATATGGACTAGAGGGTGTTCGGATTGATCGGATTAAAGCAGCGTTTCCCAACCTTCTTCATTGTCTCACGTCAGGCGCATAGAACTCACGTCAGGCGCATAGGCGCTCCGCTCCTAGGGCTCCGGAGAGCACAGGTTGGGAAACGCTGGATTAAAGAAAACCACAAAATTTTAGCTCCAAAATAATTTTTACGTACAAATAATACAATACGTCAGAATCGTTTTTTTTGTAATTCCTAGTCTAAACTGAAAACTATACTGAAAGATGAAAAAATTGGTTTACATATTTGGTAATTTTTCTAATTTATTTACAGAGCACTTGTGAACTTGACAAACTTAATAGTAATTTAGTAAAATTCAGTATTCCAAACTTAAACTAATGAATTCAACATTGTAATTGCATGTGACAAATAATTCAAATCGGCAAACAATTAACAAAATTTACTGAGGGCCAAATGATTAGCAAAATAATTAGGAGACCACCCATTTTGCTTTTCTGTATTCTTTTATACTTAAATGATTCAGACCGTCTAACCTTGTATCATTTTTATCAGCAATTTTCTCATAAATGACTTGGATTTTTCTCAAAGAATATTGCCGGACACTGGTGTGTTATGTCAGCTCCACTCATGGAGTAAGGACAACTTGGTGAGTTGTCCTTACTCCATGGCTCCACTGAAGAAACCAGACGTACAGTGCATTCTTGACTTCACGATTGCCAGCTGGTTTTAGGGTTTTACGCCTTTTTGGAAGATTGTCGGTGGACACGGCAAATGTAACAAACTTTTCCCTATTCTTCTTAATATCGCTTATGACTTTCCAAAGTCGTATGACAGTGCTAAACTAGTGGCGCCATCACCTAGGTTTTAAAAATTTCGACTTATTCTTCAATTATTAGTGTTTTGTGTTTTTTTTTTCTCGACATAATGAATAATCATCACTTAAAGTGTGACGACGAGCGAAAAGAAATTGAGTACATATCAGATTGAACCACGTAACGCGCCAAGTGGCAGAATGGGGGGGGGCTGGTATGCCTTATGATGCTGTTTGGAGTATTGAGGCAAAAGATTTGTTAGGATTACTAGAGCTTTCTAGGTTTTTGGATTACTGCAGGTTCGGATTATCAAGGTTGCACTGTAGTGACTTTTACCACTATTACAATAAACGCATCTGGTACTTCTTTAATTGATTTTTAATTTAGTTGACAAAAAGAGTTTGTTTGTATAATTATGGCAATTTTGGGACCTTACGGTCCCAAAAATCAAAAAATCAAACACCCATCAAAGAGTTCACCATGGTAGACTTCTTATTAAAAACAAAATTTTTTTTCTTATATCTTCTCCACCAAATGTACCAATAATTTGTCAGACATTAATTTTCTACCATTTTTGGATTACTAAACATTACTCCTTGTTAGTTTTATAGTTTACGAGGGCACAGGAAAGCGTAAACACGTAAAATACTAATAAAATGGTAAGAAATTTTATTTCAAATTTTCGAACTTTTTGTAAAGGCACTTTTGTTCTGAAATGCAGTAACTTTTGCTAGTAATGGTGAGAAATATTTGAAACAAAAGAAAACTGTTATGGCAGCTTTTCCAAAGTAGTTCTGAAACAAGTCAGGCAGGCAAATTTAGGGTTTTTAATAGAGCTATAAAATTTATTAGACCTAGAATTTTTGTAGAAAAAACCTTATTTAAAAACTATGCTTAAAAATGCACTAAATTTATATTTTTTTGTTTTTTTATATTCGTTTTTTTTTTATTTTTTTCTTTTCAAAATATTTTGTTGTCACTGGAAATCTGTCTACTTGCAAAAACTCATCTCATTCAGAAAATTTTTTCAAATTTTGAAAAATGTTCCAGTATTTTTACTGTTTTAAATTTTTTACATTTTCGAAAATTTCACAAATTTTGGAATATTTTCTATATTGAACTAAAAAAGACAGTCTACCAATCATGTACAGGGTGCAAAGCCTTCATGGAATGCGTGGGTGTAGAGTGTAGACCCTTGATGACATGATGACTTATCCCTCTGACGCATTAGGATTAGACTATCATTATACTGCATTTTTAGGTATCATTGACCGCTCTAAAAGTTTCATTCTTGTAGGAATTAGGCATTTAGATATTACTTATTTATAGGTTTAAAAAATAGTTCTATCAACAAAACTTTGTGTGTTGTCAAAAGTGACATGAGCTAGTTACGATGGGATTATCATGCGTTCACCCTTTCTACAACAAGTGAAAAGATTGTCCATTAACGTTGGACATACGTCTTCTCAGACGAGTGTCAGTTTTGACTACACCCATAAAGATCTTTTGACCGAACTATATTAATGTTTGTCCATGGCACGAGAGACTGCCGTTCCGTTTACTTGCCATATCACAATTACAAAATGAGAAAAATCTGTTTTGTAGCAATAATTACATCAAAAGTGTCGCTGCCTCCCAGACTATATTTGCAATCTTTTAATTTTTGTATAAACAATTTTTTCAGTGCGCACAACGCTTTCAGTGATATTCGAAAAAATTAATTCAAATGGATCATCCTGTATAATTATTAGTAAGTCTGTGATAATTATGATAAAGGAGGATGTACTCTTCACCAATTATTTTGTCATCCGCCTACTGCTGATAGTAAATAATAATATAATTATTTAGCATTTCCTAACAAATAGCATGACTAGAATTTGTAAGAGTAATTAAAAATTACTTAAAACAAGAACAAGTTTCATTATTAGAGGAAAAATTATACTCTTGCTTTTATAGGCTACATTGTTTTCAGTTGAATGCAGACAATCTCACTAAATTTAAAAGTTGAAAAATTATATATTTGCAATCGGTAATTCTATACCATAATTATTACAAGATGGCAAAAAAATGGTGACACAGGCAACCTCTGAGCTAATGGTACTTATGTATTTATATTCAAGTGTTTACTATTTCATTTACTCTATTATACATATTTAAGAGAACGTTAACATGAAAAATAAGACAATACGCAATAAAATATGGAAAGAAGCACTATAATCCTGGCTGGGCTGCCCGTAAGTGGCAAGTTTTTCTTTTTCGTATTTATCAGTAATTATACAAATAAAACAACAATAAATATCAACAATAATCTCATTATTACTATTAATATAATACATAACTAAAATTACATATTAATAGTATCACAACTATTAAAAAATAACTCAAAAGGTGCTCATTTGTGATAACTCCTTTACAACTGTTAAATCTCTCATCAGCATACGTGTGGTCTGCCTCAACTTAGAGTAGTTGTCATCATTTTCCTCATCGTCAAAGGCACCTTCCAACTTATCGATTTGCTCTTCAAAATATGACAATCTCTCCTCTACCAACGACTGACTATGAGCAATGTGCTCCAGCAAGTTCAAACGGCAATCTGCAGAATCAATTGCTGCTTCGGGCTCAGGAATCCTTGGCGCTTGTATTGCTTGGATATTCTCCATGTTGTTACCAATCAAGGTATTCAAGTCTAATTTTGGAAAATCTGCAGGTTCCGTAGGGATGTCTTTGCTTTTCAGTAGAGTCAAAAGCATGGAATCATTCACTTCAGACTTTATTTCAGCTTCAGATAGCTCTGGTTTCACATCAACTTCCATTTTTTCCGGTAATGGGTGCTTTTCCCATGGTTTTGACCACAAGTATGATTTTGGATGGTTCTTATCCCTGAGATAAATAAATAAAGAATCAAAAACAAATGTTCACATTCTATTATACTTGTCAACAGAGAGAAAAATAATTATGAAGGATGTAAAAAACATTTTGAGGATTTGCAGAGTTAGATTTATTAATTATGAATATAGTTGCAAAACGCGTTTTTTTTTTATCTCTATTGACTCAAGTATATGCAACAGATAAACATAGTGATATATATTGGATTTTCGTATATTTCTTGAGTGAACGCTGAGAACGGGTTTTTTTGGAAATGTGAGCATTGCGGACTCGGGTTAGTTTTGACCACGTTCGACCAGTCGAATATGTAACCTGCTATGTATCAGTTGTACCGATCCAAAAGAATAAAGATGTGTTCAATGTACTGCCGTGTTTAATTAGCAGCGATATATCAAATGGCGACGAGGATAAAAAGGAGAGTAAACTGGAATTGATAAAGAAGGAGCCCGTCGAGGACGAATTAGCGGAAAAAGCCGGAAAGTGCACGTGTCCTGTAACTACGTACATCATGGCGCTTATTGGGAGCATTGAAAATTTCTTGCCGGGAACAGATTTCGAGGCATACATGGAACGAGTTAAGCAGTTCTACATAGTAAATGATGTCCCCGCCGCAAAAAAGGTACCACTTTTAATTACTTTAATGGGACCAGAGACGTACAAAATTTTAAAATCGCTTCTCAGTCCACTGGATCCCGCGACAAAAAGTTTTGAAGAATTAGAGGCTAAATTAAAAGAACATTTCCAACCAAAACGAAACGTAATCGCAGAACGTTTTAAATTATATAAAAGGGACCAGTTCCCAGGCGAATCAATTAACGAATACCTAGTTAATTTGAAATCGTTGGCACAAACATGCGATTTTGGAACATTTCTGAATCAAGCTTTAAGGGATAGGTTAGTCTGTGGTCTTCATGATCCCAGAATACAAAGTGAATTGTTAAATAAATCAGACATAACCTTTGAATCCGCTAGTAAATTAGCCCTAAGCCTAGAATTGGCACAGAGAGAAGTTCATAATTTGAAACCTTATCCAGTACATGCGGTCCGCGAAAATTGTAAGAAGAATTTCCAGAGGTCAGAGTCTAGACGCAAAGGTCATAGTCCAGATGGGTGGTTACGCAGTTCGTCAAAGGATCGACGGATAGTAACATGTTTTTATTGCCATAAACAGGGACACATGGCTAAGGATTGTTGGAAGAAGCAAAATAAAGGAAAATTCATGCACGCAAGAGGACATGAGACAATTGGATTGGTTTCGATGGTGAATCACGTCGAGCAAGATCCAGCGATGAAGATTCAAATTAATATTGAAGGCAGAGACGTTACCATGGAAGTAGATACAGGGGCAGGACCATCTATTATTAGTTTTGTTGATTATTCTCTAATGTTTGCTCATATTCCGATAATTAATAATGATTGTAAATTACAGGTTGTTACTGGACAACGGGTACAAGTAGCCGGTCGGATAGAAGTGGAAGTACGGTGGCAGATTGAAGGTGTATTGGAAAAAATAAAACTGGAACTGATTGTCATTCATAGCGACTCATCCTTCACACCATTATTAGGCAGAGCTTGGTTAACAGTTCTGTTCCCCCGTTGGAAAGAAATATTTGGTGAGCGTAAGGTTTTAAATGAAAATTTTGATTTGCAAAACTGTGATCAGGTAAACTCTTATATTTGTGGTGAGAATGAATTAATTGAAGGTTTGAAACGTCAATATCCACTTGTTTTTAATGGGTGTCTTAGCGATCCAATAAAGGGTTTTAAAGCTAGCGTACATTTAAAGTCAGGAGTCAGTCCAATTTTCCATAAAGCGTACACAGTACCATTTCAGTTAAGAGATGCTGTAAGTGCGGAACTAGATAGGCTGTGCAAAGAAAAAATCTTAGTTAAAATAGAACGCAGTGAATTTGCTAGTCCAGTGGTAATAGTTCATAAAAGTAAGGGAGAAATAAGAATTTGTGTTGATTGCAAAGTTACCATAAATAAGCATTTAGAAAAGGGATTTTACCCTCTACCTCGTATTGATGAAATATTGGCAAGTTTGTCTAACTGCGAAGTATTTTGTACACTTGATTTAACTGGGGCTTATCAGCAGTTAGAAGTGGATGAACAGTCACAAAAGTATTTGACAATTAATACCTTTAAGGGGTTATTCAGATTTACCAGACTTTGCTTTGGAATAGCAAGCGCTCCATTTCAATTTCAGTCCGTAATGGATCAGATCTTAGAAGGAATAGATAACGTTCACTGTTATCTTGACGATATTTTAATAGGTGGGAAAGATCTTCAGGGTTGTAAAAATAACTTAATTATAGTATTGGAACGTCTAAACAAATTCAATGTTAAGTTAAATTTGAATAAATGTAGTTTCTTTCAACGTAAAATAACATATTTAGGACATGTAATTGAGAATAATAAAATTAAGCCCAATCCAGATAAAATAGAAGCAATACAAAAGGCTCCACAACCAGAAAATGTTAAACAATTGCAGTCATATTTGGGATTGTTGAATTATTATGGACATTTTATTCCAAACTTAACCTCAGAATTGAAACCATTGTATAATTTACTTAGAAAAGACGAAAAATTTAAATGGTCAAAGGAGTGCGCAGATTCATTCAGAAAAAGTAAAGAGTTACTGCTTAATAATAATATTTTAGAAATGTATGACCCCGAAAAACCTATAGTAATTTCTTGTGATGCGAGCCCATATGGAGTTGCAGCGATTTTGTCGCATATGATCGATGGCAAAGAAAAACCTGTTTTGTTCGCCTCATGTTCATTGACTCCAGCTGAGCGCAATTATTCACAATTGCATAGAGAAGCTTTAGCTATCATTTTTGGAGTAAAAAAGTTTCATAAATATATTTACGGGAAAAGGTTTGCTATCCACAGTGATCATCAGCCTTTGAGGCATATTTTTAGTCCATCCAAGAACACACCAGCAGTAGCCGCGTCACGGCTGCATAGATGGGCAGTAATATTATCCATGTATGACTATGAAATAATATATAAAAAAGCGAGTTTGATGACACATTCCGACGCCCTTTCACGATTACCACTCCCACTTGCTTCAAACATTGAATGTTTTAATATCAATTCAATTTACAATGCACAAGATGAAAAAATTAATGTAAAAGAAATTTCAAAACAGACTAGGTGGGACCGAGTTTTAAAGAATGTTTTAAAATTTACTAAATATGGATGGCCTGATAAAATGAGTAAAGAAATAAAATATTATTATAATTTAAGAAATAGTTTTTCAGTGGATGACAATTGTTTATTTTACGGTGATAGGCTGGTAATACCACAAATATGTCAATTAAAAATATTAGGGTTATTACATGAAGGGCACATAGGCATCACACGCATGAAAATGTTAGCCAGAGGCTACGTTTGGTGGAAGAATATTGACACTAGTATAGAAAATTTTGTGGGAAAGTGCATAGCATGCCAGCAAACGGCAAATGTTCTGAAAAGAAAACCACATGTTGGGTGGCCCAAACCAACCAAACCGTTTGACAGGATTCATTTGGATTTGTTCTATTTTGGAACAAATACGTTCTTAATTGTGGATGACACCTATAGCAAGTGGATTGAGGTTTTTCTTATTAAGAAAAGTAATGTTGAGGTTATATTGGATAAACTTGAATCTTTATGGATTACTTTCGGCTTGCCAACCACAATTTGCTGTGACAAGAGGCCGCCATTTAATTCTTATAAATTGAGTATGTTTTGTAAATCGAACGGTATTGAATTGATTCATTCTCCACCTTATTACCCACCAAGCAACGGCGCAGCAGAAAGGGCGGTACAGACTGTTAAAAAGGCTCTGAAGACATTTTTTATTGATGAGCGGTGTAATGACTTGTCAATAAAGCAAAAGCTGTTTAAATTTTTGAGCCATTACAGAAATACTCCTTCAACTGTTACCGGACAAACACCATCTGAACTAATTTTTAATTATTTACCCCGTACCGAGCTAGAAAAGTTAAATAATCGTAAATCCGTGTCTTTTCAATTAAACAAAAATAAAATGCATTATTATGATAACAAAAATAATTATAAAATAAAAGAGAATCAAATTAAGAGGACAAGCAAGAATAAATGTATTTCTTTTAAAGTGGGGGAAAAAGTTATGTATCAGAATATGTTTAAGACGTATGTCAAATGGATGACAGCAACTATAATAGAAGTTCTATCTCCTTTAGTATATAAAATTGTGATTGATGGAAATATAAAAATTGCACATTATAATCAACTTCGTCGTTCTAATTTAGAGGACAAATATCATCCATCGATACCTTTGACACCACAGCTCGATAGAACGGAAATTCGTAGATCTGTTAGAAAACGACGAGTACCCGATCGACTTGTTTATTGAAAATTTTATTGATTGTGTTATTAATGTATTTAAGCATATTGTATTGCATTATGTAGCAGTGTATGTGTAGATATAAGTATGATTTGCTTTGATTTATGGATTGTTGTCTACATGTATTTCATAAAATTAAATTGTATTGTGCAATGCTGTATGTGTAGCTCTAAGAAGTTTGCTTTGCTTTGATTTGGGGATTATTAACTAATTTGTATTGTGTAACAATCTTTTTTTGTTTTAAGGGGGGAGAAATGATATATATTGGATTTTCGTATATTTCTTGAGTGAACGCTGAGAACGGGTTTTTTTGGAAATGTGAGCATTGCGGACTCGGGTTAGTTTTGACCACGTTCGACCAGTCGAATATGTAACCTGCTATGTATCAGTTGTACCGATCCAAAAGAATAAAGATGTGTTCAATGTACTGCCGTGTTTAATTAGCAGCGATATATCACATAGTACTTACATTGCTATCTTTATCTTCACCCTTAAAGTATGCAGATAGTCCTTGACCTCCAATAAACCCCCTGAGAGATCATGCGACCTCTTCAACTTCTCAAATCTTTCCTTCAATAGAACCTCGTCCTTGCAGTGGTAATTCCCGGTAGCCAAAGTACCATGCTTCAGCCAATCCTGATCGTGGAAATACTTTTTTGACGATCGCTGCCTCATTGGATTTTGACAAATATAGCAAACATATTTCTCCGGGACCTCCGACTCCCTCTGAATATTGTTGCAGTACGCGTGCTGCCAACATAAGCATAACTCGCACTGTATCATCAAACCATCTTCCTCAGTTATTCCGCAAGTACAATTAATAATTTCTTCCCGTTTCATCTGAACGATTTTTATAACCTCCCCACCTTCGATGATTACATTGTTTGTCGGATTCGACAGTTCCATTGGTGGAGGTGTTTCAACCGACATAACAGGAACCTCTTCCTTTTTTATAAGAGGTTCAAACTGTTCCGGGAATATTTTCTTCCGTTTTGTGGTCAACGGTCTGCTTTGGGCTCTACTCGAGCTCGGAAGTTCGTCAAAATCGTCACGGTGAGTGACAGTTTTATACCCCGTAGGCCGGTGCGTACTCAACGCTTTCAAATTCAAATCGTCCCGTTTAGGAATCGCCTCGGATTTAGTCAAGAGATCCTTCAACTTAATATCCGGATACATACTTGGCGGTAAACCCGAGGGTAAGATCGGGGAGATTGGTCCATCTGGCCGAAGTTCGTTCGGCTTGCTGCTCAGTAATTTGATTATTTCCGAGTCCCTAACCTTAAATAATGAATTTTGCGAATCGTTTTCGTGCGGAACGGCCTTCGGTGTCACCATCTTTGGGATGGGTTTGGGGTTGGTGGTTCGGGGTTTGTCGGGTCCCGGAGAACGGTCAAGAGATTCACCGACAGTGCGGGCGTAAGCTAGGTCGGCAACATTTGGTGTCGAGTCCAAATACTTTGTGTACTCGGGGTGGTAGTGCTTTACGTGCATTTGGGCAAGATTCTCTCTGCGGAAATTCTTACCGCAGCCCTCGATAGGGCACTTGTAACCATTGTCCACCAGTGGTATTTTCAGGCTATTCAAGTTGTAGGATGGCGCTGAAGAAAGAACATTTGGGGTTATAACTTTAAAGATAAATTTTGTTTAAGTATACATTCTGGTGTAAAATTTTCAAAAGTAAATCCTTTTTAATTGGATATCTTGACATTACTTCTTTTTAAAATGAGATATACACTTTTCTGCTTAGCTTAATCTAGTTTTGGAGATATCGATAAAAGCATGAGTGGACAGGATTAAAAGTTCGGGAAAGTTCTGCCAAGTCCAAAAGTTAATTGCATTTTTCATAATGTACCCTCGAAGTAAATACATTTTGAATAATTTAGCATTGCGGTCAAAGTTGTGCTTAAAAACTTACGTTCATCTTCAGTTAATGGCTCAGCTGCTGGTTCATGTACAATTGTTTCAGCTGCTGCAGGTTTTCGTGATTCCGATGATTTTTTGGATCGACGGTAAATGGCAAAATCAAACATCCCCTCGGAAAGCTTCAACTCTGGATGCTCTTCTATGAAAGACTTTATCTCGTTTCTCATCCTAAATCTACGACCCTCTGGACTAGAAGCACAATATAAAATGTAAGATGAGTGGGTCTCACGGGATTGGATGGGTACTTTTGTTATTATTACAGATAGAAAGTCAGTTAAATGAACAAGAGCAGGTTCGTGTGCTCTATAATAATCCAATAAAAAAATTGTTGAATTCCTAATGGTTTGACAGATATTAAAAAAAAGACAAATGAAATTTTTTAAATATGGTCATAACTTTTTTTATTTTTGTACAGATAAGATGCCGTTTTGACTGCCTCTAGACACTTTTGTATTTACAATTACATTATGTCAGTTTGAATTTTTTTACCAGTGAAATTGCTAGAAACAAATGAACTTTTGTTTGGGTACCTTATTGGTTTTAAATACAAAGACAAATGCAGAGACACACAGCATAATGTAATTTATTAAGTTGCCAGTTCTTTTTTCCTGGTAGAGCACTTTTTCGTAAAAAAATTAATGTTCACAAAAAACTAAAGTGGAAACAATATTACTTAATACACAATTTTTCTGAACCCTAACATACTTGTCTCAGTTTGCAAAAACTTTGGTAATTTATTTTTTAACCCTTTCACTACGGCAATATTTTTTTGCTATTTACTAGTTTTGAGACGTATGATCATTTTGACCCTATTTTTACATGAATTGGGAAAAAACTCGTCCGCACCATTTGGCGAATTTATTCGTCACGAGCAGTGAAAGGGTTAAATAACATTTCTCCTATGATTTCCATGGATTAAAATACAAACGTAAATTTTAATAATAAGAGGTTTTCTTAAAAATACCACAAATAATTAAGTTCGGAAAAATTACAGTCACTTAACATTGTTTCACAATTTGTATTTTCCATGGCACCATCTTTTGGAGATTTAAACAAAAATACTAATTTTCAGTAAATTTAGACATCCCACTGTAAGTAAGTACACCACAGAATTGTATACAATCACACTCTTTAGTATCTTAATTTAAGAGATTTCTGACTAAGACTTGAAAATGTCCGCAAGGACGAAACCGGTCGTCTAATATCATTCATAACAAACAACAGTATTGAACAGGCTCAACTTCGTTTCTTTTCTAAATATTTATATTATATATATTTGGTTGCATGTTATGTGTTGTACGATATGTTTTTGGTATGCATAGTACATGCAGTCAATAGTTTAGTGAAGCAATTGCAATTTTTATATGAACCAGCGCTAACTCAATTACTCACATCACAACAAAATAATTTAACATAAAAAATCTGACATGACTTTATCTGACACCTATCTAAATTTAGTAGTTTAGCTGCATGAGATTCTATTTGATCGAGATCAATCGTGTTTGCATTAAATTAAAATAAATTAGCCATGATTTTACAGATATTTTGATAATATATAAATACAAAATGATATAAAGAATGTTGGTAACAGCAGGCTGTTCCAACATTAGCGTTGCGACATATATCTCTATCTCATCCAACGTAGTGCCACTGGACGAACCACTGGACTGGACACACTACACATGCGTCAAGTTCGTGGATTCGATTGGCTAGATTGGATCCATAGGCTGCCACAGTCCTGCCACCAGCTGCCACATGTATAAGGTTATCGATGGGCTGTCAGTGGTTTGGCGTTAGTGAGCTGCCACATGTATAAGGTTATCTATCGGCTGTCACTGGTTTGGCGTTAGTGATCCCGAATATTACCGGCTAACGGCAGTGGCGGATACAGAAAAAACTCAAGGGGGGGGCGCAAAAAGACATCTTGAGCTATGGGTGACTTAGCCGGTACATCACCATCGCTTTCTTCTCTGCTACCAACAAATTTGCCCCAAGGGGGAGGGCGCGCGCCCCCTGCGCCCCCCTCTGTATCCGCCCCTGGCTAACGGTCGCGGTAATACCGACCGCACACTTTAAGCTACAATAGCGCCATCTGTCGACGGTCCTAATAACTACTGGCCACGCATGCACAGTTTGGTTCCGGGCACCACATCGATAGACAAAATATATATCTCCGTCTCACATTGTTGGAACAAAGACTACACATTGGCGCTATAGGACGAGCTCCGTATAATCCCTAATACGTAGATGGATAATATTGACAGTAGGTATTGTCAAAAAACCAGCCTTTGACACTACCGACTGTCAGAAGGAAAATAATTGTGAAATCCTCGCTAGTCGGGCCACCTTAAGTAGACGGGTCGGAATATAGCTATTAATATGTACGATCCTTTGATTACCAACTTCAGATAAATTAAAACAAAGTAACAAAATGCAATTAAAGCAACCAGTAATGCGCCCAAAGTATGCGTCTTAAATTGGTATTTAATGTTAGCATTATATTTCCAGATAATTCCTGCAAAAGTATTAGAAAAAATGCATTATTATAAAAAAAACATTTTGTTAGGTTGAATTTTGCAGTTTGACAGAAGGTAAAACCTTATACGAGGTGTGATCAGAAATGTTGTATATGCTTTAGTAGAAATAATATTAAATTGCTGCGAGACCTTAGCAAACAGAGCAAAAAGCTGATTGCTATTTTAATAGCTTATTTTGAACGTGAACGTGACCACGGCGGCTCTTTTCAGCCGATGAACTCTATGCAACTAAGGCCCGTATGCATAGTCGACCTCCGGCGACTTGCTGTAGTTTTTTCGGCGAATCTCCGGCAAACCTCTGGCGTGGCGACAGAACACAATTGCTTGCATAGTCGATCTCCCTCCGTTCTCCACGCTGGCAAATCGCCGGCGGTGTGTTGTCATGGTGTTGTCCATTCTAATGTCAAATGATTGTTTGGTCAATTGTCGGTTGACATTAGAAATGACAGTTCTAATGTCAAACGATATAACGTATATAAAAATCTAGAATGACTGGACTATCACTGGAGAATCGCCGGAGCATCTCCAGCGAATCGCCAGAAAATTTCGCAGTGCGCATACGGAATTTTGCTGGCGATTGTCTCTGCGCTGCCTTTTTAGGACTGGCGATTGGAAAAAGTTCGGAGAGTCGCCGGAGATCGACTATGCATACGGGCCTTAGTCTTTTCACCAGCAATAACTTGTTGCACGCACCCTATAGACGAAAATTGCTGCAAAATACAACATGTCACTATCTCTATCTCTGTCACCCCTCTACTAATATTGGCTCGACTATAACTAAGTTTTAATGCAGACACGATCTCCATCAAAAAGAATTTGCTCATACAGCTAAACTATTAATTTTACCAAAGAATGTCATAGACATAAATTATACAAAATTTCCTCTACTTTAATTATAAATTAAATTTAAATTTTCTTTACTTTAATTCATTATTTTACTATTTTGACGAAATTACAGAAATGGCGGGTCATTTCCAAAATCCTTGAAAAATACTTAGAGGAAACATCCAGTTCCTTTGGACTTTGGACCCTTTTGAACCAAAAGCTTTTCAGCTCTAAGTTTGTTCATAAAACTTCTAAATATGAAGTTTCGTCCCGATACCTTTAGTAGTTTCTCCGGAATCGTCGTCACAAAAATCGGGTACTCACACACATACAGACGTACACACATATATACACACACACACACAGACATTTTGTTGTACCTTGGTCAAAAATGATCAGGGGGCCCAAAAAGACCTATTTCCGCTAAAATCAAATTTTTTTTTCGGCACTATTACAATACTTTATCATACTGCGTATGATAAAGTAAAAACGGTTGAACGCCATACGCATCGGCATGGAGAACATATTGGTGTAGCAATTGGTTATTAATTTTCATAATTACTTTGATATGGGGCAGTTAATGTAAGTACCAATAACAAATTTTTCTAATAATTATGGTCGTAGTATATCCAATTGGTTCGCGGTATAACACTGAGTGTCTTAGCATTTGAAACAGAGTTCAGAAACAACAAGAGTCAATAGGCAAATCCGAACGATTTTGGTCTCCACTGACAGGGGCTAAAATTGTGTACGTTTGCGGAAGGACTTAGTTTGTTTCTGAATGTTACATATACACTGCAAAAATTGTCAAAAAGACAAAAATTCTCCAACCTCACTAGTTTGAACAAACAAAAAAAAGATGGTCATTCGATGCTATATGTTGGACCACCATTTTGTTTCACTACGTGTAACGTGTAACGTCTTTAACGAGTTTTATCCAAATATTCTAGAAAACGTGTTATATGCGCAAACGTCATAAATATTTACATGTTTTGGGGTTAGAATAGGCCACAGACAATTTAGCACATAAATTTTCTGCTGTTCTGAAAACATTTTTGACCTTCTCCAGAACCTCCATCTTTCATATTTTTAAATAGTTGTTTGGTTATCATGTACCCACATCCTTCATGTTCAATATGGTGTATAATATATTTTGCTAAGCTTAATATTTTCGGAGATATTGGTGCAGACATAGGTGGACAAGATATTGCGACGTATTTTTTTCGAACTGATGCATACTTCACGGAACCAGTCAACAAACAAATTGAAATTTTAAAAGTCATACATACTTGACAATCACTGTATCCCACTTGCCAGAAGAAGCCCCATGTGTACGTTGAGTCAAGTGCTTCACCCAATGGGGCGGCAACCTTGGGTCCGGGACAATGATCGACTTTTTCGGGCCATCGTGCATTTCGATAACGGAGTTTTCACCGACAGGCCGACCATTCTCCCATCTACCTCGCAAAAAAAAAACAAAGTAAATACTACATAAAAAAAAATTCTTTTACAACTTTTAGCCATGAAATACAGTAAAACAAGAAAACGTTCAACGCTCAATTATATTTAAAACAATAAAAACCAGCGATAACAGTAGTAACGTTCTCTTCAAATCACAAATTCAGAATTATTGCAACACTAAAAGAACTGAAAATTTACTTTGGTGTCCAATATTCGGCATCCTCGAGGTCCGTAGAGCTGGCATTCCTATCGTCCTGGCTACCGGCCCTGACGCGTTTACCAAACAGAGCGGCCACGTTCAACTTTCTCTTGCGGTCCCGCCTCTCCTGTTTTGAACCCCTTGCCGGATTGAACAACGGAGACAGCTGCATAGGTTTACCCGCGGCCTTTGCCATCCTGTGCGATTTCAGCACCTTTGTGAAGCCATCATCAAAGTGTACCTCATATGAATCTGAAACATTAGTAAATAATTTCATATTGGGGCATATGGTTTATTTCTAAAAGAGGGAGCTCGTAGTGTATTTAGTGTTACTAAAGTGGCATACATTAAATTCTACTGTCAAATTCCATGGTGAACCAATGACAATATGTATCTTTTTCTATTCTCGCCATTACCAACATTGTAACAATTAAGGGTGGCAACTAATTCCAACAACCCTCGAGTCATTAAAATTTAGTCTGTTTTTGTACAACACATCAATTTTTCTAAAACAGTTTCAGACCAAAACATGCTCAAATTTCATTTAGGCTCATAGCCTGCTTGACGGTTGTTTTATTGCCTAATTTTTTCATTATATTAATATTACAGATGCTATGGACATATGACAATATGACTAAAATTAAAGTTAAGTTTGACGCTATCAAAACCATGGCAATCTTAACCTTATCTTGTTTGTGTCAAACTAAAACAGTCTAGGCACTATCATGAAAAGTGTCAAGAGCTTTAACACTTAGCTAATAGAAATATGAATACGTCATATTCCATCACTACCATAAATGACAAAGCTATGTCAAAATATCGTTACATATCACTTTACGTAACATATCAATTTATCAATACATGCCAAAATAGCATTTAAAGTTTCTGACACCAATAACCTTTTGGATTATATATTAGGGTGGCCTTATATTATTTCCGAGAGTATATTGTATATCAAGTAGATATAAGGAACAATACTACGTCAGCCTATGGTAAAAAGAATATTATAAAAAACAGGTATTATTTCAAGGTGTCTCCTAACAGTATTGAAATATTTCAAAACAGCTTGTAAATCTTGCGTTTATATCATAACACACGTGAAGAATTACAAATTTATTGTTTTACGGTAACAAAAAGTCCTTAAATGCAACATAGTGTCGGATTCTGAAAATCCTTGACATAAATATCCTAAACTAAACATATTAGAGCATTACACTGACCTACATAAAAAACTTAAAACAAAAAAAACACTTATATCACAAAACAGAACGCACACAATTTATTAGAAAGATTTAAAAATATCACAGCACTCTGGTTGCAGTCTCACCCAAAATAAAATGACAAATTGAAGTTGAAGGTTAGGGCAAACACATAAAGCTATCAACTTGAATGCACAAAGAGTCCACTATCTACAACACCAATCTGATTAATTTGATAATATTGATATCAGTTACGATTTTTTTGTTCTTCCAATACTGGGTAATTTGACAAGTGTTGCCATAGAAAATAAACAATTGAACATAACCTAAGAGCGAAACATAACCTTCACGAAATAAACTTTCTAAATTATAGCCTAGAAATACATTTGACTTTTGGACACTTCATTTAATATCATAAATTTATACTATTTTTAGTGTTTTTATATATGAATTATGTTGTAATGCTTTGAAAAACACTATTTTGATGCAATTTTCAAAGCTGACCACAAAATCTATTTCGTTAAGTTTTAAATTGACAGAAAATTACCTTAATTTATGATGACATTATTTAAAAAATCATAGTTTTTATTGTAATCATATTTAACTAGATTTTGTGCACTAACAATGGGTATTTGTTGGTTTATTCCTAAACGATAATTCTGAACTAATAGAGTATATTGCCTGAAAACTTCGGATAAAAATATTTAAAAACAGTGATTTAGAGCACATAGATGAAAAAGGTATATACACCTTATAAAGGTTTTCTTTTAAGAAAAATAAAAAACCAAATATATATGAAGAGGAAGATAATTGTCCGGTAGTTTTACAAATATTCAAATGCCATTTTCAGGGAAATTCTTTAAACATAAGGTTAAACAACGCATTTAACCTTACCGATTTTATCGAAAAACACGGCGCTATTCCCCGCTAATGGTTAAGCGTACTACTACTACAAAAAAACTGTATGCTGTCCCTTAAACACAAACTGCAGCAAACTGAAATAAATTTAGAAGGAAAAATTAAATAACCCAAAATTAAAATATGTAAAAAAAATAATCAGCATGTTAATACTAGTTATTGATCTTTTTTGATTAAAGTCCAACATTGAAAAAATTAAAGTTTTGTCATGACAACAACATTAAAATTAAAATTCTTGTAAATGACAATCACACTGACAAGTAAAATTTTGATATAAACAAGGACAGGAACATATCCATAAATAAATTATTCAATTTGATGGTACAAAACTTTTGGCATACTTGTATAGATTTTTTTAATACTCAAAATTACCTTTCTCAAGAACTTTAGCAACGGTAGCGGGAAATTTTCGTGAATCACTCCATGATGCTAAACACCTTTCACCCACTTCATAAAGAGTCGTTTTCTTAGCAGAACCCTGCTGTTGCACAACTGGGGTCAGAGCCCGCAACGTCGAACTGTTCATACAAATCCACTCGTCGTATTTACTCGAATATTTATCGAAATGCACCAGCACCTCATTCTCCTGGTAATCCACCTCCAATATTCTAGCTGGACACCAAGACTGATTAAAATCCAGCGCCTCGATTCTAATATTTGGTGCAAAAGTCAATGGTCCTGTCGTCGTATCGATTGTCTTCACTTTTTGCTCGATTGTCGTCGACTGGTGCGGACTTAACAGTTCCTTATTCATATTTGAAGAGCTATCTTCAGTTTTTAATGACAAAGCAGCGTTGAAATCGCTTTCCGGGATTTCAATTTTCACCTCAGGTTCTTCAATTTCATCAAAGCTTTCAGAATTTACGGCTATTTCTGAATCACCTTCTTCAAGTTTAATTTCTGGCTCTATCTCGCTTGGTGGAGCGATTTGCTCGGATCGAATATCGGCTTTACTTTGTTTACTCCAGGGAAAAACACTTGGGAGAACACCTTGTTTAAGCATGTACTTCTTCCCTTTAAAATTGCAAAAGTCCGCATTCAAAAAGTGTCTAGAGCACACGTAGATCACTTTCATCAATTTCTTATCTTCTGGTATACGGCAAAGGGACATCCACTTCGGGCGGATGTCAGGGTGCATGGGAATCTTATGGAATGTCACACCTCGATCCGCATCTCTATTCGAATCTGACAGACACACGGAAATGGCGCACTTTCTGCCCATGCTGTGCGTTATTACGCAATTTAAGCCCACAAGATGGGTACGGTAAATTCAGGTGGGACAACGAGGCTCGACAGCACGTGCTAGCGATTATTTTCCACCGCGAAAATAACACCGGACGCGACGCTACCGGTAGCGGTTCATCATTTTTATCAAAACATAAAACAAAGCTGACGTTCCAGCAGGGAAACAGGGGCGCCATATCAACCGCCGCACAAGCCACCTTTTCGATTATCCACGAGCGCGGATTACTAGCAATCAAATATAATGCATGCTCTGTCTGATTTTGGGGGTATTTCAGTAGGGGCCACGAAAAATGAAAATACAGAAAGAATGCCGTTTTTGAAACTTTAGGAACTTGTATTTTTCTCCTATTGGTAACCGTCGTAGAACATTCAACTAAATGATATTTTTTAAAATAAAGAGTTGATTTTGAACAATTTATTTAAAATTTTGATGGTAAATCTATTGAATAAAATACAACAACGAAAGTTTAGCACTAATTAACAACAAAATTATCCCATAGCATAATCAACAGTCAACATATGTTGGTGACCCTGTAATAAAAACACCCTAACTAACTAAATTCAGGGTGATTATACTGCGCTCTCTAGTTCTGTACGCGCGCTTCCATTCGTTCATTTCTTTCCGTTGTGAACCATTACGAGTGCTTGTTCTCGTGTCCGAGCTAAGGCTATAAAGTAGCGACTTGCACGAAAATCTATAAAATAAAACATGACTACCACCGCTGAATTGGCCTGCGTGTACGCTTCTCTCATCTTGACCGATGACGACGTCGCAATTACGGTAAGAAAATGCAAACAATCGTTTTTCACGTTGCAATCAGATCATAACCTTAAAAATTACATACTTGTATCTCCTTGTATTCATGTAATAATTGATCATCCTTATTAGTATTGTGGTTTAATTTATTGTAGAGGTTCTCGAGTTTACTTTGCTATGATTATTTTGGTGTTTATTGTAGGGCGAGAAAATCCAAACCATCTTGAAGGCTGCCAACGTTGATGTTGAACCTTATTGGCCAGGTCTCTTTGCCAAGGCTTTGGAGGGAATTAACGTTAAGGATTTGATCACCAACATTGGTTCCGGTGTTGGTGCCGCACCATCTGGAGCCCCAGCTGCCGCCGCCGTGGCTGCTGCGCCAGTCGCCGCTGCCAAGGAAGAGAAGAAGAAGGAAGAAGAACCAGAGGAGTCTGACGACGACATGGGTCTTGGTCTCTTTGACTAGAACCTTAAGTTTAAGTTTATGTACAACATAAGTTAAATAAATTGGTTTTATAACAAATTAAGTAGGTTATTATTTTTAGTTTAAATTTATTTCTATACGGTTTGGTAATTATGAGCAATAATGCTGTAAAATGATATATTGGGATAACAAGGGAGCTTTGTACTGCCGTCCAACGGTAAAACGCCGTATGCAAAAACAACGTACCTTTTAAACATTTTACCTTAGCCTAGCATGTTACCCAACTGTACATAGAACAGGCTAATTTGTTTAAACTTAACGTCATGTTTAAGAGAAAATGGGAAATATTTCAATCAATGTAATTTTTGTACATACAGCACTTTACCATTTGAGGGCAGTATAATACTTTGCATATTTCCAAGTTAAAATTGTATCACTTGAAGAGACTTGAAAAATGTTCTCTTTTTTCATTTTTGTTTGTGCTTTTAATTTATTAATGTTGAGGATTTGATCACCAACATTGGTTCCATTTCATTGCTAAAATCTTCATCATAAAGCTATAAATACAACAAAAATAAGCTAATACAGCAAAATGCAAAAATGTCTTCTAGGGAAGTCAAAAACTGCATATTTGGTTAAATTCAAGCTTTTCTCCCATTGAAGTAGTATGAATTATCTTAGGATTTTAAGCCACATGATTTTCGGACAAAACTGTGCAAAAAAAGAATTCTCCATCCATAGTACTAAATCTATAGTTTATTTGAAAAGATTTGTTTCCAGCAAAAGGTTTTTTGTTATATCCAACACTACTAGTCGGTGCTGTTGCAAGAAATTTTTTCTATCCTGAGTCGGGATTAAATATTTGGAAAATCCTGGATTTTCCCAGAAAGAGCGAAATTTCAATTCTAAATTAAAACAGCTTTTTAAAGAAACAAAAAACAGGAAAAAATATTTTGTATACCACTTCTTGATTTTCTGGTTTTTAGTGCTTTTAAAGTTTTAAACACACAGATATATCATTAACATCATAAACAAATAGACTTAGATCTTCTTTGACGCTAGAGCCAGAATAAAGAAACCATTCTGATCACAACTTTATAGTCGCTAGCAAGTCGTATAATATAAGGTTAGGAAATATTTAAAAACTTGTCATTGTTTAACAAAACTATTCAGGAATTCTAAAACATTTTTGTTTTGTTTAAAAATTATTCGGTTTTGTTGACATAGCAACCAACTATATTTTTACAAATGGAATGCTTTCCTGCCCCTTTGCAATTTAGTGTTTCAAATTTTATGCCTGTTATTAAGAATTTTTGTGAAAATACAATTGAAAATCGTAAAACTTTGAAAACTCTGCGGAACATGGATCCAAACTGATCTTTTTTGGTCAGAGAACAAAAACTGCATAACGCCTTCAATCCGATGAGGTAGTAAACCCCTTTGCTCCATGTCATGACGAAACTAAGGGTAGTATACGTCAGTGATATCCCTGAGTTGTAGCTACATAAATTATGACAAAATAAAAATCACAAGAAAATCGTCGAGTAGAAAAATATTTATTTCTTAGCATAACAAGAGAAAACATTCTATAAAAGTGACAAAAGTAATTGATCACAAAGTCGTAGCTTCTAAGTAACATCACATATAAACCAATTATTGCACCATCGGCTTTGGACAGCAAATAGCCGCTAACCTACAAACAAATAAAGTATCCTCAAACTGCTAATCTTAAAATTCTCATTCACTCACCCTTTCATCTCGCAATGATATTGATAGAAGATATGTACATTTGTGAGCAGATAATGCACTTCGGGACATTCTTGTAGTAATTTACAGAAACCGGTTCCACTTCTTGGCGTAACAGGACATGGAACGTCGTCAATGGAAGATTCTTTTAAGTTGATAGGGTAATCACCTAGAAAATTGTTGATTTTGGAAAAGATGTGAATGAAATTCATATAAATACTGTCTGTATCAAAATCTCTAATACTGAAGATTAATCCCCTTGAAATTTTAATGAAATTCTCAAAATTACCATTATTGTACTTGGCAGTCACTGCGTTAAAAAATATTAAGGTAAGAAAAATAAGGTAAACTACTTTTTGTAGACATGAATTGTTACTTTTAGCACTTTCTAAAATCTTCAAAAGTGACACACATGTGATTTTTCTAAAATTGTACTATTAGACTAGATAAATATTGGCACTCGGTAGATGTTTTGCTCAGACACCTGTAGGATTCAGAACACTGTGTTATTATTTTGCTGTGCTAAAAGTTATGTTTTGCGTTAGAAAAAAAAAAAACAGTTGCATTTATTAATGCAAGTGGAATATTTTCCGTGAAATTCTCAAAATTACCATTATTGTACTTGGCAGTCACTGCGTTAAAAAATATTAAGGTAAGAAAAATAAGGTAAACTACTTTTTGTAGACATGAATTGTTACTTTTAGCACTTTCTAAAATCTTCAAAAGTGACACACATGTGATTTTTCTAAAATTGTACTATTAGACTAGATAACTAGCATATTCTTTGGAGAATTAAAAATGGTACACTTATAATTCAGTATAATTTCAAGGAGGTTTGAGAATTAACATTATAGTATAGTATCTACACAATAGTCAATGGTTTATTGAAAACAAACCTTTTTCTGTCCGTAGTACATAATCGTCAATCAAAGTCTCGTTCAGCCAAGGCAGGTTATGTTTTAGATCGTCAACAGAGCGAATCTTTTGCAGTTGGTGAACGACAGGCTTGAATGTTGGTGGTGCCGAAGTAGTTTTCTTTGGTTTTGGTGAGGTTGTTGGTTCTGGAGGGTTGGTTTGTGGTGGAATTGTGCTGTAGACTGGTACCGCGTGGGTTGTTGTCACATACTGCGGACTTTGAATGTAGCTAACGCCCTGAGACGCTGGAGGTTCTGCCGCACTCAATGCGAATAATCCTGGTGAAGCTGCGCTTAGACTTAGGGCTTGAGCGGCTGGACGACCTACCAAAAAGTATGGCAAATGAATATTAATGATCCAAAAAAAAACAGCAATTTTTATTTAAATAATGTAGTAACCCTGCTTTTTTTGTGTTTATAAAATACTCGTGAGAAATATTATAGGAATTTTTTAAAAAATAACTAATTTGAATTCACCTTGCTTCATAAATAATTTAATTAGCTTTCTTATAGTCCAATCTTTCTATGTGTTTGATGTTCAGTGTATTAAGAAGATCAAATGCAGTTGATGAAACTGGTAACAATCGCTTATGGTTTCCGTAGTAACATATTATTAAAATGTCTAGAATCATAGCCATTAGGAGACTTTTAAAATTAATGAAAAACCATAATCCACATTGTCCACATTGTAGTGGACAAAATGGTTCTACCTCTACGAGGAAATAAGCGGTTAATTTAGTATAATTTCTTCAAGTAATTTTTTTAAGTAGAAATTGATATTGACCGATATTGATCATTTTGGTGTGCCCATTTAGGTCAATGTTACCACACGATTAAAAACATTTCACCGAATACAATACATTCTTGATATATTGCCGAAAATAATGAAAAAGTTATTATGGTAAACTACTACATTTGTCTTTTTTTATTACATATTTGTTCCCTAATCCAAATCCGTTTGACAAGAACTTATATTAATATAGATATTACCTAAAGGTATTGCAATAAACAGCGGAAAACATTTTCGATTGTTGAAGAACCAAAGCATTCATATATTTAACGTAACTTACGTTTAGTTGCAGATTCCGGTTCAACACTATCCGTGGAATTGGGTTTAACAACCACCAACGAACTAACGGATGTAACAAACGAATACTTCAAGGCCAAATCTAAGGCTTTCTTCTCAAGTGCATCCTTATCATTCGAAATCTCCCTTTCTTCTAACAATTGCTGAATTGTTAAATAAGCCCACATCCTTTCCAATCTTGTAATAGGCTTTTTAATCTCTGGCACAAAATCTATCGGACCATCAACACCCCAACCTGACACATGCGGTAACACAGGGAAATCCTTATCTAAAAATTACAACTTATAAAAATATATTATTTATATGTGAGGTAAAATCAAGAAAGAACATTAAACGCAAAATAAACAAAATATGAATTTTTTTTTGTTTCAGCGATTTTATTTAAAATCACATTTAAATTCAAACAATCTTCACAAAAATATTTTTGGTTGTTAATGTCTTTTCGTGATTTCATCTCTCTTAATTAGCGTAAGTATTTATGTATGTTTCATACATTTTCATACACTGTAATATATGCACATTCTCACCTAATACTCCTGCAACAACCAGTTCAGAGCCACCGAACAGGATCGGGAAGGTAGTTTTTGTTACGTTCGTCGCGTCCGAGACGTATTTGAAGGTGACGTTGCTCATTATCGGCGAAGATATGTAGCTGTAGAAGTCTTCAAGTTGCAGGGATGCGTCAGCCGCTTCGTATATATGACGAGCAAACCCACTGTTCCTTAGAGATAATTTTTGCAGCAAAGCGCGGTCGGCTCCATCACCAAATGAAAGACTGAATATTGGCACTCGATAGATGTTTTGCTCAGACACCTGTAGGATTCAGAACACTGTGTTATTATTTTGCTGTGTTAAAAGTTATGTTTTGCGTTAGAAAAACAAAACAGTTGCATTTATTAATGCAACTGGCATATTTCCCGTGAGACCAAGCAAAGCTTGTATTTGTGATGACCTTAAGCATAAACATTAAGGTGGCAAATGATATATGAATTTTCTTACATTAAAAAAATTTAATTTTGCTATTTAGATAAAGTTGTAAAATTTTTTTTATTTTTATATTTTAAACTGTCGCAACGCTACTAAAATTTAAAATTCAAACTTTTAGGAATTTGCAAATGTAAATTGCTTGCAAAATACAAAATAAAATACTTTCTGTTAAACATTTGTTTTAAATTTTGTATGTTTTTTATTTTAAATTTTAAACTAGCCAAACATGTTTTTTTTTATAAATAATGTTTTTTAACGAAACAATTTTTTTAAAGTCTTCACAAATATACATGTTGTAAACAAGGACTAAAACTTGTATTAAACAGTTTTAAATCACACAAATATGTGCATTTTGATCGGTGTCTTTTCATTCCTTACTTTAATTGCTACCTCTGTTATTGTATTACTATATTTTATGAAGAGTATTTTATTTTACTAATACATTTATTATTTTAGTTTTTGATTGATCTATGCATACAAATCTTAAAGATCAGCATGCAGCTCTGATTAAATAATTAAATATGCTGTTCTACTTCCGGTAGTTTAAAACCAGGGCAAACATTTTTTTATTATAAAATAATGTTTTTTAACGTGTTTATAAACATTTCACAAAAACTATGTTTTACATTACAAATACTTGTTTTAAACATGTTTTTTTGCAAAATATTTGTTTTAAAACAATGTTTTAAAACAAACTGTTTTAAACAAGTTTAAAACAAAATATTTATTTTAAAACAGGTTTAAAACAATGTTTTAAAACAAAGTGTTTTAGACATTTAAAACAAACTATTTTTAACATGTTTAAACAAAATAGTTTAAAACTAAATATTAGTTTTTAAACAAAGTGTTTAAAACACGTTTAACACATGATTTAAAACAAACTGTTTAAAACATGCTTAAAACATGTTAAAACACTGTTGTAAAACAAATTGTTTAAAACATATGTACCCTAGTTCTTACTCAGCAGTCAGACTTTTGTGTCGCGTTCTGTAATGTTCATTCTTCGCTATTTTGAATTTAGTTTGGGACTGATTGGGACTTTTCGGGATTATCCTGAATAGAAAAATTGATTAGGACTAGAGGAAATTTCAGGATTAGACACCCCAAAGGAATCCAAAGAAAGCACATTGACTAACTTGATGTTCGCAGCATTTTGCAAGCTTGGGGTTTTCTAACACATACCAACAACTCCGAACCTTTGAAGTACCAAATCAGCTAAATTTGGAACCAAGCGACTATATCAATCTGATTGATTGGAATATTACCACCATAACTGAACCGCTTGGAATTTCAAAAGAAGCTCTAAAGGACATCGTGGAAAATACGGATATGTCAGTGCTATTATCTGAAATTAAGTTATATCCGTGACACACTCAAGCTGTCAAACTCATAACTGAAGTTTCTTTTTTGCCTTCTTTTAGTAAAAAAAAAAATACTATAAATTTAATTAATAGTAAATATATTCTGTCTATCTGATAAGTTTTCAATATTTAGTTATTAGCGCCGTCGCTTTAGGCGTTATTGTAGTAGGTATTGAAAAATGTATACTAAAATGTTTAAGTCTTTAAGATATATGTGCCAGTTCAAAACGTTGATGTAAAAAAAGTTTATGATACTATTTATACTGCAAACGCATATTTAAAAACAAAAACAAAAAAATAAAATAATTTTAAAGCCTTTGGTGTTGTCTTTCATTCATTAAGACAACATTTGCATGATTACACATTCCCAAATTTAAAAATTTAAAAAATCGGCCCTCTCTAATAAACATAACCAACCTGTGAAATAATTTTGTCCGCACGTGTAATACCAACTGTCGCATCTCCATCAGTCAAAAATATAATCATAGGTTGCGGTGCATCCCGTCTCTGATTTCTTTGTTTCTCAACTTTGATCAAATGTAAAGCGACCTTAAGTGCATCGGCAATATTGGTGCCTCCGTTGGATTCCATTGCATCAACAATGCTATTCGCCTTCTTAATATTAGTCTCCGTAACATCCGAACCAGTTGGGTACGTCTTAAGCTACAGAAAAATAATTAAATAATTTTATTAACCATACACGAAAAAATCAATTTTAGCACTTACGGAAACATCTTCTTCGGTATTGTCGTCTTGGCCGAAGTAGCTGGGCTCCTTTGTCGGGTATCTAACATTGTTTGTATAGTCTTCCAAATCTAGCACGTTCACGTAAGTGTTGAAGTCAATGAGATGAAATCGGTCCTTCGGATGGAGTTCGCCCAAAATTTTCTTCATCGCCACTTTCAATTGGTTGATTTTGTTTCCGTACATGCTGCCACTGGTGTCTAGGACGAAGAGAACGTATTTCGGGATAGGTTTGATGTCTGCAGGTGCAAAGAAATGAACAAAATATCCGTCTTCTAGCAATACCTGTATCAAACAATATTGAGATTTAGTACTCAAAGTTTGTAAGTTACCAGACTATATTATTGAGCATTTTTTTATTGTTCTTCAACAAAAGTGTGCATGTTATACAGTAATTAGCATCAGTTTAATCTTTTTAAATTAATTTCTGCAGCTACTTAAAAGGATGAAAGGAAAATACAAGAGCAAGGAATGAAACAAGCTGAGCAAAAAGATTGTATGATTAATGAAACCATGTTTTGAGAAAAAGATCAAGAGTATCTAAAAAATAAATATAAAAAACAAAACAAACTATGACAAAAAGTACATTATGAATAAATAACATTATTAAATGAATTAAAATTAAATCTTTTATTGTTTCATTGGCTAAACGTGGTCAAATTGACAATATCTGAAAGATATACACGCAGTCATACTGAGCTGCCTGAGACTCATCATCTGAGACTGTCCGAGAGAAAATACTTGCCAAGATCACATTAAGATATAAGCCTACTAAGTGAATAATAAAAGGATATAAAATAAATAGAGAAACTAACTAGAAAACAACTGAAAATCAAAATAAGACAAAGAAATAATAAAGAATACACTTGTGGGACAGAGTATAGTGGTGTGACATTAGAATTAGTATGTTCACTAAAATTATAAACAAAAACTAACCTCTCCACCGTTCCCACTTCGTTCAACATCGTACTGTACAACAAATTGTCCTGAGAGCCCTTCTTCAACATTTTCTTTCAAAGATGCTGCCAGCTCCTTCTGACGTTGTACGCTAGGATTAAAATTAACTACAGCAGAAGTTTCGTTTAATATTCTAATTTCAGCCCGGGGATCCAAATCATCGCTTGACTGCGTAATATCATTTCCAGACCGAATAGCTGGGGCTCTTACAAATTTTAACGGCAACGACTCTTCGATGCTAACCTAAACATTTGCAGGTTAAATTATCAAGAAGATACATTATTATATTACATACATGAACATGTAAATCTTTCACAGGTTGTTTCGGATGTATGTTTATGACCAATTCATATTTGTTATCCTCACGTTCGAGAAGTTGCTCGTAGGTTAGGAAAAATGTTGCTTTACTTGCCGGTCCAACGTTGACCGAAACAGTGAAACGATTCGAGTCTCTTGCGCTGACAGCTACGTGCGCTGCACTAAGACCGCTAGCAACCGCCTACAACAGAAAAAATGTAAGACAATAAAATCAATTACATTTTTTTATTTTACCTCATTGTACATCAGTTTTGCTTGTTCTTTTTCTTTGACGTAAGCTTCGTAATTTTTACCGTCAATAGCCATAACAAATTTGGAGATAAATGCTTTTTCTGGTAAAATAACTGCAAAAACGGCTTCTTGTGCAGTTTGGCCATGGTTTTTTACCTTGCTCGTGACTAGAGTTTGAGCAAAACGGTTCGTAACGTTTGAATCAATTCTCATTTCGTAAATTCTAGGAATTGTTGGCAAATCGTCCAAGGTATTATCTTGAGCAGACTTTAGAAAAGATTATTAGTTTTTATTGATTAGTGTTTATCAGAATTCTACTTACTTCTTTTGGTGATCGACTGCTCCGAACATGTTTTTCGTTATTAGCTACAAAAAAGGAAGGTGTATCCGCAACAGAAGATGGCAAGGAAAAGCTCTCGGTGATTAGCACGGAAATTACTAACAATAATATCTTCATCTTAAAATCCATTATCTGCAAAAGTAGAATAATGTATAGTCTCCATAATTATTATCAAACTTGTTTATGATTACCCACAGTCAAAAAATGGTAATCTGTAACTCTAGAATAATGTCAGGGGTCAAAGGACTATCTATGTTGTGGGTATTTATAAATTTTCAAAACAAATGTTTGGAAAATCATTATGCCCAAACCAGGGCCGCGTGAAGGCATGATAGCGCCCTAGGCATTTTTCTTTTTGCCGCCCCCTTATATAAATAAAAATTGATATTTTCAGAATAGTATAACTTTATTAGAAAAAAAACTTCAACTCTGGCTGACAAAAACAGAAAATATAATAAAAATTTATAAATTTTGTTTTTAAAGAAAACTTGCCGCCCTAAAAAAGGCTGCCGCCCTAGGCAGCTGCCTCACTCGCCTAATGGATAAATCGGCCCTGGCCCAAACCGGTTTTAAATACAAGTACCTAATTTATAAATAAGTATGCACATAATGCAAGTGTTGATTGAAAACAAACCAGTTCTGTATTGCTTCAACAATCAATTCTAAAACTTTTAGTCCTATGCGATTAAAAGTTTATTTTTACTAAAAACAATAATAAGCAAACAAACAAATGTCAAATAATCAAAGAAAATTGTGCTTGTGATGCGCATTTAGTTTATCTAAATTAGTTACAATTAAACAACCAAAACAATTGAATAACAAATAACGGTGGTTAAATTTAAATCAAAATTTCGAATCTTTTGTATAAATCAGCTGTTTGAATACATACCAATTTGGCCTGACTATCAAAACGAAGAGCACCTCTTTGTACATCTGCGCGCAAACTGACCAGCAGCGCTTGAGCGCTGACCACAGCGCCATTGAGTAAGGATTACCCATTGATTATCGCCGAATAATGACCGATTGAATTACGTGAAATCACAACAAAGTGCGGCGGGATTTCCCAATTACCTAATTAGATAAATACAAATAATAATAAATACTCTTTGTTAAGATACACACACGACACCCCGCATTAGTTTGCTTCACTATTTTAAATTGTTGATTATGATATACCGGGTGATTCAATTTCGAGCCTCACCATGGGGATCTCGCTTATTGGTGGAGATAGACCCTATGTTTAAATTTGGCAATGTTTCGTATTTTTGTGCTAATCAATTATCTGAAAAGAAATTTAAGCTATCATTTTTCATTTTGAAGATATCCACAAAAAACTGAAATGTTAAGATATCGTTTTTAATTTTTTATTCAAAACCTAATGTAGCTAGACATTTGAAACAAAAACATTCTACATGTACTTTTTCTCAAGGAATGCAGTGTCATTTTTTAATTTGAAATAACAGCAAGATGGCGGCGTAACCATGGTCAACTTTTGTTTTTCTTATATGGGCGCCATGTTGAATTTTGGCATTTTCCGATAGTCGTGTTTTTTCTCATTTCCGCAATGTATAACGTGTCACCATTCTTTTTTAAAATAATCGAGCCTTGGATTTGCCATTTACCCAAATAAACCTTAATTGTCGTTGATTGGGGATGTAAAATGCCGTTTACCAATAACGAAATGCGTGATATAATAACGGTTTATTATTGTTCTCTTAGAAATGTCGCATCGTACATTATTCCTAACATTGGACGGAAATTTAGCGGACCATGGATCGTTTAGTAAACCCTGCAATTCTTATAATCCTCATGGAAATGTTGAAACTGATCAAAGAGGTTTTTAGAAATGGTAAACGTTAAATTACTATAATTTGCAATGGTTCAACTACATACTGGTTTTTAGATAAATGATGATCCTCGGATTTCTAAGCGGAAAGTAGCCCTTAATTTGGAATTGCCGCAAACACGTGTTTGCAGACCATTACGAACAAAAAAATTGAAACCGTACAAACCCCACACAGGTCAATGTTATTTAAATCAACAATTTCTAAAACGACTCCGGCGTTCTGTAACCAAGCTCCAGTTGGGTACCTGTAGGTTTTTAGATTATTATTACACCATTATTTTAAAAAAGAATGGTAACACGTTAAACATTGCGGAAATGGGAAAAAACACGACTATCGGAAAATGCCAAAATTCAACATGGCGTCCATAAGAAAAACAATAGTTGGCCATGGTTACGCCGCCATCTTTGATGTTATTTCAAATTAAAAAATGACACTGCAATCCTTGTTAGAAACACGTTAAAAAGCACCTGTAGGAATGTTTTTGTTTCAAATGTCTAGCTCCATATTGGTTTTGAATAAAAAATTAAAAACGATATCTTAACATTTCAGTTTTTTGTGGATATCTTCAACATAAAAAATAGCTTAAATTTCTTTTCAGATAATGGATTAGCACAAAAATACGAAACTTTGCCAAATTTAAATATGTATAGGCTCCACCTCCACTAATAAGCGAGCTCCCCATGGCGAGGCTCGAAATTGAATCACCCGGCATTTTACAATTATGTATATTTTGTCTATAATTTATTTTGCCAATGATTGTTGGATGCAAACAAACGACTAGATTTGTATTTACTATTTATTTTTGGTGCATCAAGAGCTTGTCGCTATTTACTCATTCTGTTTTGATGGTATATTTAAGAAGTATTTGTTTAGTTTATATTATAGTTTAGATATCCATAATGAACATAATAACCTAGTTTGCTTTTAATTTCAGCCCTCTCTTAAAGTTAAGTTTGCCTTTGAAGCAAAAAAGTATGTAAGTATGTAAGTAATGAAAACTCAACTGTGCCATCGATAACGCCGTTTTTCTACTTATTAGGTATACACAAGTTTTAATAAAAACAGCGAGGAGGTAAAAAGTCCGTAGTATACTATAATATGTAAATTATATAGAAAATAGAAATATACAGCCCGGCCACTCAGAGAAGAAATGTAAACATTAGAATGCGCAGGGGAGACGGGATAGATTTGGTTCAGGTGATCATTCGTGTGTTGATGCTGAGCATGCTTGTGGCTGAGCGTACAGTCAGTCTCTCGGTTCCGCCGAATGTCGTCCTTCTTCTCGTTCTGCGCACACGTCGAGTCAACTTTAAGTTGGCGGAACTGTACCTATCTAACACCGATGAATGTAATATGACGAATATTAAATGTATTGTTCTAAAATGTCATTTTAGTCACTCGTGTTTTGTAAGGTGTTGTTTTGCAATTCTGCGCCGCCATACACGAAAACGATTTATTAATAGATTGAATACATTTGCATTGAATAAATTAAAATTTAAAGTCTGTCAAATTTTCAAAGAATTATGCAAAAATCGCTTGTTGTTTCTCTACAAAAACTCGTAAATCATTAAACTGACAAACTTTTGTTCCATACAAAACCATTAAAAAATTGTATATGTACTTTTCAACTTTGTATAGAGGTGATTTTGCTCTACACTGCTGGGAAAACAAGGATCGGAAAAATTATTCTGGCGGCTTTGTTTCCAAGATGGCTTTCAAGAACTTGTCAGGGCTGCAAATTTTGGATTTTTGGGTCCAAAAATAATTTTAATTATAGTCGGTTTTTGCTTTATTTGTAAACTCTAATTTACTATGGCCAAGTCGAATATCAACAACACAGAAAAATAATTGAGGGTGTTCACGAAAAGTTTTAGCTGTGTTTTCAGAATTGTACTATGCTCGCCAAAAAAAAGTCGTACACCTTGTAGCTTTCTAAATGGTTCAATTATAACCTACACGTTATTCTGACATTAATCATAATAGATATGAAACATATAGCCAAGATTGACGACAATTACAGCATTTATAATCATTTAGAAGAAAATAAATTTAGAAATAGCCCTAATATAATAGAAATGCACATAAAGTATTTATGCATACATTATAATCTAATTAGATTATTCTATTTAAATATACACTAAAACAACATTATAAACACAATATTTTATTAAGTTAATCTTATCTAAATTTGAAATAAACAATCACATAAACATGCCAACAAAACACAATGAATCGCCGCTCAGAGTTCAACCTATAACACTAGAGATACCCATGCAAGCATGAGTATTGTGCCCCCAACAGGGGCCAACCTGCCAAATTTGTCGTCACCTGTAAAGGCTCGATAATAACAAGCGCCGGTAAACAAAGTTGTGCCAACAATGAAAAGTGTACCAGACTGAAATTAAAACTAATATAAATGATGAGGAAATAAAATTAATTCCAGGCCTTACCGCAACAGGATATTTTGAGAAAGGTACCCCAAATAATGCTAAGGTGTGGAAGAAATGAAATCGATTTGCTGTTTGATAAATTGGCTTCAATTCTTCAATCCTATCTTTTGGATACTTCTTGTGAGCCCCATAAGCCCCCAGAGCAACGGCTGTAGCACCCATGATGCCAGCAATCTTCAAAAATGGCCCCTGCCGTGACATCTGCTCGTAGAGTGGTACACGTTCTGTTATTATCTTAATCGTAGGTACTTCAGAGTTTGATTTTGTAACCAGCTAAAACCAAATGAATTAAAGGAAATTGTGTGAAGAAAATAGAGTTATATACCCCAATAGTTGATTTAGTGGCCTGCACTACACCCTTCGAGATAGGGTTATCGTATACAACGTAATTAAAAGCATCAGCGAACATCTTTAAACTGTTTTTTTGTAACTACTGGTCAATTTGTAGGGTTCTTATTTGAAATAACGAACGTAGCACTGGGATTTTTCAAGAAATCGATTACAGCCACCTGAATTTAGCCGAAGAACAACATAACACAACTGACACACGGGCTGCCAACACAAACTTTTTTGAAAGTACTCTATACATATAGGTTATGTTGTTGAGCTTGGATAATATTCTTGCTATTTTTGTTTTGCAAATAGAGAAATGAGATTGCAAGACAACGGTTTACAATGTGACAATGAAGTTATGTTTTCCTAAAATTATACCCTTTATTTTGCCAATAATTACTTACCAAACTGAGAAACTTCAAGGACAACACTCTCAACTCCAGCCATAATCCATCTCTACTTATGGTCATTATCTATTCCCCCAATAAAACGCAGTTTAAAACCCTACCAGTCGATATATTTCTTGCATCCGCAAACAAAAATTACTAAGAGGTTATATACATATTACATACGAAATACATCTATATTTACACACTAATACGGTTTAAAACGTCTATCATCACGTCTGAAATCACGGTTGTCATTTCTGTACTGTTGATTGTCTCGGTTTCCGTAGTCACGACTTCGATAATTATTGTCTCGCCTGTTATTGTCATATGATCCACCATGGGATCCCCCTCGATATCTCTTTGCCTGGAGCTTTGGTCTGGAGTACCAAGGACACATTAGTGGCGGTGGAGGTATTCCTGCATCGTAGATTTTCTTGTATTCTACATCGGATTCTGTAAATCGGTCTGAAAACTCTATGGTACATTCTTCTAGAAATTTCTTCTGTTCACTTGTTAAGTTCTCAGCCATTCTATATTTGTTGTGTTGCCTATTTATGGATATTTCTAATGATTAAATTGTTCTTGATATTTTAATGTATAACTATTTTCATAGGTTAGGTTAGGGCATTCACTCATCACTGCCAACAATCAACAATGGAGCTGTTCAGCCAGATTGTGCGCCGAGCTGAGCGGTTGCCTCTTGCCAGCGATAACGTGACTAACAGCCCCATGCCTGTTAGTGCCGACGCCTGACAGGCGTATGTTCGGACTTCTCGAATTATCAATATATCAATTTATACCGCACAAGCAGAGAGATGAGATTCTGGTCTGTGTCCACAAGCGGCAGCTGCAGGATCGCAGGAGCTGGCTGTATAAGGCCAACATCAGTGACTAACTTCATAGTGTTTTTAATTATGTTTTTGTAACTACACTATTCTGCACACCAATAGTATTGCGCAATACGCACTACGTCAAATGCGCAAATGCCAATCAAACAAACAAAAAATTTGATTTTAACCCTACTTCTAACCACGGTAAAAACAATTTAAATATGAAAATATGAAAACAAATGCAGAATATGTAGCAAACCCATCGACGTCTTGATAGTCGACTATAAATTTTCATATTGTTACACAATTCATTCAAATATTCTAATTCAAGATTTTCTGGAAAGTGTGCTGTTGGATAAGATAGATGTAACTGAAGACTACGTTTGCCAAGGATGTTATAATCTTGTGAATGAATTGGATGAACTTCGAGAAAATTTAAAGAAGGGTTACAAACGATTAAAACAAATTTTTATGGGAAACAATGCTGAAGTGCAAATTATTGCAAATGCTTGCGAAAATATATGTTTTACGCAAGGTGAACTAGATGGAAGTAACATAGAAACAGAGGGTTACAGTTGTTCCGAAGAATTAAATAAACACTCGAATAAGGAACACAACGTAACACAAACAAATTTAAAACATAAAAGCTTTGTTAGCATAAGTATGAAAAGTACGAATAAAAATGATGAAAATGTGTTATCCCAAACAAGTATATCTCAAAATTCGAAGGAAATAAAGACAATTTCTGTGAATATATGTAATATTTGTTCAAAAGTTTTTAAAACGGCAAGCAAATTAAAAAAACATGTTGCGTCTCACGACGTCAATAAATCATTTACATGTGAAATTTGTGGGGCGTTGTATAAGTCTGAAAAAGCTTTAAAAGTCCACCTTGGGATGCACAATGGTATAAATCCTTTTACCTGTGAATATTGCAACAAGTCTTTTGGCCAAAAAATCTCGTTGATTCGTCACCTACCAATTCACACTGGGGAAGCACCACATCAATGCGATTTATGTGGCAAACGGTTCATTCATCACACATCTTTTCGATTCCACAAGATGTCCCACACTGGACAGAAAGACGTCAAATGTGATGTTTGTGGTTTGGCATTTAGGATTACATCTCACCTGAAGAGACACTTAAAAATCCATACTGGAGAGAAGAGGTTTTCTTGTACGGAATGTGGCAAGCAGTTTGCGGAGAAATACAATTTGAGCGTGCACGAGAAGTTGCATAAGGCCCCGAAAACCGTTAAAAGTTATAAGTAAGCAGCTAGAGTTTATTTTGGTGATTTTGTGATTAGGATATGTTGGTTTTAGATGTGGAATATGTCATGTTACGTTTAATAGGAAGTTGCATTTAGAGAAGCATTTGCATAAGAACCATCAGAAGATTGTTTATAATGAAACGCAGAGTGCAAATTGCTCTAGTGGTGGAACTGAGTAGAATACCGGGTTCCGGCCCAGGCATCAGGTGAGGATTGTTGTCAGCCGTGTTTTGGAAGGTATGGAAAGCCAACAGTTCTGCTAACCAGGTGAACACCTTTGCTTGTCGGTATAATAATATCATACCTACCAGTAAGTTAAAAAACGTTTTCCCATCAACAGCAGGGAAAATCACACTAACTTCACCAATAAAATGCAGTAATAATATATTATGAATAAAACAAAAAAATAGAAAAACAAGAAGTTTAAGCGATTTATTTGCATTACCCATCCTAAAGATGTAGATTTTAGTCAATTTGAAGGTATCGAGTTGATAAAAAAGACATTACAAAACTGCTAGCAGCAAATATATATAATACGTACCGCATATGATCTAAAGCAGTAAACTAATAGTATATTATTTGACAAGCACATAATTAAGGATATAAATCACAAGAATGAAGTTTACACGTGAGCCGTAGGCGAGCGATTTATATCCGTTATGTGTGAGTCAAATACGACGTTTTATCTACGACTCATAAATTCCATTTTATGCAAAATATTTTAACCTTTTACTAAAAAAATTCAAACACGTTATTTACTTCTTTTTTTTGCTTTTGTTTTCGATGTACAATACTACATCAAAAAACACCGTAAAAATTTCATATTGACACGTGTATTATTAGGATTCTGAATCTACACAACACTTCCGGTAGACTACATCGTTCACTTCTTGCTGCCTAAGGTGGACATTCTATACACCGTACATATTGACTATTGAGCTTAACTGTATTGAATTCAATACAATACAGTTAAGTTATAAAGTAAACAACCAAAAAACAAAAATCAGATCACTTGCGAAACTGCAGACACAATCTCTTCAATTGTAGCAAGAAGGCAGGGCAGGGAGCATGGTTGTGTTGTGAGCCACTTTCCCTGACTCCGGCAGCAGGTTCCTCTGGCCTCCCCTCAGTCGGGGCATTAGGGTGTATCGAAAAAAAAATTTTTAGAAGCTCAAAATTTCAGGTTGATGAAAAGTTGTCCCTATGGAGCTACATATCCTACAAAAAAAATTGGCGCAATGGAAAAATATTAATTAAAAAAATAATAATGTCCAGCAGAAGGCCTATGGTTTATAATTTTCTTCAAGAATTAGAATTTTTTTTTCAATAATAGATTACGTGATTGTTCTTCTTCAAATACATAAAGTTTATAAGGTGTGTAGTTACCGTGTACAAAATTATCGTACTCTAATGCAATATTTAGATCGCCTGCAATTTATTTAGGGTTTAGCATTTTCGTGAAATTTAAAAATAGCGGTTAAATGTTGAAAAACGTTTATTTGTACATGTGGGCTTTGAAAAACAAAAACAAGCTAATATTTCATTTATAAAAATATGAAAAAATTCCAATTTTTAAAGAAAATCATATACTTTAGGCCTCATGCGGGAAACCTAAATATTATTCAGGTGGATCAATTTTTTTGTAGTATATGGGGGTTCAGCTTGAAATTTTGAATTTCGAAAAAACCTTTTTTTATATACCCTACTGGGTACATACTACTTTATATACCCTACTGGGCATTAAAAATAATAATAAATTTATTGGTGCTAAATACATTACAGAAATGTTTACACAGGTCTCGCAAAATCAAAAGAATCCTCGGATAAATATTCTTCAAAACTATGGAAACAACTTGCAGTCGTCCACGTGAATATCCTAGCTTAACTTGGAGTCCAAGGTGGTAAACCTTACGCTCTCGTAGGCATCCGCAACATGACGCAAGGTGAAGAACAAAAAAGGCCGATTTTTAGATTTTTTTTTTTAAAGAAATTGTGCAGTTTTACTACATACTTTGCCCTCCTCCATTCCTTGCTTTGCTATGGAATTGAAGTATGGGGACACACAAACCACATGCATAGAGTGCTCCTGGAGCAAAAACAAGCAGTACGAAGTACAGACGGTCAACCTAGTACGGACCCTGCAAGCCATTAATAATGAAATATAAAATACTTACAGCACCTGCAGAGTATGCATACAGAGTCCTTTTAGAGATGCACTAACACAGAAGATACGAACTTACTACCAGCAATGATTTTGACCAACATGACACCAGGTGCGGAAACTTGTTGCCTCCACCAGCCATATGACTTCACACCAGTGAATATCTTTGGAGAAGCGTAGCAATCTACAGCCAGTGTCCAGAGGTCTGGAGAACGGCGACAACAGCAGTTTTCAAACGATCAGTTAGAAATCAGTTGATAGCTTAATCACTATACCCCAAAGAAGAAATATAATTTGATATAATGTGTGATTCCAATAACTGTAATTGACTTTTAACTGCAGTTAATAAACATATTCTATTCTATTCTGTTTTATATATAATTTATATAATATATAACTTATTCAAATTATATAATATAATTTGAATAAATGTTTTTATAACCCAAATAAAGTTTTCATTTCTGACAATTAATAAATAGATAAAAGAGTGGATGGTACAATAAAAACACATCAAATACTTTGGCTAAAATTTATTTTAAAATAAATATAATGATAATGTACAATAGAGGGAAAAAACGCATGGCGATATAGCAAGTGCAACACCATTATTAACATTAACAATCAGCGTGAGAATAATACGTCCGACGTTTGATATGACGTAACTACGGCCCCGTAAAAAATCCATTTCCGCACTCAACATCCAACGATACATAAAACGCGATATAAAATTTCAACTCTCATCAATTAATAAATTAGACCCTTTAGCAATAAATTTCTCGATTATAGATTAAGACAGTAATATTCACAAAGTTCAAATTTTACGCTAATCCGTTTACAACGGCATCTCGAAGTTTACATCGAGTTTTGCATCCCTGGCGAGACTGACAATACTGGATAATTTCACCGCTAGACGAGCCGCTTCGTCCAAATTATCGACCGGTAAGATCTTCATCCCGGAACTGGCAATGATTACCTTTGCGTCATCGACATTCGTTCCTTGAAGACGACAGATGATCGGGATTTTAAGGTTGAGCTCTTTAGCAGCGGCAACGATACCTTCGGCAATTACATCGCACCTCATGATACCTCCGAAGATATTAACCATGATCGAGTAGACTTTCGGATCTGCGGTAATAATTTTGAAGGCTTCTTTTACTGCAGCTGCAGTGGCGCCGCCTCCAACGTCAAGGAAATTAGCGGGAGTACCGCCGTGTAGAGAGATTATGTCCATGGTTGCCATGGCAAGACCAGCACCATTCACAAGGCAGCCAATGTTGCCGTCCAGGGCAATGTAATTGAGGTTAAATTTCGATGCTTGGACTTCTTTCTCGTCTTCCTGAGTCCAATCACGTAAATCGAATACATCTTTTTGACGGAAGTCGGCATTGTCATCAAAACGGACTTTGGCGTCCAATGCATAGTCTGGAAATAATAAGAATTGTTAAGGGATTGCTATGGTTTTCTTGTGACCTGCTTAATGAACGAGTACAAGAAAATATTTTACATCATAATTGTCCAATTTAGTCAAGTGCATCCTGGAGTAACTGTTGTTTAGGTCTTAAGGATTTTAGGATTTTGTTTATCTAAACTCGGTTTATGGTTTAAACTGGGGGTGTGGTCATCTTGTCAAATAGATTCTTTTTAGTGGTCACTGATCCTTATAAGCCTTTGAGGTACAAAATTCTAGTTTGATTGGTTTTTCATTAAAAAATATATTATTACTACAAAACTGGAAAAGTAAGTTTCTCTAGTTTTATTTCAGTTTTTAAAATCGAATAAATAAATAATTAAATGCAATACATATGAGTCGTTTATTTCCAAAGTCGCATTTTTTGAGAAATCGATAATTGTGCATTATGTTCGTTCCTAAAACTGCTCTAAATGCCTCAAAACCGGCTTTGAAAAGTATCTTTCTTTCCAGATTCTACCCTAAACGACATTCATTCGTTCAACAGTCAGCCCTGATTTAGGCGATGATTTCTTGCCAAAACCCGTGTCATTTGTATAATACTCTAACCACCATAATTTATTTTTTGTCCATAACCAGACATAAATTTGTAAGCTGTCTTAACTTGTACACTTTTTTAGAAAATTATGCAGTTTCTTTAAATTTTTTGTTAACTTGTTTGTTGTTTTTTGTTTCATAAAGGATATTTTAATGCTTGCAACCCTGATTACGAGTTTTTGTAATCGGCCGATAATGACCGGCAACTGTTAATTCTAACCTTGATCTGAACCGTAGCCTGACATTCTGTCATCCAATTTTGTTCTGAAAATTTTTTGTAATCATTCATCATTCAACTTCTTTATGTATTTAAAATTAATTGCAAATTACAAAAATTTGTCGATATATAAAAATTGTTTTTACTTAAAAAAATTAAAAATGGGAGCGGCTATCACAATCACAGTGGGTTTTCGCCTTTCCTGAAAGTATTTCTCAGACCTCAGAGCCGGGTTTTGGAAATAAACGACTCATATGTATTACTTCAAATAGAGATATGTTTACCAAAGAAAAAAAATGTTTAAGCCATAATTTTTAATGAGCGTACTAAACGTTGGACTATTTAGTCACCAGACAAACACGATATAAACTTCTGTCTAATACATTCCAATTTAGTTGTAGGACCTACTTGGAACTTTAGAACTCCACTTTGAGTCAAACAAAATTCAGGTTAGAGTTTAGACAACTCACATTTCTCTCCTGCATCCTCAGCATACGGATTGATTTCGATGAGCAGGGCGTCCTTGGTAAGGAATAGTTGGTACATATCCATCAGAAGTTTAACGGTACTGTCCATGTGCTTTTCCAGGCCTACTTTCTTAACGACCTTTTCCGCTTGTTCCCTGGTAATGCCCTGCATGATGTCGATTGGTTCGTAGGTTATGGCTCCAGGGTTTTCCGCTGCAACCTCCTCAATGTTGACACCGCCTTGAGACGATGCAATTATAACTGGACCCTGTAACCATATTTATTTGAGGATATGTTTCAAAATCTAAAAGGGCATTTACAATTAGTTTTTTAAGTTATTAACACCAGTTTCAATAAACAAGTACTATAAGAAACACTCCAGGGTTCCATATACCTAGAATACTTCTATGGTTAATTTTTGAATTTGTAAGGTTGACATAACATGGTGTTTTTGATAACATTAGTCATAGCAAAACTATGGAATTAAATAACTTATCCAAGAAATGCATGCATAGGCAGCTGCTGCATTGATTATTAATATTTTTCTTTTTTATATAATCTTTAGAGCAGCGTTTCTCAACCTTTTTACTTTTATGGAACCCTGGATTGAAACCTGAGGAGAACCACAACAGAAAACTTGTTCTTCGCAATGTCATTCTTCATAAAAAAATTTATTAATGGCGAAAAGTTTGAAAAGCAATGTTCCTGTGTTTGCACATGTTTTTAATAAGACACAGCTCAATTCTTAAAACTAACTTCTGATGTGAAATTACAGTACCTAGTTTTTCTGTAAAATAGCAAATATATCGTGTCAAATTTCATTGATAATGCTATAATTTTACAGAAATATGGACGTGTCAAATAACCAGCTACGTTGTAATCGAAAAAATAAGCCCAAATAACTGTAAAATCTTGTTTTAGTTCACACTTTAAAGTATTGAACTGTACTAATAAACGGTAATTTATAACTGGCGACAAAAATTATGTATAACAAATTCTAAGCATGTTTTTATAATTTTTTGGTGCTTAACCATATAAATTTTGGTATATTTATTGATTTCCAGTTAAAGGTTCAACGGTTAATTTTATGGTGCCAAACCGTATAAATGTTGGTATATTTATAGATTTCTACATATGTAATGATATGACACAAGTTCTTTTAAAGACGCTAAGAATTTGTCATGTTATAGGTTAGTAATGTTATCTGGAATGTACTGTCCATATCAGATAAGTTCAGTGGTCTAAAACAGTCCACAATTGATATGGTGCGGAAATACATGCTACGCATATTAGTAAAACAATAGAAAAGGATACAAATATTTCCGCTCGTTTATATCCAATAATCCATTGGAGTTATAATGGTAAAACATCTGTGTTACATATGATTACTATAGTGGAATAATACTAGTTTGTTTTGACAGTAGACATGGTGAACTGTCACTCAGAAGGTATCCAGAAGCAGCGCGGCGGTTTATTAATGCCAAGAAAAATATAGTTAATTGTTCGTAACAGTTCACGGGCAATAATTTCTAATATGGTAAGTTTGTGAGTATTAGGAATCAAACGTAAATATATAAATAAATTTTTTAAAGCCTATATTAAACGGTCAGGAGCATATACAGGAGTGTCAGAATCCTAGATTTGCCCACCTATGAATTTAATGTTTATGCAACCCTCTAAACCACTCAACTTAAATGAAACGCATAGTAAGATCGTTAATTGAATCGTTAATCAAACGATATAGATAGGCATGGGTTAGTTTGGCCATGACATCCAGTGGGCCGGAGTTTGAGCAAGATTCATTGAGAAATATAGCGTTTTTGATATATGTATATTTTGTGAATGAATCTTGCTCAAACCCCGGCCCACTGGATGTCCTGGTCCCAACTTACGCAGGCCTAACTATCTATATCCGTTGACAATCAATGGAAAGATCATATAGAAGTCCACAGTCCGTCTCTGCTTCTAAAGTCAAGTTTGCAGTATGAACGCCAGGTTCAAATTTATTTTGTTGCTTGAGCTTCCTGAAGTGCATGTTTTTATAAATAACAAGAAGCGATGGAAACTTTCGGTTGTAATAATTATATTCTACAAAAATAAATTAATTGAAATTTTTTTGCACACTTCCAAACACAACATATAATAGTTATTTACCAAGGGCATTACATGGATGTTTATGCCCCGAGGGTGACCGTTTGAAAAGCTCGAGGGACCGAGAGCTTTTAAAGTCGCCCGAGGGCATAAACATCAAGTAATTCCCGAGGTGCATACAAAATTTTATGTCCTACAATGGTTTTGTTACTCCGTTTGAATAATATTAATAAATATTTTGACGTTATCAAGTGACATGCGTATCTACGGAGTTGAATAACAATACAAACAATTCGGAGTTGAGTGACAATACAGACAATTAATTGTCAAACTTATAACCTTAATCGCCAATAATTTACACGACCGAGTGACAGTACAGACAATTAATTGTCAAACTTATAACCTTAATCGCCAATAATTGACATTGATGACTTAAAATTTACAATTTGAATGACAAATATTTGATATATATGATATTCGGTATCGATGCAAAATGTCACTTTATGATCATGTAGGACATAAAGTAAATATCCAACTTGTAGTTCAGTCACACTTAACCTTTACTTTAGAGCTGATAAGATAGAATAGTAAACTTATTTTTAAAGTAAATGACATTGGGATAGGCATTTTAACCTTTCACCTCACAGATTATAATGTTTAGAATATGACACATAAACACTAAACGGTCATAAATCTCAAAATAATCCCTTACGAAACCAAAACAACATGAACTATATTTAACATGCAAAGTATGCATTTTTCCCACAAAACAAACAGAAACAACGCAGCAATCCCTTTATCACATAGTTATCAACACAATTAGCACACAATTATCAGTTATAAGTTATTTAATAAAATTATTATCTAACCGATATGTAGTAATAGTACTAGTGAAGTATGAAGATACGTCAGTATTTATGTATTTATATTTTACTCACACTAAAAGCTCTTTCCATCATAACAGCGAAATAATATTCCTTCCTTGGGAATTTTCTTTCCGCTACCATAACGGCATTGCAAATTCTACCCTTTTCACCGGTTTGTTTGGTCACTAGGTATTGCCCCAACATTTTTCCGCTAATTTCAGCAGCTTCCTCTGGCCTAAAATAATAATTTTTTTACTTAAACTAATTATTTGCTTGTTTTTATATAATCTAATTCTAAATAACTTTTTTCAATAAAATTAAAGAAATAGAGGTAGAAATAGACTACTTACGAATAAACCATGCGTACACCTCCTTTAAGTCCATTCTTAAATGTTCCTTTTCCTCTGCCACCTGCTAAAACTTGCGCTTTTAGTACGAGATCTTTCGTGTTTAGTTTCACGGCTATTTCCTTTGCTTCTTCTTTAGTCTTAGCAACGCCAAAATTTGGCACTTGTATTCCAGCATTCCTTAGTAATGTATAACTAATATGTTCATGAACGCTTAAGTGCCTAGACTGTTGTTTTTGTGGAGTCCATTTTGAGGTAGTTCCAGTAACGGAGCTAAGAATCTGAAATTACCAAAATTAGGGAATTTGTACACGAGTTGAGCCAATAATTTAATTGTGACCTTACATAATCTAGTTATATTTAATTTAAGCTATGTATTACATGGGTGTAGCGAGTAGTGACAAAACTTAAATTTAACCTCAAGGGCGCTCAATGATGCAAGGTGGCGGTTATCGAAACTATTGGATACGGTGGAAAAGGCGTTTCTTGGGAAAATCTACAGTGCATACCTTGGGTCCGTTCTTCAAAACTAGGTTCTCTGCCTGCGTAATACCTCTTAGGATGGTCGCCATTGTTCAAAAACTGGGACAATCCAAATAGTGACGTTCGTATGATCGGTTTTATTATGACCTAGCCCAGCTAAAGATGCGCGTACAACTGGCCAAATAGTCCCGCCAAATGCAAGTCGTATTCAAACGTATGCCAACGATAGTGCTAGTGGCGAATAGATTGTTTTACTGAGAAAAATTGCCCGTAATTGTGCGTACTAGTGCGTCGCAATTTTGGTCAAAGATCAAAGAATTTCAAATCGATACATGACCTTTGCTCACGGCTGTATTCGAGGACAATTCATCAAGTGACGGGGTCTTATCACGGTATTTTTCTAATATTGAATCGAAAAGTAACGTTCCATTTGCCCTTGTTTTACTCGCCGATTGCAACATACTTATTTTCTGCGGTATTCTAATATTTAAAGGTGTTACAACCGGTTTGCGAAATGCTCGCCTCATTACGAATTGTCTACCCCTCCCTTCTGATATATTTTCAAATTCTTGGTACCAGAATCTGAGATCACGAGCGGATAGAATGATGGTGATTGATACTAATCAATAACAAATACACTGAGTCTGAAAAGTCATCGTATACGTATACACTAAAAGAATACGGCCAATTTTTATTTTTCTTATTGGCGCCATGTTGAATTTTGGCATTTTCCGATAGTCGTGTTTTTTCTCATTTCCGCAATGTATAACATGTTGGCATTTGTTTTTGTTGTCTACCAATAACGAAAACCATTTTATCTACGACTCACATATAATAAGTTCATTGCATACGTATCTATGACTATATAATCCCCATCATTATACGCGCCAATGATTATAATGACACTAGCGTTGTATAATAATGACAGTTCGTTCAAATAATGTCCTCATTATTTGAACGAACTGTCATTATTAAACGACGCTAGTGTCAAAGTCTGTCAAAACCAACGTGGATGACATTTATGTGACAGCTCGCCTCGCCATCATTGACATATACATTTAAAATATTTGATATAAAACGGAATTTATGAGTCGTAGATAAAACGTCGTATTTGACTCGCACATAACGGAAATAAATCGCTCGCATGATTACACGCTCGCCTACGGGTCGCGTGTAAACTTCATGCTCGCGATTTATATCCTTAATTATGTGCTCGTCAAATAATATACTATTATGTTAATTATTGTCATTATTGTTCTCATAGAAATGCCACATCGTACAATATTCCTAACATTGGCCAGACATTTATTGTAACATGGATCGTTTAGTAAACCCCGCAATTCTTATAATCCTCAACCCTTTAACTGGGCCATTCATTTCCAGGAAAACTTGAATGGAAAACGATTTTTAAATCATCTGCGCACCGAAGTGGCAGACTATTGCAGACGATGTTGAATGTGGATAATGTGAATAATGTAGTGGCAGCAAGATGGAGAACCGCCTCACAATAAAAATAAGCTTTTTGTTGTATAAACTTGTTTCTTTACAATCTGAATGTTGTTAATCCGCCAAGGGTGCTTTACCCTTGGTCAGTCCGGCGGTCTGTAACCAAGCTCCAGTTAGGTACCTGATAAGCACGACAAACAATGAGAAAAAAACAGAAAGTTTTTCACCATTGTTTTAAAAACTAATGGCAACATGTTATACTTTGCGGAAATGAGAATAAACACGACTATCGGAAAATGCCAAAATTCAACATGGCGCCCATAAGAAAAACAAAAGTTGGCCATGGTTACGCCAAGGTTACGCCGCTATCTTGGCTGATATTTCAAAATAAAAAATAACACTGCATTCCTTGTTAAAAAGTAGCTGCTAAAAAGTAGAATGTTTTTGTTTCAAATGTCTAGCTACTCTTGACTTTGAATAAAAATTAAAAACGATATCTTAACATTTTAGTTTTTTGCGGATATCTTCAAATTGAAAAATGATAGCTTAAATTTCTTTTCAGGTAATTGATCAACACAAAAATACGAAACTTTGCCAAATTTAAACATAGGCTCTATCTCCACTAATAAGCGAGATCCCCATGGTGAGGCTTGAAATTGAATCACCCAGTATATGTCGACGACGCCTCAACACTGAAAACAGCGCAAAACCCACAGATGCATACTTAGGTATATTTTCCCCGTGCAATTAAAAGGAAATAGTAAATAAATATACATAATAATTGTTATTGCATTACATACTTATTCTATCTTGCTAAGAGTTCAAAAAATCAAGTGTCTAAATGTTTGGTCATAACACATTCAATTCGTTATTCCGGATATTTTGGTTTAAATAAAATATATTCAATAATCATGTTTGACTTATAATTAGCAAGAAACCTTGGACTGCGATTATCGCATTTGTAACTCGCTGCTTCGATAACTTTTATTTGCTTACACTTTCTAATTCTATCAATATTTTACAGTGTGGACATGGATATACAGTAACGGGTGGGATCTCGTAAGTCGTAACGGCAACTATTGATATCAAGTGCAAACCCGTATATTCAATATTGGGGCGGCTGCAGTTTAAGAAAAAGTGGATTATACTTTTTTGTGCAGAATTCGTGTGCGTTTTGCGGTAAAATTCGAAAAGCTGCAAACGGGCACCTTTAGGGGTGATTTTTAGGATGCAAGGCTCTTTGCGTCGGATCCTAAAAGGATTTATTTCGCTTCATAACGCACTGTTCGTCTAATTTGAATGTACTATATGCGGTTAATTAAAAATCATCAGTATGTTTTTTAATCTTGCCAATTCAGATTATGCCTTGCGCATTATGATTTTACAATATTTCTGTAGGTGCGTTGTTAGTTGTTAGTAGTTAGTTGTTAGTAGTTGTTAGCATGAGGGTGAGTTGGCCCTCATAATTATCATTTTCATTTTTTCATTTTTTCATTTTCAAGTTTTTATACCACCAATGTTTGATCATTTCGTTTGACGCTTTGACCACCTTCCGATTTCCAGATAGTGATACTATGAAACCAAACCAGCTCACGATTTTGCAATTTTCACCTTGGTACCTACCAAATTAGTCCTTATAAAATTCTGCACAAAAAAAGGTATATATTCCACTTTTTCTTAAATACAGTGGTTTGTAAACTACAAACACACCCCGGTTTGTAGTTTAAGAACCACACTATATACAGGGTTTGCAAAAATTAAGAAGTTTCTAAATAATATTCAAACTAAAGTTTTTTGACTCTAAACAATCCATCGTTCAAATATATTTTTAATATACCATTTTATTTTCATTTTTATTTTATTATAGAAAATTCGTATTTTTTTTCAAATGGAACACCTGTGTATTTTTCCTTTTTGTAATTTTAGGACTAACTCCAAACATTTTTTTATTAAAATAAGTTTTTTTATAAAATGCATTAATAATTTTGGCTAACCCTGTATGATACTATAATATTTTTGTAACTTAGTACCTACATATTACTAAACTCATAAAATGCCATAGCAGCCGCAATTTCCAGGCTTCATCATACAGGGTATTCCAATAAGCAACATTTTGTTTCGATAATAATTCTATATAATTACATTTAAATTTGTAAATAATTTTGAATTGCATATTCAACATCTGTCCAAAACTCTTTTTGAGAACTCATAAAGTTATCCCCGCGATACTGGTCTAAAATTAGCATGCTAGGGCGCTGGGAATCTGGTAAATACTTTGAAAATACTTTTAATATGAATGTACTAATAATATAACGTGTAAAAAGTTCCCATATCGTTATCTGAGCTGCGAGTTATTCACGGTCATAGATGACCGACGTGGATTTTTTTATATAACCACATTAAAATAAATTGTAATAACTCGTCTTATACATGAATCAGTTAAATATTGTAGTGAAACATGCTTGTGAACAGGTGGCGCCATCTCAAAACAGCCCCTCCCGACCTCCCCTCCCGGAGCTACTGTCAACCGTCCTCAATAGAGAGGGTTCAGGAGGGTAGGGGGGGGGGGGAAATCCGCACACGATGTGGAGTCATACGGTATAGGTGTCTCGGGACTGCGGTCAACCCTCTTCGCTAGGGAACCTGAGCAGATAAAACCACCTTAGCGCTTTATTATAGAGTTATGATTATGAGTATGATTAATAGTTCATATATCTGTATATGATCTCCACCCGGCACCCCACGGGTCTCAATCCGCACCCATCCCTCCTCCACGTACTCGCCGCCGACGCCGCCTGATTCTCTCCAAGTTTGTGGTTTGTCAAGATAACACGGTAGATAACGGTTGCATAAACATCAGTCAGTTAAATAATATTCAAAGAATCTTTGCAATCAACATGAATGTCATTATAAGAGATGCCAAAAGAGAAGATATAAAACAAGTGTTCCAAATGGTGAGGGTAAGTAACCCCATAAATTCTAATATCAATTTACCAACTCAAACTCAGGACCTTGCAGCGTTCGAAAAAATGGAAAACCAGGTTATGATAAATGCTCAAGTTATGGAAGAAGACGGCTTTGGATCAGAAAATCCAGCATTCAAATGTTTTGTTGCTGAACATTCTGGAAAAATTGTTGGTTATGCTCTTTATTATTATTGTTATTCAACGTGGTTAGGCAAAAGCCTATTTTTGGAAGATTTATACGTTACCGAAGATTACCGTAAGCATGGGGTAGGAAAGAAATTGTTTATGGCTGTTGCCAAATTGGCGAAAGAGTCAAGTGGTCGGTTAGATCTTCACGTTTTAAGTTGGAACCCCGCTGTTGATTTTTACAAGAAGCTGGGTGCTGTAAATTTAACACATGCCGAACAGTGGAATACTTTTAGAATTCATGGGGATAGTTTAAATAAATTGTTTGAATAAGAAACTGCGTATTTAGGTAAGAATTATTAAATAAATTTTTTGAAATCTGTTGTTTGTAAAATGTTATAAATACGCAAAATTATTAAAAAAAAAAAACAAACAATATTTGGAATTTTATTTACGACTTAAAATGTTTTTAATTTTCGAATTTACTCCCTTGTGTAAAATATAGGATACAGGTTTTTACGTGGGTTTAGCTATTTATAAGATATAATTTTTTATGTACTATACCACCCGTGTTGAAGTTTCCATTGCATATAATTTTTTTTTATATTCATTCATGATTTCCCCACCAAGAGATAGGTAGTTTCTGATCCTATCATTACTACCATTAATAGGATAACCTCGATGCATCAATGCGTCCGTTGATTCCATTGGCACTCATGGGATAGTTATTCTGCCAATAGGTAATTATGCTTTGATGGCTCAAAACAATTTTCCTTAGTATAATTAGTAGTTCATGAGATAAATTTTATGCTCAAGATAACATCAAGCAGACAAGAATATTTCACAAGCTTAAGAAAGAAATAAGAAATACTCTCCCGTTTCTGAAACCAGAAAACCAAGTATCTATCTAGACAAATTTAATTTAACATAGGTCTTTTTGGAACATACATATGAGAGATAAAATGATAAGTAACAAACTCTTAAACTATTTACACAGGGTGCTTTTCATATAAACGTAAATAAATGGTTAGAAAAAGTTGGAATTCAAAAGAAATATAACCAAAATGTTTTTTTTTTTATTTCGTTTTTAAAGGGCTTGTCATCAAAGAACTATAGATTTGAACAAATTTGTTAATTTAAGTCCTATAAAAAGTGGAAAGCACTGGAACGGTCTACAACATATGCGTAAAATAACAGCTGAAATCAATGAGTCAGTTTGGCTTTCATGGGACAGACTATACTCATAAAAATATTACAATGACACATTTTATGAGATATTTGATAGTTCAACTGGAATTTAGATATAACTCTAAAAATAGCAAAGAAATATCAACTGTTGTTTTCTTTATGGGCCTCGTGACTATGACAAAGATCATCGACTATTTTATCGATTGATATTTTTATTTATATTTCGGATTTTCCATTTTTGAAACAATTTTAAATAAACTTTCAATATTTGGCTGATTTTAAGTAAAAAAAACTAAGAAATAAATATAGTAAGGCCTAACAAAAGTCTGGTCCGTGGGTATATTTCAAATTTGTTATCTGACCCACAAGCTTGTTGAAGATGCATATGCAATTAAATGTCGGCATTATAGAATAGAATAGAATACATTTATTTTCGCAAAATACATAAATTACAGAAAAATAACAAAGTATCGCAAAACAAGTCAAAAGATATAGTTGTATTATAGCATCAATCAAAGAAATATAATTGCATTATACAATCAATTTCAACAGTTGATTCTGCTGGTTCCTCATTAGGTCCTCGAATTCAGTGATATCATATGGACACTGTCTGATGAGCAAGTCTTTTAGGTCTTTTTTGAAGGCTCTTATGGGTTTCTCTAACCAATGTCGGGGAATAATTTAATGAGTCTGAATTATATAACAATTAATTTAGTTTTTGAAATGCCGAATAGAGCTCTTAATGCACATTAGTATTTAGCAATGAGTAAAAAAAATACGTATAGTTTAGTATCTTTTATTCAGTGTATAAAATTATGTACAGATTCACATAACACGATTTAAAATATATTAATATCAATTATTGCTCGTCAGATCTTACATCAAATCTCGTAAAACATCAAAGAATAAAACTTATTTGGCAGTAGTTAAGTAGTGTAAGCTTAAGTCTAGTAAAAAACGATTAAAAGAAATCGATTAAATCACGTTACAACAAAGGAACTATGGATCTACAAAAGCAATCATGATATACCTTGTACCCTTGGTTACCAACAACCCCTCGTGATAGTGCGTTAAACGCCCTGGGTGCATCAACATCCAGCCAGGTTTCGTATCGACAACACTGCAGTTATACCTAATAAAACGACAACCCCCTCCCTCGTAATCTACTCCGCGCTCGTTTAAGGCGATATTAATCGTATAAGTCGAGCTATCGTGATGGGGACGTAGCGATGGTTGTTCATCCGGTCTATAACGGACTACGAAGTTCATCAAGGACCGTGGAGGATCGTGGAAGTAACCTGTAAATACATGTTCTTGGATCGGTCGCACGTAGCGGTCCAAGAAGTGCAGCCAGTGACGTTCCCAGCCTACTTGATTCATGTGGATGTCACGAGTTGGTACCGCCTCATAACCTCCTTCGAGGCGTTTGTCCGAGCTGCTGCCATCGGACCACTGGCCAAAACTCTCCATCATGCGGATTAGATCTTTGTTGAATGCTTGTGTTACGACTGGGGCCCAGTACACATCCGGACACGGCTGTGAGAAAAGAAATTTTTAGGTTAGGAATTTCTTAACATTTTATTATTGTCAATTATAATAAGTAAAATCACTGACAAAGATACTTAGAAGCCTTCCCTTCTCGAGGAACCTGATAGTAGGATTGTCATACTTCCAGGTTTAGGTAGTATGGTCAAAAATTCACACTTTACAAATTTAGGTATAATATTCTTTTTATGGTATAGCTTTGTAGGAAAATCAAGATTTATAAGGTGTTTTTGAAGATTTTATTTATGTTGAATCTCTGTTCAAATTTAAATCGAGCAGGATTTTGTAATAATTTTGTTTTGTTGGCGAGGCACAGGGTTGCCAGGTCCAATTATTGAATTTGCAGGATTAGAAAAATGTCAAAAAACCAGGACACAATCAAATATGTTATAAAAATCAAGTCCAGTTATGTCTAAAAGTCGCCAAACTTTTAAACAGAAAGAGGGGGGGGGTTGATGCAATGCATTGGATCCATCCTGTTTATGCATATGTTTAATATGATGCACAATTTGTTCTGCTAAGCTTAATAGTTTTGGAGATGTTTATGAAAACATCAGTGGACAACATTTCATGACAAATTTCTAACCTTAGTTGAGGAACAACGTTACGCATAAAAAAATATAGAAACACAGTGATTTCTTTTGTCAGCTTATTGGCGTTTTAAAGAACATCTCAAAAGTTTCTTCAAATTTCATATAAAAAGTAAGGTATATGACTTTGTCTTACAACTAACTGTTTCAAAGATATGTTCCTAAACTCTAAATGTAGGCTGGATTTTAGATTTTGTTCCCAGTACTTTTTGTAGTTATTTATGCAATTCCTTTGTCTAAAAAAGAAACTTCCCATAAGCAAATGTTCATTTTATATATGTTGTTTTGTTAAGAAAAGTGTCCGGTTATTACAGACTGTGAGATAAAATGCATTTTATTCCGTCTGTTTCACAGTAATGAAATACCACTTCAGCGCTGCCAATGCTTTTATTTCATAGCATAAGCTGCATTCGAATTTCTACACCATTGAAACTTTTTACTCCAAGTGTCTCTAAAGCGTTTGTTTATGCAGGTGTAGTGTAATCAGTGCTGACACTTTTCCATTCGATTATATTTAGGGAGAGGCAGTACGTGGTGTTTACACTATTTACACCAAGATATTACGATGTTCGGTGCAGGTATAGTACAGTTGACACCTTTACCAGTGCCTAGCAGACTACCAAAGAAACAGGCCAAGCTGAGCTAAAAAAAACTGGCTACAAGACAACTGGGTTTTTATGACATTTAAAAACTGGTTTTTAAATAAATAAAAATGATTTTAGGTCCCAGTTTAAAATTACTAAGTACATATATAAACCACACATATATAAAATCAAAAAAAATGCCGTTTTGTCACAAGTGAGTACAATGTTATACTGTACTGTACCATACTCATTTGTAGTATGAAAACGATTTCAATAAATGTAAATAAAAAAAGAAAACTCAGGAAAAAAATTGACAATTTTTTTAAGCAATAAATGTCATTCTGAGTAGTAATTATCACATTAAACTATTTGATTGTTTTCTTAAATTCTTAAGAAGTTACAACCATTTGTAATGTAAACAAAATAAAGAGAAACTAAATTCAGATGAAACAATGTGAAAGCATTTCCCATTTCAACAATAAATCATAAATAAAAGTAACAAATTAAAAATACTAAAAACAAAGGGAATAAACAAATCAATGAACATGTACCTACCTATAGAAATAAGAGGTCTAAGACTGAATGCAAATTTAATTTTTTTTATTTTGGTTGGTATATATTTTTGTAATGGAGTAAGGTATATTTTATTGATTTCGCCTGCAAATTTTGAAAACCGGTTTCGACCATTTTTTTGTAAATTTGTAATTCAAAAAGCAGTGACTTTAAAAGAAAAGATTTTAAAAGAGTTGTATAAAGCGTAGTAGCAGCCATATGGTATGCTCATGAAAGTAACAACGACTATTGCTGATATTTTTACCTGCATGAGTTTTTTCTCTGGGTTTAAATTCTCTGGATAATCCTCATGAATGTATCTAGCTTCCCAGTCCTTCTCATTCTCGAAAATTTGGTACATGTCTGGCACAGCCAAATTGGTATTGTAGGTATCTGGATCGACAAGATGTCCAAAGTCCAACCTGTTGGACACGAACATGAACACATCCAAATTTCTGAGGTTTGCGCAAAGAGCCATATCTGCGTCCCATTTGTCAAACTGCGCTCCAAAGCTCAGTTTTGTCCTGTCGTACTTCCTCAGCAGGGTTCCATTGATCAAATAGACGTTATTGACAAATGGCACATTCCACAGTCCACTATAATAAATTGAATAAAAAAATCATTAAATCCCTAAAATTTTTACAACATTTTTTTTATTAACAATAGAACAATTGTATAATCGATGTTTTCTCTACTATATTGCTAATTTTGTCTTAACATTAAATCTAAAATCAACTAAAGAAGCAAATGATAATTAACCTAGGTGAGGGTAATTTTTGGAAAAAACTCCTCCGCCTGGATTTGAACCAGGAACCCTCCAATTTCTGGTTGACAGCTCTCCCAGTTGAGCTACAGAGGCTGTGGAAATTTATAGGTTAAATCTAAATATTTTAGAGATGATATTAAATGAGGAAATAATGATTCAAAATGCCATTGAATTGACATCATGAATCTCTCTAAAAGAGATAATTTATGTCCTGCCGATTTGTATTTTCCCTTATGGAGGCGAAAATAGTTTCCTTTTAGCAATTGAATGTTATGTATTGTTACTGAGGATGGGAATGTAACCTGTTTCTAATTTGACTAACCAATGCCTATATATCAGTCTATTCCGATGCATATTTCACATAAATTATATTCACCAATACTACAATTCTAATAATAGTACATCAATAAGTAGGCATATATTAATTGAGCGACAACATCCACCAATCATACACTTGCGTACGCTCACACATAAATATCCATTATGATATTAAACTTAATGCTCAATTGCTCGTCATCAGATGATTGTCACTTGTTAACATTGACCTAATAGAAATCATGGCTGGCGGTAAACAAAAAAATTCAAAGATTGCCCTCGAGGGGGGGGGTCGTCGTCCGACACGTTTTGCGATGATTTAATCACCAAGCTCGCACCTTCGCGATAACAAATCGATACTAAAATGTATATCGACCGGCTAATAATTGCAACAGCTGTGATTTTTTGTTACGTTTCGATTTCTGAAGCGGCTAGAGGAAGTGGACGAGCAGGTATAAGTCAAATAAAAAAATCAATTTTCCAATTCTAACCGCAAATTTTTGTTTTCAACACTTAGGAAAGCAGCGTGGACGTAGTCGCCTGTACAACTCCCGCATGCCAGTTATAATTCAGCATAGAAACCCCGCTTCTGCAAATTATTACGATAATAAAGATGTAAGTGTAAGTTTGGATTTTTGGTTGTTGGTTTGGCTGGAAGTGTTTTTTTAGGGGGCCAAAATAGTGAAGGCAAGCCATTTTGAGTTGGACTATATGCTTGGCAGGAAGATTACGTTTTTCTGCATGGCGACTGGTAATGTTTTAATGTGACGTTACGAGAAAATATCTGTTCATGGTTGTTCTTTCTAGGGTTACCGAGGCCTGAGATTACATGGTTCAAGGATGGCATTGAGCTATATGCTCATAAATTCTTTCAGGTAATATGGTTTGTATTGAGGTTTTTCTGTTATTTTGTTTAGTTTAGGAGAAATATGCTTGAATTTGTCACTACTATAGTATGGTGCGAAGAACACCAGACACTCGTTACCAGCATTAAACAGATCCATTTTGATTTTTAATGAATGTCAAAGAGGGGAGCATTTGGTTATGTTACTTATAGTTCTATGCCATGGGTTCACCACATCATTATTAGTTGTCTTCTTCATTGAAATTGGAATCCTTATGAACCCATTATTTTAGTTTTATTTGTGTTTTTCTTTCTTAAAATAATAATAGTAATAATCCACGCCTTGACGTCCTTCACGAGATTATGCCACTACGGGGGCATCGGTAAGCTCGCACCTATGGCAAGTTTTCATCTCATTCATCGTTATTATAAAACGATTCAAAAAGAAATTTACACAGATAAAGTTATCAATACTAGTTACTCGAAAGATTGTTGATGATGTTTGCCACAGGCAAGAAAACAAAAGTTAACTATTTCTCTACCATTGTTTAAATTATCAAGTATCGGACAGCTTGTAAAGTTTAACCTCGGATTTTTTCAAAATTAAAAACAAGTTACACGAGATAAATGGGCAACCAAAAGCATTTAAGGTTATGTTGTTTGTTTACTTTATGCCGGGTTATTTCTGCAATATGTCAGTGCAAATCAATTTACATAAATTAAATAAGTTGTACAAAGCGTAGCGTGTCACTGATAGGTTAAATATATATGTTACTGCGGTATGTCAAAACAAAACAAAATGGCTCACGTTGGTACTATTGTACCAATAGTAAGGCTATAGTATTTTCAACTATAGTATTATTTAGAACTTTTTATAGTTACTAAAACCAAGTTTAGAAAAAGACAAAGGAAGTGCAATGTAAAATAGCCAAAAAAGAAGTAGTAGTAATATAGTAACGTAACGATTTAATACTGTTAACTAATTACAACTATGGCCAAGCAACATTAAAATCTAACCATTTATTTAATTTGATATTCATTATTTTAACTAAAATTTTCCATGTGTCTCACCACGGAGTGCACATTTGATATTTCAAGCAGTTTGTCTTCCTTGGTTTAATTGTTGCCGTAAATATTAGGCAGGCTTCTAAAGAGGAAAGAGTTTCTACAACATGAAAACATCATTTTTGCCAAACTGGCAATGACCGTCAAGACAAGGATAATTGAGTTGCCAAACATTCATCACCCCATGTAATTGTTATCAGCATTGTGATATTTCAGAGTTTTCTCTTAGTTTACTTACATTTTATTAAACTTACAGGTTCACGAATGGCCAATCGGCAATGATACAATGAAATCAAAGATGGAAATTGATCCTACTACGCAGAAAGACGCTGGATACTACGAATGCCAAGCCAATAATAAATACTCCATTGACATACGAGGTTTTAGGACAGATTACGTCATGGTCACTTACTGAACCAACACCATTATACCAGTAGAAATAGAAAAGCAATAAGATAAAACATATTATAATAAATAGCATTACACTTGTATATAATTATAAAATGATATGTATCGATGTGTATTATTAACTGCCAAAAAAGTACAAATAAATATTTAAACAATGTTTAATGTCTTATCTCAAATTCGTATTACTTCTCTAAGCGTAGCTATTTTGCAGTTTAAATTAATATCAATAGCAAAGGAAATATTCCACTGCAGTAACAGAACCTGATCAATTGTTCTATTAGTTCCCCCATTATAATAAATTGCAATAAACTACCAGACCGAAAGGGGAGACAAATCTTTTCATATAGATGCCTTCAGCGTTGCATAACACCAACACGTAGATTTGAAACCAAGATGAAACTCAACTATTTATTCGTGTTGGTGTTGTGTCTACTGGTAGAAAACGGATACACAAGACGCGGTCGTGCCAGAGGAAGAACAAAATCTAAGGTAATTGCCTAATCTTTAAATAGAACCTGTTAATTTTAATTAAAACCTTAAATCATCTTTTCAGTTTCAAATTGGTCTGCCGATCACCGGGAAATACCGTGACCCTGAGTCCGATCAGTACTACAACAATCAAAATGTAACCTAATATAAAATTCGTGTTATCCAAACTAAAAAATTATATTTTAGGGTGCAAAAATCATCTTGGCGTCGCATTTTGATTATGAATATGTACTTGGGCATAAAATTGCTTTCTTATGTGTTGCTAGGGGTAATCCAAGACCCCACATAACCTGGTACAAGGATGGTTCCGAGATATTCTCTCATCTTTATTTAAACGTTCGTATAATTTATGATAATTAATTACGGGAATAATTAAGATTTGCTTTTTTAGTTATAAGTCAAAAGTTAAAAAATTTTATTTTTAGATACATGAGTGGACCATTAGTACAGACAGGGTTAAGAGCAAGTTGGAAATTGACCCTGCAACCCAAATGGATGCGGGATTATATGAATGTACCGCTGACAATATGTATTCAATAGATCGGAGGTCGTTCAAAACAGATTTCAGCATTGCTTTCGATTAGGACTCCTTAAATATACCATTATATGTAATGGTAAATATGATATAATATTGTTATCTACTTACGCAAAAAAAATATAAATACATGCATTATGAATGTTTAGTAACTATAGGAGTCTTAATTCATAACCTCAAAATTCCTAAAGAATGCTTACCGTTTCGCGTTGTGGACAATATCCATGTAATCGTCGGATCTGGCGTAGAATCCATCTGTGGTCAGGGAACCCCAGAAGTTGCTCCAAGCCCTGCCTGGGCGAACCAACAACGGCGCAACGACAGTACGATTCTGTTGGATGAGAAGTTTAAGCGTGTGTTGGTTGTCCATGTGAGCCACAGAGTCTACGGAGAAGTAGAAGTCGCAGTCCTTCAGCAGGCACTGATCCCTAAATAAGAATGAAACGGTAAATCTTAATAATCACAGCTTAACAGAAAAAAAATTATGATAGCACAACTGCACAACATATCCCCAATTTTCTGAATTAATTATTCACTTTATCTATGAGGGTGACATCTATTAAACATACAGGCTGAAAAACAAACTGTTCTAACTTTGTTATTCGTTGGTTTCTAAAAGTATAGCAAAATAATATTTTTTTTGGGTTATGCATGCATGTTTTGAATTCTTTAGCTCTCTCGGCTTTGTTTGCTAATGTACATTTAACTGTTTCTATTTTCAAAAAACCAATTAGTTATTTATTATGATTTTCAAAACTTCATTTATTATTATAACAAATGATTATTGAAATGTCTTCTCATCCTCTTTACGAAAAGAGAATATTATTGCCCATAGATTGCAACAAATATCAACTACGGCAGGCTCAACTTGCATATTAATGAATAGCAAAGTTGAAAATTTAAGTGAAATTAAGTTCAAAGAATAAATTTACTTGAGACTTGATAAATAAGTGGTTATTCTGATTTTTGCTGCAATTATTGTGTTCGTTTTTGAAAGAATCCTATTTAAGTATTTTTTTACAACTGTTATATTTTACGTTAAGCAATTAAGATTTTGATCCATTTATTGTAATACCAATTATAATACAAAAATTAATGTGAGGGTTCATAACATGTCTAATTTTCAGTTATGACTATTCCAGTATTTTCGAGAAATCAAAACTGCTAGTCTAAAACAGGGCTGCGGAGTCGGTAAAAAAATTCTCGGCTCCGTTTCCGAGTCCAGATATTTTTCGTGGTCCGACTCCGACTGCAGAAAAATTGCATATAAAAATATTTTCATATAATTCTCTGTAATAAAAATCTTACATATAAGGAATCACAAATTTGACACAGAATGTTTAATACTAAATTTGCTATGAAAAAAAAGCACTACCATAAAAAAAAAACAAATAAATTTAATATAATAAATTTCTATTTGAGTATTCAGATTGTATTAAATATATGGCTTGTGCATATCAAATTACTCACAAGCAAATGCTGAACCCGTACGAAGAACGGCAGTTTTATTTGTGTCCAGCGAATTTGTTGGCAAAACTATTTAAACTGACAATCTAAAAGTAAGTAAAAACAGCCTATAAGATATCAAAACGACCTATTGATCAGACCACAAATAAAAAAGTTATTTATAAAATGTAATTTCTTTGTTTATTCTTTGTTTATAAATATCTCTTAAATCATTAAGTATTAAACTGTTTTCTCATTAGAGAACATACAAATCGGCACGACTTTATCCATTTAACCGACTTGTTATCTCTATTAATAACAAAAGCACCCATCTGTCAGCTTACTTTTGTTAATCTTCATCACTTTAGTTTGGAAAGTGAGTTTTGTAATTTGATTATTTACATATGTATGACGTACTTCTAAAAGACCTAATAGTACCTATATTTGTTTTTATTTGTTTACTGTCTGCTGAGGCATCTCGCATGTTTTTTTTTGTCTACAGTGGTTAAACCTGGACTCGGAGTCGGTACATTTTTTCCGCCTCTGACTCCGACTCCTCTGAACTTTGTCTGAACTCCGACTCCGACTCTAAACGTTGTCAAAGATGATTTTTGTCATGCTAGTAGTTGAAACTTTAAATTTAAAAAAAATTACAAATTACATTCACCGGTAAATATACGTCGTCAAAATATCATACTCAAACTGCAGATTTGCCCGTAAGCAAAATAAAACAAAGAGTTTCGTTGTAAACTAGTAAATAAACAGCCAATGCCAATATTTTAAACTTAAAACAATCTATATAAACAACCAGTATACTAGTAACAGAAAAGTTTACTTACAATGAAAGATCTCTAGCAGTCCATTCGCTTATGGCATCCTCTGGCGTAATTTGTTTTACACTAAGGTACTCTCCTCCAAATTTATCGACAAATGCCTGGACATGTTCCTTATGATATTTTTCCTACATAAAAATCACATATTACCAAACGCATAAGAACAAATCTACAATAAACAAACCTTATTATGAATGAACAGATGCATCCTATTCTTAGGATATTCCAAAGCAGACAACTTCTGCAATTGTTCTGGCAAAAATGGTGTTACAAATTCGATAAATAATGACAAAAATACGATTGGCATATCTGCGGTGTTCACCTCTTTCAAATCTACAACGCCTAAGTTACAATGTTTGCAACCGGCATCGGGGCTCCATGATTTCCCAATGTAATTGCTAAGATAGTTGAGTTTTAGTTTTGAGGGCCCGTTTCCATGCACTATTAGAGGTGTGGTCTGCGTCATTACGTTAGCTAACTTGATCTCAGTTTCTTTTCCGTCACCACTCAGTTGAACTTCGTCTAAAAATTCAAAAGTATAAAAATTTGTTTCAGTATATAAGGATGAGACTTTGGTGAAATTTAATACGATGTCACTATTACCGTACTTTGGAACAGTAAGAAATTTAAATTTTTTATGTAAAAAAATTTACAAATGTTGAATTATAACTTATATTACATACAACTCGGGCAATTCCAACAAAAAAAAAAACCGTCAGGCAAAGCAGAAGTCAATGTAAGACATGAAACCAGAAATTATTTCCCCTTCAAAAATTAAATAGAAGTGGCTTTATTTAGAAGTGGGTATTTTTACATGATATGATATTTTTGTTAATTTAAAAATCTATTTCGGACAGACACTTGCCCTTAAATAAACAGCTTGTGCGCTTATTACTCAAAGCGTGCTTAATCTGTTCAAAGAAAGTTACTTGAACATTAAGAATAGATTCAAGGAAAAATGGTTATTACGTAAACTCGTCAGTAATGTAGATCAACTAAAGAACCGAATGATAATTAACCCAGGTGAGGATAATTTTTAGAAAAAGCACCTCCGCCTGGATTTGAACCAGGAACCCTCCAATTTCCGGTTGACAGCTCTCCCAGTTGAGCTACAGAGGCCGTGGATATTTATAGGTTTTATTTGTCACTTCAGGACTTCAGGACTTTCAGGCAATCCGAGAGTCAAGAGAGTCAATCCGAGTTTCGAATTAAAGAATAGAGGTGCCAACTTTCAAAAATAATCACACTGGCCTTTTGGATTGGATTGGCCATAATACCAGCTAACATTTATTGGGGTCTCATAAGGAAAGATATGTTATTTGACTAGGTCTTTCGTTGTATTGTGAGTATAATAAAATCTGGTAACCAATAGGCTTGTTCCAGTTCCGGTACACATTTTACAGTACAAATTACCGCTTCAAGGTCCAAGCATGGTTCAAGCCGTCATTTGAGCTAACGTAAAGAATTCCATCATGTGACATTTATTAACAAAATCGTCAACGAAGTATCAAAACAGTATACTCTCCAAAAAAAATTTTACAGGTCAGATACATCAACAAAGTATCAAAACAGTACTCTCCAAAAAAAATTTTACAGGTCAGATACAAAAATCAAGTGTAAAAACCATTCATTTGGGCCATGTTACAATCCTATTGTTTTTGAGTTATGGAAACCAAAGTTATGGAAACAAGGCAGTCTCATTATTTGTTACCATGGATCGAATGTAGTAAAGTAACTGAACAGATCATTATATTAACCATTTTGATACAGACATGCGGAATTTTAACTTAAAATTCCGCATGGCATACATACTACTACATACTTCGCTAAGATCTCTAAAAGTTGAAACAATGTTAAACGTAGACTCTGCAAACTGACTATTCCCGAGTGAAGATGATCTGTTAAGATCGAAACATGTCTCGAGTACAATAAAAAAAAACAGTAAAGAAGGAGAGGTGTTTATTTTAATTATAGATGAACTTATGTTCTGATGGCCAAAAGATGTAAACTCACTTGTTGCTCCATTCAAATTCTGGAAGATCTCGCTGTTATGATCTAGTTTAAACTGCAATTTTTCCCTCAGCTCCTCATCTAAATATGCTTCTGTAAAGAACAGCTGATCATCATCAGTATTCTCAATTGGTTTCCTCTCCAACAATTCCAAAATATCCGGAACATAACCTATGTACAACCCTGAATTTAAGTATTGTTTTCCTTGCTTAACCTCAGGATATTTTGTGGCCAAACTTTGATCCGGCCAGCAAAAACCTTCAGCCCCAAATAAAATTCTAGCTTCTGTGGTTTTGAATGCTTGCACTATGGAACGCAGGTCGCTTAGAAACATTACATCGTAGGCGTCTGTAAAGAGTACAATTCTGCTCTTGTCGTCTTTGTATTCTTGGAGGGCGTCTTTTAGGAGGTTTACTTTCCAGCCTCCGCCCACTGCTTGCCTTATGTTGTCTCCTCCAAGCCATTGCTGACCGTAGCCCAGCACTATTGGGTTTATTCGAAATTCCTGGGCTGTTTGGAGGTAACGGTTGAAGCCGTCCGTTTCAGATGTGGCTACTGTAAAGACTAGTACGTTTTCTGAAAATGAAGGAAAATGAGTCAGACAATAAAAAAAAATCAAAGGAATAGTAAATATTCAGAACAATAGTTAGTGAAATTCAATTTTGTCAAACAACTGCCAAGAAATAATAGTAACATTTATCCTACTATTTCAACTTTTTTCACTCTGCCCTATTGTGCATATCTCGTGAGTTTATTCAACTTTTAATTCTTAAACCACCCTTCCTCCCAACAACTTACAGAATAAATGTACAAAATATTATAAATACTAACGTTATAAATTTACTTTTAGTTAGTCTTTAATTTAGATTTCGCCCAAGTAATAACCAGTAGCAACCAACGGAATATATCCGACAAACCAGACAATATCAAGCATATAACACCGAGAGAGGTAAAGCCAATCCTATATAAAGTGCCACAAGAAAAGCACCAGGTGCTCTTACAAGCCGCTGGAAACTAACCCACATTATTCTTAAAAATAAACAATAAAGCACCAACACAACCAATGTATTATCGACTAATTAGTCTTCTACCAATATTGTCAAACGCTTTTGAAAAGGTGATTGTATCTAGAAAGAGCACTTAAAGGTAAACAGTGTAATCCCACCCACACAATTTGGTTTCAGAACTGGTCACGCTACAGCTCACCAATTATTACGGATAACAGAAAAAATTGAAAAATATGAAAAAAACCACACACACACAGCAGCCTTGTTAGATATTGCTCAGGCCTTTGACACAGTGTGGATAGATTAGCTTAATCCATAAAATAGGTAACTTGAGGTTACCCACATATTTAAAAGCATAACACAATCTTACTTCTTAATCTTAATACTTAGACCAGTAGTTAACTTATGCCTGTATGGTGTGGGGACTGGGGAGCAGCAAATATAATCAAATATCAAAGGACTGCAAGCATTTCAAAACAAAATTCTTAAAGTCGCAGTCAACGTCTCGTGGTTTTGACGCAATGATCAGCTCCACAACGAATTAAATGTCCCGAGAATAGAAGAATTCATTAAAGCATTATCGGAAAAGTTCTATTCAAAGATGAATACAGGTAAGGGCACAGCCCACTTCAACTTGGGTGCTAAAAGGATATACAACAGATTAAAAAGTAAGTTACCACAAGACATTTTATCAAATAGTACGGACTCTGATTAGCCATGAGGGACTTAGACACCTATCGCAATACCAGTACGTTACTTAATGACATAATTACCCCCATAATTTCACCCTGCATAGCAAAGAATGCTGATCTGAAATTTGAAAAAAGAAAAACGTTTAGGCCCAAATTTTGGATTATTGTGACCAGACGTATATCATCGCGTTGGACGGTTTGTCAAGTATTGTCTAGCATAATTACAATATTATGGAAAAGATGTAGATTCTTACAAACATCAATAATTTAAAAATAAATTTGCCCTATCATTCTTAGTTTTGAACATCAACCGAAAATTTTCAGATAATATAGGTAGATAGATAGATAGATAGATAGATAGCCAGTTTATGTATGGGTATGGGTTTATGTATGGGCCAGGTATGTATGTGTACATGTATTTGTATTGTACATCAACCTTTTTTTTTATTTCACGAGAAATTTATTGAGACCTGTGTTGAGACCTTTCTGTATACAGAAGTCAAAAAGAAGTTACATAATTTTTTTTATAAGATGGCAGTGTAATATCCAAACGGAATAAACCCAATATGTCTGCTTTTTGTCTTATAGCTAAATGCTATATTTTCGTTATTATATTATAACGGTATTCTTTTTTTGTTAATATGGTATAATGGAATTTTGCCACTCATTATTAACTGATAATTATGTATTTGAATTTAACTTTTTTGCTCTGATTTTGATAGATATTTTCATACTTTTAATGCTAGCATTTTCGAGAAAACGAGAATCCAATTAGGAAAAGATTGATAATTTTGGTTTTTGAATGGAAAGTAAATAGGCGTTTTGGATCAATTTCTATGCGCTGAATACAAATCCGGGCTTGAAAGTACCTTATCATGTCAGGTTGTTGCGGTTTTATATTCCACGATTGAAGAATCGTCGTCTAGCTTCAAAAACCCTACTGAACAAACTTAGACAAACCCTTTTCAGGTTCATTAAGCTTACATTCTTAAAATGAACAAAATTACGTAAATTCACATTTTGACTATTTCGAAAGAATTTCGTAATAGGAAACTATTGAATTGATTCATATTCAGTACAAATAAATAAATAAGTAAGTAGGCAATCCATTTTCCTCACAAACTCCCATGTTCCTCAGAGTGAACGTTATTTCACAATTTTCAAGAATCTATTTATCGTAAATGTTCTCAAGTAACCGTCAAATCTGTATGCGTCCAGTAAAATAATTATAAGACTTTATAGACCGATCTCACGTGACCTTTCAATGAAAACAATGATCAGATATTGACCGACATAATTGGTTTGACAGGAAACCAATTAGTGTTTAAACACAGAGTTGAATTTATTTATTCCATTTTCTTTAAGTAATTATTTTCCACTCTTAGGTCCCTGCAACAGGTGCAGATATGTTTCCAATGTTCTTCCTCTAAAAATGCTATTTCACTAGAAACAAAAATTTGATCCCAGTTCTAAATGACAATCAAAATAATAAAAAATGCCGAATAAGATTGATAGAGCGTCGGAATCAGCATATCATAACACAAGATGGAGCCTATAATGAAAACAAAAGTTGACCATCCTCTCAACCATTTATGTTATGAGATATGAGAGATGATTACAACAAAAGGAGAAATTCTTGGGAAAAAATTGTTTCGATTACATACGTCTAATTCGAAAAGCTGTGGGGGCCCCGGGCAGAAAAGGTGTGGGGCTCTAAAAATATCGCAGCAGTGACTCTTAAACATATACGCACATTACTTGGTGTCATGATTTTGCATTGTAAACACGTAAAATGGCAAATATTCTTCACCACTTTACACTAGGGTGACAATTTTTTAATACTCGAAGGCCGGACGCTGAGATTCCGGTTGGGGGTCTATAATATATTGTGAATAGTTGAAACAAATTTGCATCTTAAGTAGTTATTCCATCATCATTGTCAACATGGGAACAGGTACAAGAAAATAAACTTAAAGCTAGGCTTTGATAGGTATCGTTTGTGCTTCTTTTATTTTAAGTACTTGGTCTTATTTAAGTTTTGAGAACTAATTGAAATAAATAACATAACGTGTCATAGGTCCCAATAGCATAGTTAGTTATGCATTGTGCTAGATACAGAAATAAGAAAGAAAATATACCTTAACAATCTTTTCTTGTAAAAAACTAACCAAAACAAATGTTCTATCCGACCGTTTTTTCCACTGATTTCCAATAATGGATTTTCTTTTCTTAAATTGTCATTGGATATTGTTTGTTTACTATTTATTCATAGTGTAAGCTTTTTTATAGATTGAAGAAGAACGTCTAAAAATGTGAGTTAAATATGAGTTTTCAGTAACAATAAAGCTAATAATTGTTTTTATTTGGATCGAAACCTGATAACAGTTTTCTGTTTTGTTTTCTGTGGACTATTTTCTTTTGATTATTTTTCACCAAATTTAAAATAAATCAGAATCAGTTCAACTAAATTAAAAAGACAGATTAATCATTTGCTGCATTTATCTAACTAGAAATACCATTTTTCTATGTAACACAATCATGAGCTCAAAGACGCAATATGTTGTTTGTCAACAACATTTAATATAGAATTTAGTCAATCCTGACTGACTAAATTTCTATATACTTACAGCAGTTCTGTTCTCTTAAAAAATATAGAGTCGATTCTTCATTTTTTGTCTATATATATGTATATGTATTTCCACATAAAAACTAATGACTTTTTCACTATTTACGATACCAACTAAATACGCTAATATGTTTTTATAAATTAATAGAAAATATCTCAGTAACTTTGTTTGTAGATACGGCTAGGCAAATTTTCGCAAAAGGGTAGAGTATGGTACACAGTTCTCCGCTAATGTTTATGGCTGGCATCTCATCTGAAATTCTGGACATATACATAAATACGATTTTCAAAAATCGGGACAAAATTTGGGATTGCCCGCTCAAATAGAGACAGTTGGTCATCCTACTTTATACATATATTATGATTTCAATAAAAGTGTTAAGGTGCGTTCCGATTGGTGGTGGTAGAAGACGAAATGATAGTATTTCTCACCAGACGTGATAGTGACACATATTAGTTTGCATCTACATAAACATGAGTCATTAGCAATTTTCTATTACAAATACTATAATGGCGTCTACTACCACTGCCATTGCCACTAATGGAAACGCACCTTAAAACTTGGTTAAACTACGGTGCCGATTTTATTTTTGGTTACCTGCACAGTATTATTTTAAATATAATTTTTCATTTTTGTTTGTTCTGTTTCGTTTTCGTGGGGGCCCGTTTTTGCTGGGGGCCCGTGGGTTGCAGCCCAGAGTGCCCTCCCTTAAATCCCGCACTGTCGGCTTTACTGTTTTTTTTTTTTTAGCCTGGAAAACCTATAGGGTGTAAACCATACTTTTATTTTATCAAGAATAAACTATGTGACTAATCAATCATAACGTTTTTCGATCATAATTGTACATATTTGAAAAAGTTTGGGACGGTAAGCTAAAGATGCTCTTTTTGAAAACGCAAAGAAATAATGTACATATATAGAAATACTATTTTCAAGAGCCAAAACAATAATCAATACAAAACTTCGCCAGCGTAAAAAATAGTGCAGCGTAACCACAACGTTTTCATATCGAAACATTTTCCAGCTACATACTCGTATTTTCTATTTGTAGTTCAGGTATTGAAGTTCTTTAATACGAATATCGACTACAATATTTATGCAATCGCCTTACAAAATAAATCCATGAAAAATTACAATTTCTACCGTTATGTATAATGTATATAACTGCAATTTATTTATGCTCCGGTGATGCAAAAATGAAATATGAACCGAAGAACGGTTAGCTTCACATTTCACTTCTGCATAGGACGTTAACTGCAATTTGCAGATAACTGTAATACGTATTATTATCTCGTGCATTTAATCACAGCACGAGCTACATTTGCACACAAAAATGCAAATTTACCGGTGTATCTGTTCTAATTTAAAAATTTACTTTCGCCAACAATTCGCTTAACTTAAATAACTGCAGTAATTATACTACGGTACGTTTCATACAAATGTCACGTATTCCTCGTTAAATTCGCTAGAACAATAAAATTTATTTATACCCGCTGCAAAAGAATTTATTTCGATGCAATGGACATGCGTGCTGTTGAAAATAAATGTGTGTCATGTCTTGTGCAGCTAATCAAGATGCGTGAACTCACATCTGTTAATTACATCACATAAGATAAACATTGGGATGACCGCTTGACTTCCTCGTTACAAGATAACTTCTAGAAGATAATTATATACAACTACGTGGCAATAGCTAAAAAAACTACAAGTTCTTATTCGTAAAAACGCCAAAAACTTTCAAATATCCGAAAAAGAAACAAAAACAATCATTCAAAACATCAAAGTAAACAAACCCAAACAAATGCAATCTACACCTGACAGTTCTCACTCACCTTTATTACTGGAACATTCGATAGATGGCACGAATATGACTACTAACAATAAATATATGGCAAATGCGTCACATTTAATGGAAAACTGATCCATCTTATGTGCTTTATTTTACGTAAAAACTAAGAAAATACCACCACCAACATTACTCTTACACCGCCACCTAAAAATGAACTGCACACACAGAATCACGTCGCCCGAGGGAATTTTTACGAGCGTAGGTTGGCGGGACGGAGGAACACAAGGACGCGCGCGAGTTTTAAAACGCTAAATTTAAAACTTACCGATTGATATTGAAGCGTTTTCCGCCGGAATTGTATAGATATTTTCCCTGGTGATTCGGCATGCGTCCGTTTTAGCCTCACACTGTTCAACTTCTGCATCTAAATAAATAAATGGTGATAATTTTGTGCACAGAAACTAATAATGTTGTAAATCTTACTGGTGCGAAATACGAATAAGGCGAGTACAATGAGTAAACGCGTCATGATTTAGCGAGCGACTGGCGGGAAAGTAGGTAAAGAGCAAAGTTTTATCAAATCTCGTACTATAAAAAAATAGTTTACGTAATTTTTCTCGCTTTGAACCTCAAGCAATCGATTCAGGTGTTCAGGCTTGAATGGTTTTGGAATGACAGTTCCGTAGGAAACGTGTTTCCTCTCGAAAATATAAAACGAAAAAGGATTTCTGCCTATATATTTTACATTTGGCATAATAGCCACGCCTATACATCACTGTTTGTGTTATGGTTTTATTTTGGAATGTAAGATATGTGCTTTTTATCTGCACTAAAGACGGTCAGAGTTATTTGAACTATAACACATCTAAATTACCATGCTAATTTTGATTTTCCTATCCATATAATTTGGCTATTTTGTGGGTCACAGTCTCCTGTTGATTTCAAAAATTAAAATTAATGTTCTCTTACAACTAAAATAATATACGGATATCGAAAGTTTGATTTAATTTAAATTAAATTAAATATAAATATCCTTTTACCCTTGTTGCAACGTTAGTCACAAACCCTCTTTAAAGTTTATTAGAAAAAAATAGGAAGGTAATATTGCTTACGGCAAATAGATGAGTGGCCCTTTTGCAAATTTGAATTTATGAGTCCCAGGTACAATATTGAATTGGCACAATTTTCTTCGGCTGTCATCAGCGGCGCGTTATGCCATCATGAGGCCCTGGGCAATTTTGAATTTAGGGTCCCCCATATACAATATTGAATTAAGAAAAATTACTTTTTTTGTACAAAAATTATATATACCAATAATACTGATATAAGATTTCGGAACAATTAACAAAATTCATAAATAATAGGTAAGGTATTGGCCTTTTTGCAACAACATTTAATATACAAGTACGTACATAATTATTTAAAGTAACAACAAATTATTCTTAAGAATTACAAAATAACTAATAAATGGCTTAATGATTTAAAAATCAAAATTCGTAGCAAGTAAAGTATTATCTTAATAAATAAAGGCTATTCTCAATAAATAAATGTTTTTAATGTTTTAAATATTTCAAAAACTGCGATGGTTCATTCTTAAATACGCCATCATTTATACATACTTATGTCCTGTGAATACATACTTATTAAATTTGAGCGACAGTTTTATAGTTCCTTTGATATGCTGGTTTTATAATAAAATGTAAATTCCTATTTCTTTTTCTAACATAACCTAAGATTCCGCTTCCATAATATCAAAAAATACAATTTCTTTATTCCGTATGTCTTCTGCTATATCAGTTTTAACAAGAAGAAACGTAACGTGTCAATATCTGGTCCTCAAAGTTTAGAAGAAAGTAACCAAATAAATGGTTTAGGAAACGACTCTTTTTTTAAATTGAGCATCCTGTATATTTTTCCTGTTTTTTTATACTCTTTTGAATTACAAATTGAACAGTAAAAGCCGCATGTCCCTGAGGTCAGTAGTGTAAATATAACAATACGATTAAATGTTAAAAGAAAGCAATGAAAGCAATAAACGATGTTAAAAGGATTGCTACCGTGTCAATAGCTCGCCCTTTTTGAAAATGACTTAAGTTACAAATACGAAATACTTTTAAATATAAAGTGTGTTTCATTTCTAAACATTTCAAATGTGTAGCTCAGGCAATTTCCTAAAACTTTTATTGGAATCTTTTTCTTGTCAACTTTTTAGAAAGAAATATATATTGAGCGATTACGTTTCTTTTTGTACACACTGTGTATAAAAAATTAAAGATTTACAGCATTTTTCAGATCGTAATTTTTATTTTACAGGCTCACCTTGCAACATTAATGAGTACTGGCAGTAGTCTATTACGGAAATGAGTTTACAAAATACTGCTTTGGGGTCCCCCCGGTTATTGGGGGCCCTGGGCAAATGCCTATTTCGCCCATGGGATAACGTGCCACTGGCTGTCATGCTTGGGGAGGGCCTGGAAATTTCAAAAGTTAAAGTTATACTTTTTACAAAATTATTATGACATTTATAGACAAGAACATTGGTTCAAATTCTAGTAAAACTGCAGTGCAAGGTTATTTTCCCACAAATTATCCTCACTTGGTTTAATTACAAAGGGGAAATTACATTCTTTGGTTTGGATGTGTCTTTGATATAGTTTTTTGGTTTGAAGATAAACCCGGATTCAGAGTTGCCCATCTTGTCCGTTATTTTTAAATTACTTGAAAATATCAATCAATTGTATGAGACTTGAGAAAATACTTGGAGTTTGCTCTTCCACGTGCACTTTATAATTTTAGTCACATATTTCTTCCACATACTGACAATATGGTATAAATTGTAATTGATCATGGTTGTTAGTTTACGATGTCAGCGTTACGTTAATTTTCTTTGATCAAAATTCACATTTTTATCTAAAATAAAATTTTCTCAAATTAATAGAATAAAAAAGGTGTGTAATTTCCAGTGGAATGAGTGTTCTGGTTCTTGTGGTACCTGGTTTCGAGACCCCGTCTCGTCTTCAGCCACGCTACAAATATATTACAATTAACATTCAAATCACCCTTCAACTGATTTTGTCATAGGACGTAGTCGACACTTTTTTTAATGACAACGTCCCGTGCCTGTTATTTTGATAGATCATTTATTTGTCTTTTGGCGTTCTGGCAGAATTTCCATAAGACAATTTTCGAGAAAGAGATAATTCAAAATTTTTAAAAGTTGTAACTGTTTGAGAACGTGGATTTTGTGAATTGGACGCGAATTGGCGCTGATAGATTTACTTGCGCAGAATGCAAATTTGGGCTCAAAAATTTCCTAACATGAATGGCATTCGTTACAAAATTTCTCAAAATGTTAAATAGTGTCTTTTACAACGTTTACAAATTTACAAAGTTAACAATCTAAACAAAAAAAAACACTTTTGCCTTTTATTAGTTTATGCTACCGGCAGGAACAAACCAAGGCATTCATGCAACCGAGGTTTGAGATCAGTAACGTATAGTTTGGCCAGATAATGTTTCATATTTTAAAATTTATGCAACATTTGTTCCATTTAACCAACATCGTACCTCTTTCAGATTCCGAGATCCCTATCTACATCATGTTCAGTGAGACACCCTGTATAGATTAAAATGTAAATATATCTCTTTTCTTGCTATATGCCAAAATTTTGATTTCCGAGGAATGTACATTTTCCCAGATCGCATTGCAATTCCAATTTGTCCAATTGAAAGTACCCCTGCGCCGAGAAAGTATTTTATACTAAATTTACTAGGATTTGTAAATGATAAACGATAGCGGTACTTGCAGCTTCCGGTTTAAAGTTCCATTATCTCTAAATGTCTGGATTGGCGTTGAATAAAAAAGTTTTATGTTGATGTTATTTAGTTTTAAATAGCTATCCAATGATATATCACATGACCAACTTTCCCTATGATGTTTCCAAAGTTTGCCTGGAAGTTGTTACTGACACTATCATTTGTCACGCTGGAAACTTAGCAATTTTAATATCTACAAATTTCTCTGTACACTCGTATACATTCAACAAAAACGTAAATATCTTTTCATTGAAAAATTTTCCTAAAAACGTGTTTGCCAAAATATAAATGATGACAGAACATAAATAAATTTTATTTTGTGTGTTTATAAATTGATCATTATATTATTTTTTTTGTTTAATTGGTAGAGTTTATTATCTATTATTTTTCCTCTTATTTGACATATTTGCCGTTAATTTTACTTGGCAATCCCTACTTTAAACATAACCTTCTATCTCTTATAATAAATTAGATCCTTGTGTTGGCATTCTCACGCAAATTGAACACCATTGTTCTAAAGGCTTTGATTTTAGTGAGAGCTTACCGCATATCACTGAACTCGGTGTTGAATTGCAATGGCGAATCAGTTCAGCCTAATCATTCTTATATAATCATTTTTTATTCTATATTATTGGAAACTATAGAGAAATGAAAGTGTTTCGATTTTCACGAATTAAACACTTTGTTCCGTCAAATCAAGCGTTGAAATTTCACCTTTTTCTACTTGTCCCGTAACGAGAAAGTCAAATATGTCGAAATGTATTTACCAGTAAATCGCATTCACAATTAAATTTGTTACAATGCAATAATCTTGCAAGAATTGCAAGTTGTAATTAGACTTTAGACACGGCAGTCAGGGCAGTTAATTTTGCAACTCCCGGAAAATACCAAAGGAAAACAACGACATATTTTCCAACGAATTTTGAGTTTAAATATATAATACGTCGTACTACTCTTTTTTGGCTGCTTTTTGTGGATACAGCTGCTAAATTATATTGGTTCGAGGTTCACGCTTATTGCAAGAAATGAGGGCTATATAGCCCTCATAGTCCTATATAGCCCTATATAGTCAGCATTTTTATGCTGACCTACTATTATTTACAAATAAACTTTACGTTATAAATATTAGTAATTGGATTTAACTAAGGCGATTTCTTTGTTCTAGGGCACAGATTACAGATGAAAAATTTTCCATTCTTTAAAAGTGCATACAAGACTGTAACAAAAGAAATTGTTTGTTTTGGTTCAACTCACTTGTACAGAATCATTGTTGTCAACAATGAATATCATAAAATCGAAGTGCAGATCTCGAATTACAATTGAGAGTCTTGATGATTAATACGCTCCTAATTATGTGACACACTATGCAATGTCAAAGACCACATTGTCTTAAACTTCACACTTGTTATTTTGGAAGTACTTACTTAATTAAGCATATAAACAATAAATTACTGTTTTTGACGGCTTTGGGAGCTGGGATAATTAAATAAAACTCCTACCTTTTTGCTGACGTTTCGGCTATATTTCAAAAAAAGAATTCAGCAACATAGATACGATTGTAAGAATAAAAACACTAACAAGACTGAAAAAACGGCTCTTGCCCTGCATGCTTTATCGCATGCCCACACATTTGACTTTGACGATGCAAAAATTTTAAAAAAAGAACCAAATTACAGGAAAAGGTGTATTATGGAATTGCTATTTATAAAAATGACTAACAACACAGTAAATCTAAGAACTGACACAGATAACTTGAGCAGTATATATTCAAATGTAATTTCCATCTTGCCGACTTGACCCTATGTGACTATGCAACTGTTTGTACGAAGATTTCGAAAAAGAATGTTAGACGCGATGTATTCGTAATTTGTTCTAAGTAAATATCTGTCTGCCGGCATATGTTGTGTTGTTAATTTAATGTATTTTAATGTGGTTTTGTGACATACTTTTGAGGTAATTTCTGTTGTATTTTAAATACTAATGTACTCATATATGCCCCTTTTGTTATAGCTATGATTAAGGCTGAAAATATAGCCGAAACGTCAGCAAAAAGGTAGGAGTTTTATTTAATTATCCCAGCTCCCAAAGCCGTCAAAAACAGTAATTTATTAACCATTTCGGAGCGAGAAAAAGAAAACACATATAAACAATGATTTATATAACAAGTATGTTTAAATCACATAATTAGAATAAAAGATATTTATATGATTTGTAAGTATTATTTTTTATAAATGTCTATGCTTTGGCTTTTAGAAAAGCGGATGGTGTTCGCAGACTTACACTCTATATTATATGAGCTCTATATGGAACAAAAATGTTCGGGACCCCTGTTCTAGTCTAGGGTATGTGATTACATATTTCTATTTTGATTTGATTTCTTGTCTTTGTCTAAATCTGCACAGCATATTAAATCTCTAAAATAAACTTTGACATAACTTAGATACGAAAACTAACAAACAGTAACGCAATTTTGTATTTTGATAGTGTCATGTATTTATTAGTGTTTGAAGGTTGTGGTCGATATTCTATATCACGAACGTGGACCATTCTCAATCGCGTTTTTGGGGGAGATATATGGTTTTTGATAAACCCGGTTTTTGAATTCTATATTTTCGAAACCCTGTTAAAACCGGGTTTCGGCCTATCCATACGAAACAAAATACGAGAAACCATAAAACGTCCTGTAAACGATTACTTAATCCTATAACCCTGTGCTATAATCTACCTTGTTCCACGAGTATTGCTACTTATAGATTTAAACATAGCTACTTGTTATGTATGTAGCCAGGGCCAATGCTAGGGTATGGACCTAATGTGACCTAATGTGAACTACTACTAGAGAATTATTCATATTTTGACAAATACTCATTAACGTTATGAATTCATCTACGTGTATAACTCTATAAGAGTAAAAAGTAAAACAAAATACTTTAAAAAGAAATACCTAATGTGCCGCCCTCTAGAGAATTTTTCATATTTTAACTAATACTTAACGTTGACGTTATAAATTCATCTACGTGTATAAGAGTAAAAAAACAAAATACTTTAACAAAATAATAACCAAACCAAAATATTACCTTTGAAACAAAAATAGACCTGTTATAATTAGAAATGCAAAACAACAAAATTTACTCTGAAAATAAGTAATAAAAAAGTAGTAAAGCATAAATCTAGTTAAACTAAAAGTTTACAAGTCAGTCCTCCTACAAATACTAACTAATAATTAACTAAAAATTAACTTTTCTGGCTTTCTGTGAAGAAAATTTCTCAATAATTGCTATGAAATCAGGTTTTCAGAGATTTCGGATTCAATAGAGGTGATGGTCAAATCTCAAAGCCTTTCTTGTGTCATATTATTTCTCAAGTAATTTTTAATAATGGTTAATTTACTGAAACCTCATTCACCGGAAGCCACAGAAACAGACAAGGTTAAAAAAATTCTTATTGCTAGAGCAAAATTTGGGATGAGATCATTTTTTACTATAATTTCTCAATTTTAATCTCAATTCGCTGTCTTTACTCCGAAAAATATCTTTGATTTAAAGGTTAAAGATTTGTATACCGTCTGGCATCTATATCTTTCACAATACTTCCTTGCTTCACTTCTTGTTTACTTCCTGTGATCATACAGAAAGCAGAATATAGAGTAGCACTCAGATAATAAGGTAAATGTTTTGTTTGCCGAGGAGATTGCGTGGCCAAGATTTGTAAAATAAAAAACAGTCTTCAATTGCTGAAAGAGATCTGAAATTGGTTTATCACTGCCCTCGTAATCAAATAAACGAACTTTCTTCCTGAGCTTCGAGATGGGAAATTCGGGATCAATACATAAATCTCTAGAAAGTGTCAGCATTGTTATAGTTGTTTATTTTAAACAAAAAACATGTTTTTTAAAAATATGTTTTTTAACAAAATAATGCTTTTAAATACTTCGCAAAAACATGTTTTAAACATAAAATAGGGTAGACTGGGTACGATTGAGCCAAATTTCATATGACCGCCCATTATTTTGTTACTATGCTAGTTAGCTGGAGAAAATATGTGTTTTATAGTAGAGGGTACATTTATATATATATGAATACTAAAAGTTTCTACCTATGTACAATGCTTAGCTCATATGAGGAAATTAGAGAAAAAAGGAAAAATTGTCACAACCGACCACAACCCAGGAGCGGTTGTGACAGTGCTTGGGGTCGGTAGCGACAGGTTTAAATACGTTAATCGCTTGAACTAATAAGGTACTGTAGTATCTACAGTTATTGTAAATATTCATATTAGAATCAGTCAAAAAGTTAACTGAATATTTCTAATTCCACATTATGGTAACTGTGTCAAATTACAAAACAAATTATAATAATGTTATATCAAAATCAGTGAAACAAAAACTGAAAAAAACCTCCTTCAAGAAAAAAATAAACATTTGTGTAACAACACACAACATCAAAAAACACGAGAAATCTAAGGTTGATTAAAGTTCAAAAGATAAAAAAAGATACTGAGATCTAGTCAGACTCATCACCGTTATGGCAAACGTAATGGCGACTACCACCTGCGCACTCAAAGTGGGACCAGGGGGTCTACTCTCGTCATTTTTTTTAAGCAAATGCGAGACATTTCGAATGGTGCGGGGATATCACCGGTTGCCCTCTGTTTGGTACGTATCTATGAGCAAGTTTGCTTGTTGCTAAGCACAATAACACACGCGCCACGCCCATACGTTCCCATAAGTTTGATTGAAAGGTATAGGCCTGGCGCGTGCGTTATTGTTCTTAGCAACAAGAAAACTTGTTCCTAGATACGTACCGGAGAGCAACCGGTGATATCCCCACTCCATTCGAAAAGTCTCGCATTCGCTTCAAAAAGATCACGAGAGTAGACTCCCAGAGCTCACACTTTTCTTGGCATTGGATCCATTTTTCCCCAGTTTTACTTTCAGAATATGCGCCTAAACAAGCAAGACAGAAATAGTCTTCGTCCGATGACGGCGGTGATGTATTCCTTTTCTTTTCTTTCTTTTGGCCTTTTCTATTGTTGCCTCCTTTTGGTTCAGAAAGATTTTTCTGTGCATTCTTAGCCTTCAATCGATTTTCTTTTTTTTTTTTTCATGTTTTTGTTTTATTTAGAGTTAGAATTTTATAATGCAGTTTTTAAGTTAAAATAGCTAAATGTAGCCGTGTTAGATTTTTGCGACAATTCCGTTCCTGGGCCTTGTTCATCAGAAAATCTTAGAGAACTGTGGGCGTCGATGTTAGACTGTCACCTTTTGCGCTGTATTTCACTGATCATTTTATAAATGGCGGTCTGACAAAGTTATCTTGCTAAAAAACTTTAATGCGTACAATGCCAGACGGTATCGTTTACAATAAAATTATTATTACCGATATGGTTAATTACATCACCGTATGTCATATAAATAAATATTTGGTAGTAAATGATATTAACACGATGTAACAAGTGAGAAAAATGCGTATCCCGCTAACCGCTAGTGATAAAGACTAAATATAAACAAAATCAATACCAGAACTTCATGGGCTTCGATATGCTACAGCTCATGATGCACAAATATGCCGACAACAATTGAATTAGCTAATAAGATTACGTTTTAGGTCACAATACGCAAATGTTAGCGTCCTGCCGAGTTTGTTGTTGATGTCTGGGCGCACTGGAAGAAGTTTGGAAGTATAGAGTTTGAAAATGCCGCCAAAAAGCGATCCCGAATTGAATGGTTTGCGGAAAGAACTGGAAGAGCTATATCAGAAATTGCAGGTAAATGCAACATTTTTTTACTGATTTTGTATTATTTTGTGGCTCATTTTCAATATCAAATAAACTAAAAAAAATATTTTCTAGAATATTTAGAAACAACAATTTGTTTGGCTTTATATTCCGATTATAATGTACCGAATTATTATTTTTTTAATTTATACGTATGTTGTGTTAAACATTTGTGTTTAATCCAGCTGTTAAAAAGGTCATACGAACTCTCTTCCCTCACTCTATTCTCAGAAAGACAATGTGTGGTCTCATCAAACAAAAATTTTTTTAATGGGATTCAACAAAATGTTGATACTTGAGCTGAAATGTCGTACTTTTATTGTGATACGTACACTATTTATTGGCCTATTATCCATAAGGCTTGGGAAATGATTCAATCCTTTTTGCTAAATACCTCAACAAAAATAACCGTGTTCAAATAAATGCACTACATACTTGCGATAATATGATATGTTTGATTATTATCAGTTTAAATAGGCAGTAATTCTTGCATATACCTATTTTCCTTAATACATGTCCACTTAATGGTTATTATTTTAACAATAATTTGTATTTTATGAGTTATACATACATTTTTGTAGATATGTATTTATTTCTCTTAAGACCGCCTGACTTCAATTCCAATTTATTTTATTAGCTACTAAATTGAAAATATATTATTAGTTTCCTGAAGAGGAATATATAAGCGGCCTAAAGTTCGAATAATTTATCATTTTAAGTCGAAAAATTTAAACAATAAAAATATATAAAAAATATGGTCTAAATCTGGGAAATTTTAAATAATTACCTTATTTTTGTTGTCCATGTACAGGGTCCTGCAACTCAGCTCCCGTCTTCTGTAGCTCAATTACTAATTAAGCTAAGGGTTTGACATTTTGCGGACTTACAATGTACTTCAAGGTACATTTCAAGAAATTACTATTTTTTATACAGGCTGTTCTAAAAATGCGCAGCGCCATGGTAATATATTTTTTAAATTGCATGCTATATATTTTTTTACACGTTTGGAAGCCTTTTATAGTTGCCTGCAACCCCCAAAATTTTATTGAAATCGGCTGAGTGACTACAGCGCAAAAAAAACATAAAATATTTCGAATCGTTGGCTTTAAAAATCAATAAAAACCACCAATTGCACATCGTTAATAAAATTTCGAGACGTGCTTATTAAGTCAGATCAAGTAGTCTCGTTAATCAAGTGTCATTGATCAAAATTATACAGGGTGACCAAAATCTAGTGTCAAACTAGTCAAACTCCAAAAAGTGTTATTATTCTTGTTTTAAATTGGAACCCATACATTTTTTAGGCGAAACGCTACAGAATTAAAAAATCTGATGTGGCCAGGCACATGACTTTATCATACAATATATAAAATTAATAGTTTAGCTGCATGAGAATCTATTCTATTGAGATAAATCGTAGGTATTGTCAAAGCATCAGAATTTGACACTACCTACACTACGTCATTAGAATAATAGTTATTTATGTCACAAATGCCGAAGGTATGGAATAGCGCGACGAGCGGTGATGCGGAGCGTCACCGAAGACGGAGTGTCGCCGTCGCATGTGAGCGAGTCGCGCTATCTAGTTTTTGGCAGGAGCGACATTAACGTTTATTGTGTTGCTTTTTAAGAAATACGTATTTAAAAAAAATAAATAAATGATTTCTGTATAGTAAATGCTAGGTTGGTACCACTTTGACGAAACGCCAAGTTTAAAGGTGCGTTCCGATTGGTAGGTAATGGTAGCTAGTGGCGGTGGTAGAATACGAAATTATAGTATTGCTTACATATCGTGATAATGACACATATTAGTTTGCATGTACATAAACATGAGTCACTAGCAATTTTCTATTGGAAATACTATAACGGCGTCTGCTACCACTGCCATTATCACTAATGAAAACGCACCTTAAAAAGGTAATTCATATTCTGACAGATTTATATTTGTTCATGACATCCCTACCAACATACTAAAATAAAACTACACTCATCGCTATACTTTATTTATAATTTTCTCCATTTATCGTTTTTAGAATTAGATATAAATACGGGTTGATATTTCTTATCAACAAACAATCAAATTGGTGATCTTATTTTATTTGAAATTTGTATTTTATAATTTGCCGTACTACAGCGGCAACGTTCCATAATGGTTCTCCAACCTCTGATGAGATCAGCTGTTTTCGAATGTTACAACACAAAAAATATTTGTCAAAATCCTGGCTACTATGTAATTTCATATCAATGCAGATGCGACCGATCTCGATCAAATAGAATTTGCTCTTGAAGCTAAACTATTAATTTTACCAAAAAATGTCGTAGGCATATATTATTCAAAATTTCCTCTACTTTAATTTATTAATTAACTATTTTGTCGAAATTACAGAAATGGCGGCTCATTTGCAAAATCCTTCAAAAAGGCTAAGAATAAACTACCAGTCCCTTTGGACCCTTTTCAACCAAAACGTTTTCAGCTCTAAGTTTGGTAACAAAAGTTCTAAATATGAACTTTCGTTCCGATACCTTTAGTAGTTTCTCCGGAATCGGCGCCACAAAAATCGTTTACATACAGACATACATACACACACACAGACATTTTTTTGTACCTTGGTCAAAAATGTTCAGGGGACCCATAAAGACCTATTTCCGCTAAAATCCCATTTTCTTTTTTCGGCACGATTACAATACTTCATCATACTGCGTATGATAAAGTAAAAATAAACATTGTTTGTAAATACAACCCCATCACAATTACCAATATTTTAAAAGTTATTCGCTAAAAACTCATTTTTAAACGTTTCCAACGGCAATTTTAGGTATAAATATCGTACGAGGCGTTGAGAAACAATTTATTTCATAAAATATAATGCAGAGAGGTTCATTTTGAGGTTTTTATTGATTTTTAAAGCCAACGACGCAAAATATTTTTTTTTGGTTTTTGTTTTTTGCACTGCAGTCAGTTAACCGATCTCAATACAATTTTTGGTGGTATGTAGGCAACCGTAAAAGGCTTCCAAATGTGCAAAAAATATATAGCATGCAATTTAAAAATATATTACCATGGCGTTGCACATTTTTGGGACAGCCTGTATAATCAAAAAGATTTTTTTGAAATGTTCCTTGAAGAACAGCGTAAGCCTGCAAAATGTCAAACTCTTATCTTAATTAGTAACTGAGCTACAGAAGACGGGAGCTGAGTTGCAGGACCCTGTATACTAATTTCATCTTATTCAATAGAACATTACTTTTGGAATATTTTGGACCGGCATGTAATATATCGTTGAAAAGGGGAAAAAAGGCTCTATTTATTTCAGTCATGGCCAGCTATGGTTTCCATTAAAAAAAAACACAACTTTATGTTACCTATATCTACAAAACTATTAGAGAATGTCAAAATGTCAAACTCTTATCTTAATTAGTAACTGAGCTACAGAAGACGGGAGCTGAGTTGCAGGACCCTGTATACTAATTTCATCTTATTCAATAGAACATTACTTTTGGAATATTTTGGACCGGCATGTAATATATCGTTGAAAAGGGGAAAAAAGGCTCTATTTATTTCAGTCATGGCCAGCTATGGTTTCCATTAAAAAAAACACAACTTTATGTTACCTATATCTACAAAACTATATCTACAAAATCCGTGAACTCCACTGAATTCTAATCGAGTGCCTGAACAACGTGCAAATATCATTCGTCTGATTTAACAAACAACAAAGATATCGACAAGTATCGAAATAGCGAAAAATCGAGTTTTGTGTTGTAACTCGAAAACAAAAGACGATAGCTAATTTTGGTTTTCACCATTGAGTTTCTCTCAAAAAAAGACGGCACAACAATCTTACTCATTTTTCGATTTCCCTTATAGTTACCGAGATCTCCTATAGTAACATCGAATTTAGCCCACCCTGTACAGAGCGAGCCAAAATGGTGTTTTTGTGGTCGGCATTCTGGTGGAGAACGTGGCGAGGTTGTCAAGTACTAATACCAATTTTCAAAATGTAATTTTTTTATGTATTCTCATATCTGATAGTTTGTTATGGATACGGAGTTACAATTAGTAAAGCTTTTTTATTCTTGATTATCAATAACTTTTGTATTCATTTGAACCACAAATTACTAATTTGGTCAATTTTTACCCAGGATGAACAAAAGAAGGCGGCCGATGTGACGATGAGCAGCGCCTGTAGTGAGTCGCCGGACATCCCAAAACCAAAAATGAGCTGTAGAAAAGTGATGAAAGGCCACATTAACAAAGTCAATGCGGTCCATTACAGCGGAGATAACAGACATTGCGTCACCGGTTCTCTAGATGGAAAACTCATCATCTGGGATACGTACACCGGAAACAAAATCCAAGTTATTCCATTGAGGTCCGCTTGGGTTATGAGTGTAGCTTACGCCAAGTCAGGAAACTTCGTCGGTAAGGTAGCACTGTAAACAACAATTTTATCTATCGCCATAAAATTATTGCAGCAACGTCACTTTTCTTAAAAATTCTACATAATGTTACCTAAATATGGCAAAACGCTATGGCAAATTTTATTTTCTTAATAGTTATTGTTCGAAAGATCTCAGAAATTGTAAATCAAGGCAAGAATTTATTGTTTTAACTTTGACAAATAAATACATTATACAGGTTGTTTCATACAGGTATGGTTTTTAGTCTCCGAAATTCGCAACTTTTCAGCGGTATTACAACTTTTTTTAGCCCAACCTCATATTTAGCAAGCGCACTCTTTGTCATTCCCCAGAAAACTTGATTGAAGTCCGACGCAGAAAAATACAGCTGAAGATGCATTTTGAATTGCTACTGACCTTAGTAGCGCAACTGGTTAGAGCCAAACCAAAAGTGGAAAATCCTGTTTGAAATCCAGGCAGAGATTGTTTTTCCAAAAATTATCCCCACCACGATTAATTTCAGTCCGTTCCTAATTTATATTAATTATATTTTGTGCATTATACAATACAAATACTAATTTTGATAATTCATCAGTTCATAATTGAGCTAATTGAACACCCGGTCCATTCAAGCAGATAATTACATTCTAATATTTACAGTTTAGGTTTGAGACAGTCCAGAACTTTTATGAAGAATAACATTTTGAGAAAAGTTAATACATAATACAAATGTTTCCATTAGTGTCCAACTTTTTGCCGGACACGGTATTTATACAGGTGTTCCATAAAGATTGCGACAAACTAATAGTGATTGCAGGGGACACCTAAACAAGCAGTTTTTTTTCTTCTTTTTGTTTCTTGCATATTGCAAAAACAGTTTCATACATGAACTTAAAGAACCTTTAATGACGATTAAAATATCCTCAGTTCGACAAAATTCTTGAGTGTGTGAAGCCTGGTCGCTGTGTCAGTGGTTGGCCTAAGGTTTGAAAATAGGCCGACGTTGAGTAATTTAACTTAAATAACTGCTTGTTAGATAAATTGATCACCAATCAGAAAAAAGAAGGGTACCAATATAGAAATCCTATTTGGTTTAATGTTGTTACTTTGATAGATTATTTCGGTTTACTTATAATTCAAAAATCACAAAATATGATTGTGACATGAATGACATATAATCTTCATTCTTCATTTCTAATTATTGCGTTTTAGCTTGTGGCGGTATGGACAATATGTGCACCGTTTACGATGTCAATAACAGAGATGCAAATGGAGTCGCAAAAATGGTTAGAGAATTGGCTGGATACGATGGATTCTTGAGCTGCTGCAGATTTATAGATGATAAAACGGTGATCACAGGTTCTGGTGATATGAAAATGTTCGTTTTTTACTAATTTATATTTACGAATTTACGATTGTTACTATTTACATTCTTTTTTATAAAACTAGCTGCATGTGGGACATGGAAAGTGGAAGAAAAACCACTGATTTTAATGCCCACAATGGCGACGTAGTTTCGGTTAGCTTGTCGCCGGACGGCAACACTTATGTGACAGGAAGCGTCGACAAGACCTGCAGGTTATGGGACATTCGGGAACAAAAACCAAAGCAGGTGTTTTTCGGGCATGAGAGTGATGTTAATTCAGTTTGTGTAAGTTTGCCATTGTATACATTATTTTGTCTAAATACTGATTTTCTGTACCATCCAATCCATTAATTTCTATACAGCATGCATTTTTAATCGTTCCCGCAAGGTCTGTTCCAAAACGCTATTTTTCACCAATTTTCTTTGAATTTAAGATCAGCGCTTTTGGTCGAAACAAAGATGCAAGATCACTCATAGAGGATTAGCTGTGCTAGTAGAGATGATAATTGCAATAAATTATATAACATAAAGTTATATGCAGTAGTATATGACAAAAGGAAGATACTTTTAGTTAATAAGAACCAGAAGCTTAATATATTGAAACTAATCTAAAATTACCATCAATTTGCTGAATGCTTAAAACTAGGTAGTTGACTATAAATGGCTACCAACTAATGTCTTATATTTACTTTGTTCTAAACAAGAAGCACTATTTCGAAGGGTTTAGTTATTTTTAGTTCTCTCACTAGATTATTGTTGTCCAGTAGCTGCAGGGCCTACACGTTGCTCGAATGGTTCTGCGGATGATTTCGTTGGTATTGCTCCAGGCAGCGTTCTTGATAATGTTGATGAAATCTCGGCTACTTCCAGCTGATCTCTGGTTTTAACCTGAATATATAGCCGAATTGTGTTTTAGCTCTATTTTAAAGCTTACCGAGTCTGTAGTTTTATTGGTTAAGGTTGGTTACATTGCTTTACAATTATGCTTTCGCTTAGAGTCACTGAAGGAAAATAATAATATGAAAAGTAACACAAACGAGACAAAAGAAACATGCCAATTCTCACTAAACATTGGAAATAACATAAACACAGTTTTGCTGTCTTGCACAAAGAGAAACAATTGTTTGATTGATATTTTTGCCATTAATGAAACCAAATGTGTTTGATCGCAAGCATCGCTAGGGAACTGTTATAGCTTTGCTTAAACGTTGAGTCCAGTGTTAAAACACTGTAAAGTGAAGAAATATGTCGCACGGCGAATCATAAAGTGCGACACATTTGAATCAGAAACTACATTCCAGATCAATACCAGCAATGGAGTTCATAGAACTCAAAATTTTAATACCATCTCATCGATCTGTAAACTTATGATAACGGTTAAAACTAAAAGCATAAACATATAAGTCGTCAAATATATGATCTATATGATATTAAAATAAAATAAATAAATAAAATATTCTTTATTTGTCGTTTGATCATATAAGATATAGACAATTGTCACAGTTACAATCCAGAAAAGTATAATACAATCAAACAAACCATTGCACCAACAAAAAACAAGAATAAAAAGTGCAATACATCCTAAATTACTCATTGTACAAATTAAAACCGTCATATAGCTCAGCAGCGCAAGCAGACACACAAAAAAATATAAAACCAAAACCAACAAGATATCTAGTCACCGGATGGACCCCCTAGATACTCCCCAATTGTATAAAAAGAATGGGTTATCAGGTATTTCTTTAACGCTTTCTTAAATAATGTCATGGTTTGTGCAGCCAATACAATGGGCGGTAGGGCATTAAAAGTTTTTACAATCATGTATTCCGGCCCACCCTCAAAAGCTGTTGACGTGTGTCGAGGTACCACAAGTCGCAAATCACTTCGAGTTCTCATTGATGACGATATGTCCCGGTTCCTTATAAAATCAGTCATGTTTTTTCTATAGTAGCTTAGTAGTCTATATATATATATATATATATAGGCAAGGAAGCGTTAGAATGCCTTGCTCTCTAAAATGATCTCTGCAATGATCTCTGAAACCTAAATTAAGCATACACCTTATAAATCTCTTTTGCATGCGGAATAATGAAATCATATGTGGTGATGAACCCCAGAGAATTATGCCATATGACAGGACAGGCTCTACACTCGTAAAGTAGTAACTCTTTATGGCCTCCGATGTCACAATGCCCCTGAGTTTGTACATTGAGTGGTATGTTCTGTTGAGCTTTCCAGCAGTATAAGCTATATGCGCATCCCATCCAAAATTACATTGAACATACACACCAAGGAACTTAGTCGATGACCCCAGCGGTATCGAAACTCCCGATTCTCGCACAAGAATCGACCGATTTGGCACTTCCAATGAGAGATGAAGAACTGCAGTCTTACTATGATTTAGCATCATCCCATTCATCCCACACCAATGGGTCATCTTCCGTACCGCCTCAGTCGCCATGTTTGAGAGGTCAGATATGTTTATATGCGAAAGTACCAAACTTGTATCGTCCGCAAACTGATACAAATTCCCAGTGCTCATGTATTTCTGCAAATCGTTCATGTACATAACGAATAGAAGCGGTCCCAAAACCGATCCCTGTGGGACTCCCGACCTTAACAGGGAAGATCGTGAACTAGTAACACCGTCAACGTCCACTGTTTGACTCCTGTCCTGCAGATAGGACCGAACGAGATCGAGCGCAACCCCCCTAATACCAAGCGATCTCAGTTTTGCCAATAAACGTTCATGAACAAGGCTATCAAAGGCACTTGACAAATCAAAAAATATTGCTGCAACACAGCGGACAATTTGGACAATTTTATTCAACACATATTTTCAATGTGTCTTATATCTCGGTTATTAGAAGAGGGAATGAGGTGAATCATAACACAAAATGTTGAAAAGTTTGGGCTACTATTTGGCCCCACTTGATTCCTGTGGTTGCACCTGGTACAAACCGCCGAAATCTACAAATTTTGACAAAAACTGAAATTTTAATAAAAATTTATATCAACAATATCTATGAACAAAGATAACAAAATCATCAAAAATATTTGTTTTGAAATTGTGACAAATTTTGAGAGATAGTGATATTTTTAGGTTACATGAACGTCTTTGCGTTTCAGTTCCATCCCAGTGGCCAAGCATTCGTTACAGGTTCTGAGGACAAAACAGCTCGTCTTTTTGACATCAGAAGCGACCAAGAAATCTGCAAGTATGAACCACCAAATAAGAATTGCGGATTTACATCATGCGGACTATCTATGAGCGGTAGGCTTTTGTTTTGCGGCTCTGACGACGGTAACGTTCATATGTGGGATACCCTGAAAAATTCGCACACAGGTAATTATTCGCGACCTTAGAATCATAACCATAAGGTACTAAGTGACATTTTGTACAAAAGTAAGATTTTTTATGAACATTTCGTTAGATAACCCAATAATTGTAAAACGAAACTATATGATAAATGAATAAAAAACCAAAAATTGATTTATGCCTGTCACAGTGTACCTACATAAAAATGAAGTACAATCATTTACTTATGTATTTAAAATATTTTTGGTCTAATTAGTAGATTAAAGGCAAATTAATTTAAATTGTTCGTTTTTAGGTACATTGGCAGGACACGAGAACAGAATCACTTCATTGTCTGTATCTGAAAATGGTATAGCTTTGGCAACTTGCAGTTGGGATCAAGGTGTAAGAGTTTGGGGGTAATGCAAAGTACCAGGATAATTTTTAACGTTGGTTATAAGGTGTATTTTTAATTTGTTAAAAACAAAAAAACGAAAGATAATTTGAAACATTTTGCATAGTTGTGGGAATCCTATTTCATATGATTTTAATTATTAATATAATTATTGTTAATTAATATTTCAATCATGTGCAAATCTATACCCGTTTTCAGAGCTATTCTGCAATTCTGTTAGCTAAGCAGAATGATTATTGGGACGCACGGGTAAAACAGGAGAAATTGCATTGTTGTAATACAAAGAAATGTATCTTACAACTGTCAAATGAAATGTTATTTGGCTATAAAGGAAAATACACATTCTCTTATTTAGCAAGTTGGAAGAAGGCAACAGTCGCTTAACCTAAATTATAATTTGTATATTATGTCGATTTTGTATTATTGAATGGACCTATCAATGATGTCCAAATGTTATTTACTCAATAAATTTCACTTAGTTACTTTTTTTATTGTATTTTATATTTCTGTGTCCATTTTAATCAAAAACTGTCACTGACTCATCAAAACTTAGACTTAATTTGCAAAGATAGGTCAGACACGCATTGCCATAGTTGTAGACGTAAAATTAATAAAAAATGTGTATTAGACCGTCTTTTGTTTGTCGGCCATTGTAGGGGTGAAAAGACGTAAATTGTGTGAAGGGATACTAATATTGCACCAGTCGGTACTATTAGGAATGTGAAATTTTGAATATATATCCCAAAACATATCCTAAACATGCGTTTCAGACTTATGGGCATGACGAAAATTATTGCCAACAAATGCCCATATTAAATTCAACATTGAAAACGTGTTTTCAGGAACACAATTAGGACTGAACCGGAGTTCGGTTAAAAGTGCAAACCAGACGAAAATAATATCAATACTCGGTTGCATATATCGGTTGCACAAATGCACAACTCTAGCATAGTCTGCAGTCTTGACTTAATAATAGAAAAGCAATAAACTTTTAATTTTAGAAAATGATCAGAAAATTCCTCAGATTTCCAATTACTGTTGGATTTTTTTAAATAATCGTACCTACTAAGAACTAGCAAGTAATTCTGGTATCCTTTATTCCGTAGAATCTAAATCTGAGCGCAAAATTTATGAATAGTTTTTGAGAAAGTCATGGTTTTTTCTTAATAACTAGACTGAATTCTCAATTTCTGTAAAATGTGGTGAAATTAGTGTAGTTTTTGAGGAAAGCAGTGCAAAGAAAAATAAGTAATCAGAGGAACTTAAGTACCTTGAAGTTTATTAAAGTTAATTGATTATATCTTTGGTTAAGTTACATAAGTAGGTACCCCATAATTGTGGGGTGCAAATTTATTAAACTTGCAATTATGACAAGTGGTAGCAGCTTCCAAATGTTTCTTTTTACAATTGTAAAAGTAATAATTTAATTGTGTTTATCATATGACATCGATCATATGACAAGATGTTAAAATATCCGGTTGGTTTTCCCCAAAAGCTACATGCATAATACATAGCATAGTTGTTTTTCATGTTACTTTGTTACCTAAATACCGAACATTTTGTGGAGTGCATTTCATTGTAGTAATTTTATTTGCAGTAATCTGCATTTCCCTATGTCAATGACCCATAATGGTCGAATAATAGAATTTAGCTATAGAATCCTAGCCCAGTAATTCATATGTATGCAACTGGCAAATATAATCTGGCCTCTAGTTCATAGATGGCGCTACCAGTTTTCCTTCCCGCAATTTCAACCAAATCTAATGAGACTAATTTTAATTTAATTCTGACTTTAATTCAATTCTGCGGTACATGAGTATCGACTTAAATAATAACAATAATCAAAATAGAAGTGGTCGGTTTCGATTATTTTATTAAAATGTCATTCAATTAAATAAATAATTAATTAAATATTACTTTATATAAATAATGGGGATAAATTGAGAGTGATGGATGATTTAATGTATATCGAAGTAATAAAGTGATATGATAGAAAATAGACGAATTATTGTGGCTGTGTGGGTTTATTTTTGACGGATCAAATTAGGGTTGCTGTGATTGTAATAACGGATGAAGCAGTTATGGTCAGATTCGTCTGGGGAAGAAAACTAGGTAAGTATGTACTGAATAGGCTTCAGAAGGGTGGCGAAAAAATAGGTAAGTGGGGTGTGTAATATATTGTCAGGTATTGTAAGCTATACATACTGGTTTTGAGGGGTAGTGGAAAAGTAGTAAGTAGCATCATCTGACGGTCGTTAAAAATTCTGATCTTAGATTGTGGCAAGTGTGGTGTACATTTTTAGAATGTTCTAACCACAATGGCTAATGACGGATTGAATATTTGGTATTCCATTATCACAAAACTTCTTGCAACCAATAGCAATTAAATTAATTTATTACATGAAATTCATTCAATTATCGAGAGAAGCTGTTCAAACCCGAAAATACAAATTAGTACAAAATTTGCTGAGCATTATTCACTGCAAAATTGCAAAAGCTTTTTAGACCACATAGACAAGAGGTCGGTAAATATACAATCCATGTATGAGATAAACTATGGCAAATTTACAGTAGTAGTAAAAGTTACCTATGTTATAAAATTAATTATGTGTAACAAAATATAGCAATAAAGTAAATTCGCAATTATTTCACTGTAGATCAGAATCAAATGCTCCAAGATGGGACGGGTGAAGTCCGTGGGGGGGGGGGGGGGGTAAGGGCGCTTCTTATTTTCACCTTTTCTTACAGTTTCTGGGGGTCGCTGCCGGCTATCATAGTTAAGAAAAATAAATTAAATTTCTTTTAAAATAGTATAAAAAATATTTTTTAAAATATGTACCACAATAAATTTTCATACCACAAATTTTTACCTTACTAAATATCTATAATGCGTGGGCAAACGAGTATAAGTCACTATTTGAAAGGTATGCTTTTATACTCTTTTCCCACCCGTCATAGATATATAATCGATAAATTGTAGAGTAGATAGCAGAACATTTCATAGATTTCCACTACAATAATCGAAACTAATTGACTACCCTAGCCAAATTTGAAAAAGGTTCAACTCTTGTATGCTCGTATAGTGTTAAACAACCCTCGCTTTTTTATGAAATTGTATCAAAACTAGTATCCTTTAGCATACATTTGGATACATAGTTACAGTTTGTAGCATTTCCACTACATTAGACACATATCTTGGAAATGCTCAAATTTTAGCGGCATGCTGTTATTATTCTTATTATAAAATATGATAATCTATTATGGTTTCAAAGGCTTGGTTAGCAGAATGGTTTACCCAAAGAAATCAATTCTGATAAGCGGTGCACTGCGTACAGTGTATTATGGTGGCCAACTTTTTAATACAACAAGGCGGACAGCTGAGATAATTGGGCTTAGGCCCAATAAATATTTTCAATAAACTGTACTAACTGTACTATTTCTTAACAAAAATAGATAGTCATCATTAGCACTCTGTTTATATCATTCACATTACTGTTTAATCTCAAATTAAAGAAATGTAGATTTCTTTACTTCCAAACAATATTCATCATTGTAAACTTGATATTGTATAGTAATATGCAGATTTAATCATAAACGAAATGACTCACATACGCAATTATTACGCTGTACTACTTACAGGTGTATCTATTGACCAACTTACATTGCAAATTCAGCAATAACCTTTGGGTTGCAATTGTAATTTGTATTGTATTATTGGCAATTGTATTGTTTGTTTTGGAAATAATTTCTCTATATACTCAAACATATTATTAATAAATTAGTATTCATCGAATGCTCGTTTCCTTACATTTCTTTCAGGGCTCCCGTACCCCATCTTTTCCCTTGTCAAATTCTGGCATTTCCGGAGTTTGTTCAATTACAAACTAACTAAAATCCTTTCCGATAAGTTTTATAAGAACATAAAAATTCAAAATTATACTTTCTTCAATCCGTTTTAATTATCTCTTGTAGGGATGAAGTTAGATCGATAAAATTTCGTTGTTCTTCTGAGTGATTGTTTAACATGTTTCAAGAAGTTCAAGAAGTAGGCGATCCAAAAAAAAAACACATATTAAGTTCATTGTTCCTGGTTATAGGAGTTTATTTTATTTCGTCTTTGCCAATAGAACACTGTCCGATATTAGATATGACTTAAATTAATGAATTAATGAAAATGAACTAATGACAACCAATAATGAAATACCTTTTCATAAATTGTTGTTGAATAACTATTTTTGCTACATTACTATTTTTCTATATCGTAAGATTTTTTTGGATTTCAGAAAGACGTTCAGACGTCCAGACGTCCAGACGTCCAGAACTACTAGTAAAATTTAAAGTAAAAAATTAAATTAAATTAAACTTAAAAATTTAAATAACTAGTTTTAAATACCAGTTTTGTTTACTTTTAAATCATTGTTTTTGGAAATAATAAAGTTTATGATTGTTTTTATTTGAATACCGATAAACTCAAAATTCTATAGCAAATGTTTTTCATTTCATTTTATTTTTGTGCCAATTATGACATTAGTTTCTTAAACTTACTCTGGAAGAACATGTGAATTATGAATTACTAATCGATACGTAATCACATACTTGTCACATAGTTATATATTTGAAATGTTTGGAATAGGCAGAGTTCTCGAAAATTTAACGTAGATATTTGACTACAAGTACAAAAATATCTTCTTTGTACTTACATAAGTTACAATAAATCACAATCAATTTGGTTTACTTAAAAACTCAATTCACATTTTTTTACATTTAAAAATCGTAACTTATTAGTTATGATCATTATTTTATATCTAAACACAGCATTGTTATGACTAGCAAATCCATTCATTCTACTATCCATTCATTTGACTAAATGGATACAGCAGTTATACCCTCAAAATGAAAAGAAATAATAATCCTTTCTTAAATTAATTGTTATATATTTTTTTTCATATAAAAATTTTGTAATTTATAAACATTGTTAAAACCATATTAAAACATGTAATACATTATTAGGAATGAATTGAAAATATCTCAGTAAGTTTTTTTGTAGATGCGGCTTATTTCCTTAAGGGGAGGTTCGCATGTATCGGTTAAAAAAATATTTTCTCTTTCTTTTCATATTTTGAAATCTTGTAGTGTATAAAATCAGCCCCTGAAGCAGTTTTTTGATCTCGGAAGTTTTACGGTTTTATAGCCTATGGTATTCTCCAGTAAAAATTTCCTGCATTAAGGCGGCGCAAAGAGATGTGCCTATTCAAATGATAATTTTCGGTAACGCATTAAATTAGGAATGTGAAATTTGGATACAGTAAGGAGAACGTATGATCTAGGTGCTTATATTGATTAAATTATTATATTTCAATGAGTTCATATAGAAAAGGAGTTTTAAAAAGTATTTTTCTACCTTCGCTTGTAGAGTTTCTACACCGATACAACCGACGCGTTTTTCTAGAAACACGATCTTTCAAACTGGCTTGCGCGATTACTTTTGAATCGCTTAACGGATCGAGTTATTCTTTTTCGTTCCTTAGAGACAATACTTTTTATTGGAGGCTGAACCTCATAGTAAGTGAAACTTTTAAATAATTATATACGTTATGAAGAATTAAAACCGAAAAAAGTTGTAAAAAATAGATCTTAAAATTCAAACAGCAGGCATTTTGTCAATTTTCAACTTTTTTAACTAAATATTGGTTTAGCCTCTAATTTCATCTAGTTTTACAGCGGTTTTGAAATTTCGATTTCTGTTTATTTTTATGGGAGCTATCGTGCATGTCGTTGAGACAAGCACGCGGGGCAGGACCTGCTACTTCCGACAACCGCATCCACTTCTTGCATTTAGTTTTTTATGGCGCTATGTCTTTTTGTACACTAAAGTATAATAGTTATAAGGCAAAAGAAAAAATATTGGTATTTTTACGATTTGCTTGGAAAACTGTATTAAAGTTGAGCTACTTTTTAGGTCTGTAACATGAGAAGCTCCCCTTAATAAGGCAAATTAAGAAGTTGCTATTATATGGAGTTTGTTTGGCGATGTCTTAGAAATTCTGGACATTACAGTGAAATTTTCAAAAAGGGGTAACATTCGGGCCGCTTTATGGGTCGGGACAAGTTGTCGAAATTCGGGACCTTCCCGCCCAATTCTGGACTGTTGGTTACCCTAGTGTAATAAAGGACTAAATGTGGCCACAATTAAAACGCTTTACTCATAATTTACGTGATTCTATATCCTCCCCCGAAAGCTACGTCTCCGTGTAACCACCACTATCGCCACCAAGCGGCGCGGCGGCGGCGGCACCTGTAATTCCACCAGATTAATCATCCGACGCCCCCCAATCACTCATCGGAGGAAACTCGCAGTAATTCCGCTGCGCCGCGCGACCGAACTCGACGAAAAAAAAAAAAAGAAAAACAGAAAAAGGCGCGAAGCATCGCCTCCGAAACTAGGGGTGGCGACGCGCCCGCTAGGGTGGATAGGGGAAGTGAGGAGACGCGGATAATGTTCGCCAGTTAACGGCCGTCGGAAGTTATAGCGACGCCGCGTCGCCCGCGGGTCATATACGTCGGGCATCCATCTCCGGTCGGCGGAGTCCCTCTGGCGGCAAGTAGCGGCAAGGCGAGCGTGGGCGGCCGAGTGCGGATCAACGGATCGGGTCCGCGCCGTGCCGTGGTGGGTGAAGTGCGGAAGGAGAGCGGGCGGCACGGCAGAGACGGGTGGCGTACGACCGACGCCCTCGCTTATAACTTAATATTTCAGCGACCGGCGGCGCGTGTGGATGATAGCGGAGCCGGGGTGGATGCCTCGAGCGCTCGTCACTAGGCGCTGTGGGATGGGGTGCGAGCAGGGCCGGATTGGGATATATTGCGTGGGCGATGTTGCGAGGCCCTATTGTAAGGTAGCTCGTATTGGGATGTCTATAATTGATGTTGTTTTGCGTTGACAATCGGCTATGCGGCTCTTTATATTAATTGCGCAAATAAGTCATGACCGTTAAGTAAAACCATTTATCCATTACAGACGACGTTGACCGCGTACACAAACTCTTCTATGCTTGTAGTGCGGTGCGTCACGTGTCGGCAGCTTTTTTAGATGACTGCCCATCCGCGAGAACGTACACAGTGCACACTGCTTCAAAAGGTAGCGAGACCGGGCAACCGCATATTTTTCCACATAGTTTTCCACTAATTCTATGATGGAACATGTAGATTTGTCTCGGTGTACTTCATTGGACGGGATTGATTTTCCTTGGGGGGGAGGTGGCAGATGGACGCCCATCACAAAACTTTCTCTCCCTTAATTCCACGTTTCATTTTAATTATTCCTCTTTCTTCGTTCCTTATCTTAACTGTTCGCCTTGCCTGCCAGCCTGACCTGAATGAGCCATTGTTGTTCTCCTTTGCCACCATTTTGCGCCTCCAACAAGTAACGTATCGCGTATTGGGATGGTCCAGGTCAGGGGGAATGTAAATAAAACATTTGTTTTACGTATGGCGTTGGTTTGCGTTGACAATTTGATAAAACTAACACCCGACCCGCCAAGGCAGGACACTGCCTCTTGATATCCGATGTCTAATCGTGAATTCAGGCAAATAGCATTCTCTTCTTACTCCGCTATGCGGCTATATTAATTGCCCAAATATGTCTCAGCAAGCAATGAGCAATTCGGATCGTCGCGTCGAATTTATATATTTATGCGATAATTGAAGGACTGAATGGAGAACTAGAAAGAAATTCGACGTAGTTAATCTTATACAAAAAGCAGCGAATTTCTCTCTGAAAGTCACGTGAAGTTACTCAAGAAACGGTTGATATACATAATGAAAATATTTGATATCCAAAATATTGAAAATTTTCGGCAGTATGAGAAGGCAAAATGAAAGTTAACACCGCGATTACAATTTTGATATAACTGACAAAAAAAAAATGAAAAGGAAATTACTAGATCTTTTTCCAATATATGTCCAGTATCCAGTACCAGGTTAAGAAATATCTTATGTAAAACTTATCTTGTTTATCGTAAATACAACACAAATGCCTTTTCTTCTCAAGAACATATATCGAAAACGCCCAAGTTATGACTACATGTTTATTGGTTTTTTATCATAAAATATGATGCTCTTTTAAATTCCCTTATATTTTTTTTCTCCTGACACAGAAGGACACCCTGTATACAATGTGTGCCGTATTTCCCTTACCTGTAGGCGACGCTTTTAGCCGTATTTGGTAAGACCTGTACGAAAAATGTGCATATGATGTAGATTGTAGATGATTAAAAGATCTAATAATTTTGTCAATCAGCTTTGCTCGTGAATAACTCGCAACGTAGACACGATATCGATGGGGACCTTTTACACGTTAGTTGGAATTCCCAAACAAATGAATTTTTTCGAAGTTTGCCTCTTTTTTTGTCTGATTTGACTAGGGTATTGCCAACAACGGAGAGTTACTAATCTTCGAAAACCGTGGTTTGAGCGGCAATAGGTGAAAGGTACACCGATTTACAAAACAAATTACGGCCACTGGCGTCATATCGCTGGAACTTTCCATATTTACTGGTGTGTATAATATTTTAACCGTTTATATTCAACTCCATATCGGATAATTTTAATATATCAATGACGATCGTACGTCAGCAGACGTCAGTGTTGTACGTTTGGGCCAACGTGCACTTCGTTCGCATATCATGGGATATATCATCCTAATATATCGCCATAAGTAAGGTTCACTTGTTCGATGTTGACTGTGCTGTTGATCGTGAAGAAAAAAAGCTTTATGACAAAAATTATCCAGTTTTAGATTTTGCGGACACTCAAAACTTTCGATATTCCCTCCTTTCAAAGTGGCCTCAGGTTAGAAAAGAACAAGTGCACCGATTATTTTTTTGGAATCGAATTTTCAATAGAAATTCATCAAATTACTTTGCATTTCGTAGCTCTAATGTTAAATGCTAGGTTTTATGATTTTCGAACTTGGAAACTTGGTTGGGTTGGATCGTCTTTACACCGGCCATTATTTTAACTTTTGGCAACTTTTGGTTTTTGGCGTTCTGTTAACATGGGTCAAATTTAACAAAGAAAGTAAATATGATTACGTTTTGCGACAATCTTGAGCAGCTTCGGATTTAAATTTTGAAAATTTTGTAAATTTTTGCGTTCCTGTTTGAGACTGTAGTTCTGCTCGTGGTTACGATAGCGACGAAGCCAATAATGTCGAATTGATGATGTTTCACAACATATCGACGGTCGAGACTCTATATGACTTTGAACAGTACCTTTGTCTGCCATACGTGTGTACCTAGCCCCAAAAACACTAATGTGCGAAACGTGCCTATCCTGGAAGCGACGTTGGTATTTTCTTTGAGCTTCAGTAGCAATTCCATCACATTGCCGGTAAATAAATAGTATGTAAGCATATTCAGCAATTTAATAGAGAACCATTTTAAAAGTTTTATGATGAATTAGATATTGAAAAAGTTGCAAAGTATGACTTAAGGTTGGCTTTGAAATGAGTAGGCAACCACATGTACTTCATAATTTTGTAATCTACTGATTTAGTTAGATAGTTTAGATTAGGTTAGATAGTTCGCACGGGAGGAGCACGTGTTTGGTCTTTGCTGTGCAGTTATTCTGTTTGTTTTGCGGTTTTCTGTGCAACCATTGGTCTTGTGTTGTTCTGCGATGTTGTGCCTTGGTTTGTGAAGATCGTGAGTAGCTTTTGGTTGCTTCCTGCTCTGTATTGTACTGTTATATACATTGATTTGTTTTGCTTTCCGATCTGTGTTATTCTTTTTTGGTTCGGTTTTCTTATTTTGGGATTATTGTGCGCTGTATTCTTTGTTCCTTTGTTTATTCACTTTGTTTACCTTCCGTGGCCCTCCACACCTGTGTCGTCAGTCACCACGATTGGCCGAGTGGTGTGAAAAGTGTTATTCCTTATTCCTAACCCTACTTACTGGCTTCCGCCTGCTGGCTTCTGATTATTTTTCTTTTGCGTTCGGTGCATCTTGTGGTAATGCCTGCGATTACTTGCAAGTGTTGCAACAGTACTGAGGAGCCCCACCGTATGATTAATTGCTCTGTTTGTGAGGGTCCTTATCGAATTCTCTGCGTTGATGTTTCCAATTCTGATGCCCGTTTGATCAAACAGACGCCTGGTATCTTCTGGTCATGTAAGAGTTGTAGAGGTCTCAGCAACGATTTGAATGGTCTAAAAGCGGTCATCATCTCACTGCAGGGTGAGGTGGCTCAGCTTCGTTCAGCCGTCTCTGCGTCTTCCGAAACGCATTCAGTTTCTATGCTGGACTCGGAAAAAATTATTCAAGAGGTTCTCGATCGTGCTAGGCGCTCTACTAATTTAATTATTTTTGGATGCAAGGAAGATACTTCTGGCTCTAGGAAGCAACAGACTGATTCTGATGTTGCTTTTGTAAGTGACTTGTTGAACGACTTGGGTGTCGATCAGTTGAACGTTGCGCCGGAGCGCCTCGGTCGCTTCGATGCTACAAAACAGGGACTCTGTCGCCCTATGAAGGTAAAGTTGGCGTCGGAGGAGACTGTGTTCGGTGTTCTCAAGAAGACGCGGCAGCTAAAATCTAATGAGCGATGGCGCGCTATTTCATTATCTCGTGATCGTACCCCGTTCCAGAATAATTATTACAAGTCTGTAAAAAATGACCTGGACAATCGCTTGTCAAAAGGTGAGGTGGGTCTTAAAATTAAGTATGTAGGTGGTATTCCTACAATTATGTCGGAAAACTAAATTTGCCCAACAGAAACTCTCTCGTTTGTAATGTGTTTAATGTTTATTACCAAAATGTTCGTGGATTGTGTTCGAAGACGCACCCGTTTTATGTGAACACTTGTGATCTGTCCTTTGATATTGTCTTCTTAACAGAAACCTGGCTCAATGTTTCAGTCAGAGATTCTGAACTTTTTCATAGTTATTATGCTGTTGTGCGTTCGGATAGAGATTGTTCAGCGGTGGGTCGTACAAGGGGTGGAGGAGTTTTGATGGCGTTTTCGCCTAAGATATCGTACTCTGTTATTGATGTATCTAATCTCTCAGATCTCGTTCCCCTGATAGATATTGCGCTATGTAGGTGCTGTTTTGGCCATACAGTCTTTTATGTGGGTGTCGTCTATGTGCCACCTGATGTTGGTGCCGCTGAGCTTGAGGTGTTCTGTGATGGATTGTCTGCGGTGCTGGTTGGGAATAGGGTGCTGCTTCTTGGTGATTTTAATGTGGCTGGTTTTGCGATGTTGGATGAGTCCCCTAAGAGCCGGGTTCTTGGAGGTTTTTGTGATTTTCTGGATCTTCATCAGTTGAATGGCATTGTGAATCACACTGGCAGATTATTGGATTTGGCCTTGACCGATGTGGAGGCGTCCTTATCTGTCGCACGAGATTTGCACCCTCTGACTCCGGAGGATCCGTATCATCCTGCTCTTGCTATGTGCTTCCGGCCTGGAGTGAATAATGTTACTCCTCGTTTTTCCCCTAGCATTGATAATAGCCGATACAATTTTAGACGGGCAGATTTTCATCAGCTATATGCTGACATAGCCAATATTGATTGGACGTTCCTTACGCTGCATACAGATGTCAATGTTGCTGTCGATGCATTCTATCATGCAATATATGAAGTTATTGACCAATCTGTGCCTCGATCGCGTGCGTCGTCTTCTGATTACCCGTACTGGTTTACACCTGGAATAATTGCAAATATAAGAACTAAAAACTATTATCGCAAGAAATACCACGCCACTGGCAGCTTACTTTATCATCGTGAGTTTAAGCGAATGCGTGCACTGGTCAAGGCTCAGTCGGCATCTGCCTATGCTGACTTCCTTCGGGATGTTGAGAGTAGGATCGACTTGGATCCCGGCGATATGTGGAAGTTTGTTAGGCTTAAGAATGGTAATTCTCGTATACCGGGAACTGTTTATGATGGCGATACCTGCTATGACAGTCCTCAGGATATTGTAGAGGCATTTGCTCGCCACTTTTCTGCGGTTTACACTACTCCATCTCGTGTGACTGATGGTGGTGATTCCTGTCGTCCGGGATTTTCCCAGAGTGTGGTAACCGAGTCTGAACTCATTGATTTGATGACGGCGCTGCCCAACAAAAAGACTGCGGGTGATGATCAGATTCCGGCCTTTTTGGTCCGCGATACCAGGCTTGTTCTAGCTGAGCCGCTTGCGATTGTAATAAATCTTGCCATTGGGTCCTGTACTTTTCCAGACGTATGGAAAAAAGCCAGAATCATTCCTGTCTTTAAAAAGGGCGAGAGCTCCCAGGTCAAGAATTACCGCCCTATTGCTATCTTGTCAAACTTTGCAAAGATCTGTGAGCGGGTTTTGTACAACACAGTAAGCTTTAACACGAGAGCATACATCTCCCCTTGCCAGCATGGTTTTGTCTCTGGCAGATCGACGCTCACCAACCTTGCTTCTATATCGCAATATCTTGGCGAGGTTCTGGATGTTGGCGGTAGGGTGGATGTTGTGTATACTGATTTTTCTAGTGCGTTTGACGTGATCGACCGCGGAATTTTGATTCGGAAGCTCAGCAACTTTGGCTGTAATTTACCTCTCCTCAAGCTACTTCAATCTTATCTGAGCGGTAGAATAAACTATGTATTCTACAACGGTTACTCCTCGCATAAGTTTATTTCTACTTCTGGTGTTCCCCAAGGCTCCAATCTTGGACCGCTAATGTTTGACCTGTTTCTTGATGATCTGCTAGTGTCGTTGAGCTGCCCCGCACTGGCGTATGCGGACGATCTGAAAGTGTACATGTCTATTAATAACATCCAGGACATTCAACTGCTGCAGGACAACGTTACCATTGTTGGGGACTGGTGTGTGGACAATCGATTAACAATCAATGTGCAGAAGTGTGTCTGCGTTACCTACAGCCGAAGAGTGACGGATTTGTTGCCATCTGGATACCATCTAGCCGGAACGCTTCTTCCGTGCTCGACACAGGTGAGAGACTTGGGAGTGCTTTTTGATGCCCGCCTGACTTTTGTTCAGCACATTGAGGGGATTTGTGCCAAGGCCAGTAGGACGCTGGGCTTCATCCTGAGAGTGACCAAGGAATTCCGTGACGTCGGCCCGCTCAAGACTTTGTACTTTGCTTTTATTGTCTCGACTCTGGAGTATGCTTCAATCATCTGGTCTCCGCATTATGTTTCACATCAGCTGAGGGTGGAACGGGTGCAGCGTCGCTTCCTTAAGTGCCTCTCGTACCGCATTGATGGAGTTTATCCGGAGCGTGGCTGTGACTATGGTGCGCTGTTGGTGCGGCATGACGTGACGTCTCTTGTGGTGCGGCGTGAGACGCGAGGTGTGGTGTTCTTGAAGAACTTAATTTTGAACAAGATTGACTGTATGTATCTTCTTTCGCGAGTGGGTTTTTTGGTGCCGCGTGCGGGTTCGCGTTCTAGGGACATGTTTTATTTGCCGCGCATGCGTACTAATATTATGCACTCGGTACCCACAGTAACTATGTGCCGTAACGCCAATAGGGAGCAGTATAGCTTAATGTTCAAATAATGTTGCTGTGCCTCCACTACGCTTGGAGTGAATATGTTGCACGTATTGATTTTAGTGTTCTGTTTCCCTGATGTTATTTGTTGTTGTATGGTGTGGTTATTATTGTTATTATACCGATCGTTCTCCTTACCGTAAACTATTTCTTGTCTAATTTTTATGTATTGCCTTGTAATTGGATTTTTTCTGTTGGGCAATAAATGATATTATTATTATTATATTATTATTATTTACTTTACACCGTAATGATTAGGTATTTCCATTCAAATTATACGTTAAACAGAACTTGGAACCTTGGCCGAAAATACAATAATTATCCGGCTCAATTCTGTCAAGTCTAGGTGACGAATTTTAAGATTGTTGGTGGCTATGTATACTTGCATTTGTATTTTATGTATTTAGATGATTTTTTTAGGAAATGTTGATTTATCAACAATTGTTACGCCTTAAAGACCCCATTGAACCAGAAAAAAACTTCGAAAATATTAATTACTTTTGGTGACTTCATAGGTAGCGTTTTGTTAAAAAATTATAAGAATTAAAATATCTTGAAAATTGTCAACATTTTGATCATTTGGGGTGAAATAACTTGCAAATAACCTCCACAATGACCCGTTTAAGGGAATACGTTTACTTACCAATAATCCTGTATAGTTAAAAAATACAATTCGGTCATCTTTGACCGTGGATAACTCGCGATTGAAACACGACATCGATGACGACTATTGCAAGTCATTTGGAATACCCAATCAAAGGTATAAAGTGAGATTGTTATGTTACTGGCGTAATAGTTCGTCGGTTGGATATAATCTGGTTATAAAGTAACCATAGTTTTTAGTTTTAAGAACTTTATCTAAGCACCACAATCTTAACCATTATGACATTTATCTCTCTAAACACGCGCAGCACGCAAGTTCTTGCAATAGGACCAATGCAGTATTTTATCAGACAACGCCCATCACTCTTACCATGATAATCACTATTTGAGCTCAATAAAAGATAATCAAAATCTCTACCATTAAATGTAGCTGGTTTGCTCACTTTGAATACTAATAGAAAGTTACTCATAAGTAAAACTCAAATCTCAATAAAAGAATAACAAATATTTATTTACAATTAAAAACAAAAGAATTAAAACAATGAACTGAAACTCTAAATACGCCAAATATTTTGAGAAGTTGTCAGATTATACAAAACACAAGTCTATCTCTTCTGGATCTCTTCTGGATGCCAACGAATCTACGCCTCACCTATTTATTAAAACTTCCCCCTCCTTGACTTAATATTAGAAGAAAAAGGACAATACGACAACTTGCCACAAAAGCATAATAATCTCGCTCAGCAGTATATTATACAGTTTATGACAAAAGTCATAAATCTATTACCAAAGAACGCCCTTAGATGCACGGGAATAAATACCATTAAAAAGTTTCACATGCGATAAGATTACGTGTTGAATGTATCTCACAGACGAACGCACAATAACGTTGATCTCATAAATAGAGTAATAGCAATTATCACATTCCTCCCCCGTTAAATAAAATAATTATTACAAAAATAATGCCAATCATTACACTGGGCTAAACCGGCTATTGTAAATTCAAAAGTCGCTTTTCAAACGTCAGCCTTTTAAGAGATCGAGAAACCCTAGTACCAGCTGAAACCACCTTATTTTAATTTCTTCTAAAAAAAGCAAAAATTCGAATTCGTAAATTGTCTGGAATCCGCCCCTGCAAACGACGGGAGCGGAGAACGGCAGGAATAGGAAAGAGAGGCGCTGTTGGCAAACGAGGCGCCGCATGCTGTGGCGGTGGCGGCGGCGGCGGCGAGCAGCCAGTCGAGTATTTAGTGGGTGGGAGCGGGCGGTAAAACGGATCCCTGCGCCTGGGGATTGCTGCTACCGACCGACGGACAGACCGACGCTCCTCGATACGACGCCGCCGCCGCCGCTCGGCGGACCGTGTGATGTGCATCAATTAGCGGACTGGGGGCGCCACGCTACCCCCAGGGGTGAGGTCGCCGCGCCGCACTCATATCACGGCGCTTACTTCCACCCCCGACTTATTTTAGTTATTTATTAGGTCGGGTCGGGGTGACTTTTTTTACCGCCGCTTTATTTTTTTGTGTCGTAGGTCTATTGTTTCTGTTACATATAAAGAGATGGAAGATTTTTTTTAATCTTAATATTTATTCTATTTGATTGTTTTTTTTCATGAAAGTAAGCAAGCAATAATACTCGTAAAAGAAATGAAAAACACCTGTATCATTTATTTTTTTTAAGTTTATAGTTACTGTACTCCACGGAAACAATACTCCAAGAAAGCAACATTATTTAAAAGGAAAATGTAAATATACATTTTCACGCACTGACGTCAGTTTTTGAGTTAACAAATAGTAATAAGAAATAACGTCGCGCATTTTCGAGCATCGTTAAGTAGGTAAATTTTAAGAAAATAAATACACTGTAAATTAGTGAAAGTATATATTTCTTTGTTTTAAAATAGAATCAAAATACAACTCACGTCCTGACATTTCTCTTTGTACGTCTTTGTAGTAGGGGGTATCAAATATATATATTTTTCAATTTGTCACAAAAGCATAGTTGCGAAAAAAGGGGATGCTTATACTACAGTCATTCTGGATTTTCTTATGTTCATTGTATTAGATCAAATGCAGTCGACGAAACTGATAACAGTCGATTAGCGATAACCTGGCTCCCGTAATAATATAGTAAAATGCTTAATATCATAGTTATTAGAAAAATTTATAATGAATGAAAACCCATCGAAAAATTGTGCCTGTCAAACTTTAATCTTACAATCCATTGTAGTCAAAAGTTTACTATCAAAATGATTCTGGAGCCAATACGAGAAAATGGACAGTTAATTTAGTAGAATTAGTTCAACTAATTTTTGCGATTCCACGTCAACCGATCGTTTGACATTAGAATGAACAGTTCTAATGTCAACCGACAATTGACCGTTAGACGTGGAATCGCAAAAAATTACTTCAATCAATTATACTTAATCAACGGTTCATTTTCGCGTATAGGTTCCCGGATCCTTTTGATGGTAAATTTTAACGGCTAGTGTGGTATTTTTATTTTTGCGATTAAGTGAGTGAGAGTCGAGGAATAAATTTGTGTAATAAATATGTGTAACCTTTAATAAACAAAAATCGAAAACAAGACAATTTAAAATTGTAAAATATTGTTAAATCTGCGGATTTGATTTTATGAATTGAAAGTGTCTTTAATAGATTCATTTGTGCTGAATATGAATCCGAACTCGAAAGCTTCCTACAAAGGTATGGCTTTCGAAAAAGTTGAGGTCAAAATGTTATTGGTTTGTCATTTTGTTTTTTTTGTGAGTTTATGGCGGCTAAAGCCAGCTGGAACTTAGAAATGGTCTCCTAGAGTAAACCTATAACTTTTTACTTTTACCTGATACAATAATTAATGTTTGCTCAAGGCTATCATTTTATTTGTAAAAATCTACTAATTTTCAAAACTGTCATCAGGAAACTTCGGAGTGCAGATTCGTATTAGCAGTAAAGAAATCTATCGAAAACTCCTATGCAGTTTATCTTCACAAAATCGGATTTCCCAGAGTTATCAATAATTCACCATTATGAAATTTTCGTTTTTTCTTTTTTAATTTTATTATGTGAGGCCATTCTATTTGAACATAACTAAATTCTGGAGCAAAAACATACCGTCCTATTTAAAAAAATTCCATATTTTATACCTTAAAATATGGGGGGCAGCTGCCCCCCCCCCCCTTTCGTATTTTTGTATTTTGTTTATTATATAGCACTCGTTCCCTTATGGACACTAAGGTGGTTATTTTTAATTAGAGCAACGACAATCGTTCCCAAATCCAAAAAAGTAGACACTCATATTTTTCGCGAATTTTTGATTTATAATGGGTGGCTAGCGATGCCTCAAATTTAAACGGGAAAAAACATTTTTTGGTATTTTTCGAATAATTGTTCGGGGTTTGGGAAAACTAATATTAAAGATATAGATAGTACTTGTAGAGAACTTTCCAAGGAAGAATTTGACCTACTATACGTATGAATTTGACGCTCCCACCCCACCCCCCACAGTGCCCTGAAAACCACCGAAATGAAAAATTTACATTCTTCAGAAAATTGACCGTTCTTAACATTTAGTTCTCTTCTTTTCTCTTAGAAATCATTACTGTAAGTCTAGTGGAATGTTTATACACATTTGAGGAGCTTTCTTTCAAAACGTAGTATTTGGTCACAGGTAGTCATTGCAGGAACTACCTTTTGAAAGAAACCTCCTCATTTGTTAGTTAATTTATATTTGTTAAAATAATTCGTTTTTCTCGAAAAATCCGTGTGAATTCTTTTTACTGAGTTCAAAATGAGAGTTTATTACTTTAGAGTAATAAATTATATCATTATATCAATTATAATTCATTTTCAACTTTTATATAAATTTCATGCTCGAGGTATCTAGCCTATATTATCTCATAAACCCATACTTGTTTAAACAAATAACATTTCTTTAAACCATTTTTTTGCAATTAGCCTAAAATTATTATTTTTAGATCGGTCTGGCCAACTGTTATTCTCAAGTGACATCATTTTTATTTTGGGATGATTTCCATTGTTTGAATAATAAAATAATATTCGTTTTCAATATTTCAATATTCAAAATTTTAGAGTACACGGAACAGATTTCAGACAGCAACAAATCAACATTAACACATAGAGGTAGGATTGGTAGGAAATCAGAATAAGAAATGGAGAAAGAAATGTGAGTAATTTCCCAATTTACCGAAAAAAGGATAACACATCATTTCAGTTTTTTCGAATAAATGATATTAAAAACGAATAATATTTTATTATTTAAACAATTGTAATCATCCCAAAATATAAATGATGTCACTTGACAACAACATATGACTTTTCTAATATAAGCAGAAAAAAGTCGAAAATGAATAATAATTGATTGTTTAAACAACAGGAAATTCTTTTTAATGAATATTGTTACTGTAAGATAATAATTTGCTGCTTATTACAATAACATGTTTACAACAACATGATTATTCAACAAATGTACAAAGCCATTAGTAATAAACATTAACTTTAGTATAATACTTTTGAGGTGATAACTGTTCATACAGAAAAGCAGAGAAGAAGTTAACAATAATCTAATCTTGCCATAAAGTGTATTTATTCCAAAGCAATCGATTTGATAATAAATCATAAGTTAAAATATTATGTCAATTAACTCAGCATTTCCCACAACTCCTTATTCTCGACTTTTTTCTCCGACCGTCCAACATGCAAATTTCCCTTAATAGTTGCGCATCCATTGTCTTCTAGCGTGCTCATTTCGCTTCTCCGCCGTCGAATGCATAAAGGGCACAGCGCCACCACCATTACCTGGCGCGGCGGCAGCGTGATGTACTGCCTCTAGCCGAGACTACCAGCGCCAGGCACGGCGACCGAGCGAACGAACGATGAAAAATAAACGAATAAAAAAAAGTAAAGTAGTGGGCGAGACTCCCGCCCGGCTGATGCAGAGGCGGCGGCGGCGGCGGCTGGTGAAATCTAAAACCGAACTGCCGCCAATGCGGCCGACGACGACTCCGAAAAGTTGGTTTTATCAGTACGTGCTTTTCGTTTTAAGGGGTTCGCTGCGGCATAGAAAAATGTGCAAATCGTGTGGTTGTCTTTTTAATTTTCTCGAATTATTTTTGCAATCTGAGATTATTTGCAACTATTTTATTATTTAAAATAGTGATTAGTTACAACATATTCAAAATACAACATATTCCACCACATACGATGTTTGCGTCAAACAAAATGTGAAACAAAAAGTAGACGTGTCCTATTCTATTTAAACCAGTGGAAGGAGAATCCGTACAGACCAGATTATGACCAACCACCAGATTATGACAAACGTATGTCTACCGTTTTCTAAAAAAAATGTGCAGCATTCTTTTTTCAGCGTTGCTCTAATTGTTTATTTTTCATAATAAAACTTATGACGAAAGGCAATTAAAAATTGTAAAATTTTATTAACTGTGGAAAAAGTGGATTTTATGAGTGGAAAATGTATAGGGGTTTTGAATATACATATATCCTGAAACTGAAGATGCATGCAGAAAGTAGGCATGATCCGATACAGTGTGCTGTACTGGTATTGCGTATCATATCGTATCGCTTAGAAAATACCGGTTCTGTACCGTACCGGACATGAAAGTACATATCAAGAAAGTAGACAAGAAAGTAGAAATGTGTACGGTATCAGGTACCTGTACACATTTCCGATACTGGCAAAACTTCCAAATTTAGGTGTGCCATTTTAATTTGTGTAGCAGCAAACAGATACGTTCAATTACGTTCATTAGTTTCCGAAATATTGGAACTTTCATGAGTTTCGCAAAAATGAGTTTTTCGAGTGCAACTACAAAATTCATTAATAATTATATAAAGGATTCTATTCCACCGGATAATTGAGATGATAATTGACACGATGTTGTATTTTATTTGTTCAATGTTCTAGGGGCAACAATTATTTATTCTAATATTCTAACTTTTGTTACTTAACTCTGAGCAGCCTTGTTATTGATCACAGGCTAAAAGATGCTAATAGTGCTATACCTTAAAAAATATTTGCCCGATTCGTGAGTCTTTCTTATCAGTTGAATTTTACTTAACTTATTTTCCGTATTTTTTCGGTATTCTGGTCATAAGCTGGCTTATCAGCCCTCCAAGGTATGACGTCGAGTTTTAGGATAGGCTTTATATTCCCTTACGAAGAAAGACACTGAAAACTGGTAGTGTTAAGTATAGATTTATAATGTATTATACAGGGTGTACCACGCTAGAAACAAAATACATTAATGGCCTTAAGAAATCAAAATACACGTTCCTCTTATACAGGGTTAGCCAAAATTACCGGAACACCTAAATAACTCTCCAACGAAAAGAAATTTCAAAGAAGAATTCAGACAAAAGTTTTTTGACTTTAGACAATCCATCGTTCAAATATATTTTTAATATACAGGGTGTTCATTTTATTATAGAAATTTCGTAAACTTTTTTTTTTCAAATGGAACACCCTGTATATTTTTACATTTTGTGATTTTAGGACTAATTCTAAACATCTTTTATTAAAATAATATTTTTATAAAATGCACCATTTTTGAATTTTAAGCAATTACTTAAAATTAGTCAGAATTACCAGAACACCTACATAACTCTCCAAACGCAAAAAAAATCAAAAAAACATTTAAGCAAAAGTTTTTTTACTTTAAACAAGCTATCGTTCAAATATATTTCTAATATACAGGGTGTTCATTTTATTATGGAGTTTCGTAAACACTTTTTAAAAATGGAACACCTTGTATATTTTTACATTTTGTAATTCTAAGACAAATTCAAAACATTTTTTATTGATATAATTTTCTTGTAGAATGCATTATTCTTGAGTTGTAAGAAATTAATTTAAATTAGTCATAATTATATTACCGGAACACCTACATAGTTCTCCAACCGTAAAAAAACACATTTCTAAACAAGCTCTGCTTAAATATACTTTTAATATAGGGGTGTTTATTTTATTATGGCAGTATGGAACATCCTGAACATCGCATCATCTGCATCATTTTTTAGTTATCGGCAATTAATTAAAACTCCAAAACATTTATTTTGACCGAAGGGATAAATTAATAACAAATTCAAGAAAAAGAAACAAAGTAATTAAATTAAATTTTCAAACAGCCATCCGTGAGCGGCTTGACAATGCCGCAACCTATTAACAAATTCCCGTAAACAGTTTTCTAAATGTTCGACAGTAATACTTTGAACTTCGTCCACTATCCACTGCTTCAAAGCATCAATATTTTGCGGCCTATTGATATAAACCTTGGACTTTAGGTGTCCACAAATAGAAAAATACAATATTTGCAAATCCGGCAACCTAGGTGGCCATTCAATGGATCCTCTCCTTCCAATCCACCTCTGCGGAAAAATTTAATTTAAATAATTTCGCACTTGGACACCGTACTGCGGCGGGGCACCATCTTGTTGAAATCAAATGTTATTTAGTTGTAAAACAGTTTCCAGTAGTTTCCAAAACAGTGGTATGATAAAATAAATTTATTGAAAGAGGTTTTTCGTAACTTTCAGTTTTGTCGATTGGCTATATCGCTTGCAAAATAAGTAAATGTCAAGTAAAAATACATAACCACAATGTGGCTACAGTAGACACTTGAGTAGAGACCAACTGTCGCAGGCAAACATTGTCCAATACGTGATGTAACATGTCCAAAGTTTCCAAATTTAATAAAATTAATGTACCAAACGAGAAAAAATAGTTTATCCATTTGATTAAGATAAATTAATTAATTAATTAAGGTGTGTATGTGGGAAAATATTCTTAATTTGAAGTTCAGGAGTTTTTATTAATTGCTTATAAGTAAAAAATTATGAAACTTATACAAAAATGATTCCAATAAAAATATTTAGAATTAGTCTTAGCATTATAAATGTAAAGATATAGGTACAGGGTTTTTCATTTGAAAAAGAAAAGGTTACCAAATTTTCATAATAAAATGAACATCCTGTACATTAAAAGCATATTTTAATAATAGCTTCTTTAATGTCAAAAAGCGTTTGTTTGAATGAATTTTGAAATTTTTTACGGTTGGGGAGTTATGTAGGTGTTTTGGTAATTATGACTGATTTTAATTAATTGCTTGAAACTCAAAAATGAAGCATTTTATAAAAATATTATTTTAATAAAAGATGTTTAGAATTAGTCCTAAAATCTCAAAATGTAAAAATATACAGGGTGTTCCATTTGAAAAAAAAAAGTTTACGAAATTTCTATAATAAAATGAACACCCTGTATATTGAAAATATATTTGAACGATGGATTGTTTAAAGTCAAAAACCTTTTGTTTGAATTCTTTTCTGAAATTTCTTTTCGTTGGAGAGTTATTTAGGTGTTCCGGTAATTTTGGCTAACCCTGTATATAGAAGTTGTAAATTATTATTTTTTACTGTTGCAGCTCTTTATTGCTAATTGCTTTGACTTATATCAACTTATATTAGGCTACTAACAACTGTTTCTGAGATTTTGTGAAATAATGTCCAAAAAGAGCATATTTCAAATAATCCGTCTAATGTAACTAACGAGGATAAAATAACTTATTTTGGATAGTAAAAATAGCGCAATTGTTGACAGTTATTGATTTGCGATTCTAATAGGACTTATCGCAAATAATTTGATTTTTGCTAAATGTCAAATAACACGAATGTGTCTTTCTGCAATTTTTGAAATACACAAACGTGAAATTTATGAAATTGATTTTCTTCACAGTAAGTGTCTAGTGATTTATGTACCACTCTAAAATTGGTTACATAATATTTATCAAAGACAATAAATTGTTCATGGTGTCCAACGCTTTGGAAAACTAGATCGCATGATTTAACCCCGTTTGATTTGTTACTATGGGGATATATTGTGGAAGAAATGTATGTGGGATATTACAACTACGAAACGAACATGAAGAATAGGGCGTTTTCAAAATATTTTTGTGGAAACCATGAAAAACGTAATTTTTCCACAGAGAATTTGAAGTTAGACTTAAACGCATTAACTTGAGAAAGCTAATATGTGCTGAACCCCTACCAAGAAAATCTCTATTGTGCTCCTTGACTCGACATTCGATACATCGTCCTGTCTGTCCTACATAGCTTGTTCCACACTTGGAGTGGGCCCTACGTCAGAATGGATACACCAAGTCCGACATACGGGGTGTCACGCAACGAAAACCGCAAGTCTCAGAGGAGCGGCACTAGTCAAAGGGGTTCACTTGCTTACCATACGCAAGTGGGTATCAGAAAGAATCGGTAGATTACTGAAGAAATAGGGTATCACGGTAACGTACAGAGCACCAGCTAAGGTAAAGCATCTTTTGCTTAACCCAAAGGATTTCACACCACTCCTGAAGAACGAAGGGGTATACAAGATAACATGCGAGTGTGAAACATGCTATGTAGTACAAACAGGACGAAGAATCGAATGTCGAGTCAAGGAGCACCTAGCTACGCAAGATTCAACAGTCCGCTGTCGCTCACCAGTTAACACTGCCATGAGTCGGGACACGCAATGAATTTCGATGACGTGAAAATGTTGGCAAGAGTGGGTAATTATCATCGAAGGCTTATTAGAGAAGCCATCGAAATTTACAAACATCCTAACATCAATCGCGAGGACTGTACTGACATTAGTAGGGTTTGGAAATCAATCCTAACGCGGTCAGATGGAAAAGCACATAGGAGCGGTAGCTGCAGATGTGCGCAGTAAAGCAGGTCATTCACTAGGCGTACCCGTACCCGACCTGCGACCGCGACCCGACAACGGACCCATCCGTCAGTGCCCATACATTACCCCGACAGTACCCAAACCCAGGGTAGTTATGTTTTAAAACATTTGTTTAAAATCATGTTTTTAAACATGTTTTAAAACAAATATTTTGTTTTAAATCATTTTATTTTAAACATGTTTAAAACAGTTTGTTTTAAATGTATAAAACATGTTGTTTTAAAACATTGTTTTAAACGTGTTTTAAAACAAATAAATAATAAATAATAATAATGTTTTAAATGTTTAAAACAGTTGGATGTAAATGTTTAAAACATGTGTTTTAAACTACCGAAATTTGGACAACATATTTAATTATTTAATCAGCATTCATTTATCAGCTGGTCTTCAAAATTTTTATGCATGATTCAAATAAAAAAATCAAAAAATATTTAAATATTGAATTTATTAATAAAAAAAGTTCCTTATAAAATACAATTTTTATTCCTTATTTAAAACATGTTTTCTTCCTGTTTAAAACATGTTTTTTTCGAAGTGTTTAAAAACATTGTTTCGTGCTTAAAGACATCATTTTATATTAAAAAAAATTGTTTGTTTTGTTCAAAAGAAAAAAAAGTTTTTTTAACAACCCTGCCCAAACCAAACCACAACGGTCAGTCGATTGTAAACCATGGCGAGCATGGCGTCAAGAAAACAGAAAATTGCGATAATTGTCGGTGCAATGATAATTTTAAATGATGGCGCAAAGAAAAGGAAAAAGCGTGTCTGGATTAAAGAATAGTTTAATAATACTGTATTTGCTGGGGACTACAAAAAAAAACAAACACCACAAAATCCCTGTTTGGATTTGGAATATAGTTTGTTCGAGCAGCAGTAAAAAAAGTACCCGACTAATTGGGTATTCTCCAACGCATGCGCAAACTAATTTTGGAGGGGCGAAATCTCCATTGCGCATGCGTAGAACAACTAGTTGGGTACCTTTTTACTGCTGCTCAAACAAACCTATTCCTATGCCTTGCATTTAGCAACCAAAAGATCATAAGACCATTTCTCATTTGCTTATTTCGGTAGATTTTGCTCTTAACGTCCCATATGTAGCTGTTTTCTCGATATATATTAATAAACTCTTCCCAAACATCTTTCTTGTCCACAAACGACATCTTTACGACACAATTCAATACTGAATCAATTTACTGACGACGCTGATGGCATACGGTCGCACAACCTGTCCGGTCATGTCCATACACCATATGTTCGTCGCCGATTGGTCCGGGTCGGGTCGTGTGTCCACTTGTTTTGAGAGTGGACCGCAGACCGAACCACAACTCGCTTCGAACTTGTCTCTCACTACCATACACCAGCGGATGGGTCGGCCGACGGGTCCGAACGGACTGATCCGGCGGACGAGTCCGCCTGTGAATGGGGGCCTTAAGGTGTAAATATAGGTACATCAGGAAGATTTTCTTGGTAGGTCTTCAGTATTTAATTAGCTTTGAAGAAGCGAGCAATATGGTTTGCGAAACGTCAGCATTAACGAATCTTGACACACGGCATAACCCGGAAGCAGTTTATTTTCGAAATGATTTTGGCTGTGAAAGCCTACGTACTTACTTAATATGTGCTCTCTTGAAAATCATACTAAAATAATTATTATTTATTTAGTTTACAATTATCTATTTATTTAATTATTTATGTATTAGTATGAGAGTATTACTATGCAGTGACACAGTGTTGCGTGTACTTAAATATGTATTAGAATTTCTACAGAACACCATATTTTTACCAAAGCAGTCCCTGTTTTTCTTAGCTGTAGTAATTGAATCATCCACATGACCTTCTTCGTTAACAAGTCCTGAAATAAATAAATAGAACTGGCGATTTAGATAGCTAAGGCGTTAGACCACTACAAACAACCCTAGAACAGATTAATATTTTTGAAATTATAATTCAGAGCATTACGTAAATAAACAATAAAAATTTATTTCAGCGAATTTTTGTGTGGCACTAAAAAAATGAATTCTTAGATGATCATCAATTGTTTGTTTGTGTCATTCATGGTAGGAGTTGACAATGAGATAGTTGTTGTGCGAACATAAGAATTATTATGTTACATTTTTGTTATAACAAAATTGAAAGTGTTGACGGTGGGCTTACCGACTTCGGCATTTTCAGAGAGCTGGTTTACTAATCTTTCAAAGCATTTCAAGATGTACTGGGTGCTAGCTCCATTTCAAATTCTAAAGTTAAAACTGCGACATTTAGAAAATCTCCAGTTATTCGGGATAAGCGATATTAGAATAGAATATTACTATTAACTGTTTAAAAGTACGCTATTTAACTATCTAAAGCGAATCCACTTATTTCTTTGTCCTTGGTACTCACCTCTGAATGACCTTTTTTAAAAATGCTAGTTTTTGACTTTAAATCCACAATATTTCAGAAACAATTGATATTAGCCGAATACAAGTTGATATTACAATGATCAGGTAAAAATCTTAAAAAAACAGCAATAATATAGTTAGTGTTCCGTTTAAAAAAATATGTATTTGTGTTGTTACGTTGTTGTATTTTCTGGCTGTAGAGCGAATGATTATCAACAAGTTTTATATACAGGGTCTCCCACGACGAGCTGCCATTAGAAGTATATGGAGAACCAAATGAAATAACAGATTTAAAATTTGTGGACTTATATTGTTGGATACGATCGTCACAACTAAAATATTTTGTGTTTTCGGTTACTTCCGGTTACACCGGAAATGACGTCATCTTTTGTATTTCAAATGGAACACCCTGTATTTTATCGCATTTTTGAAATCTTCATTAAATTTTATATCAATTTTATGTTACATTCCCTATACCTACCATGTGTCATTTTGGAGATATTAATTGTTTTCATTAAAAAATGACAGCTGCAGGGTTACTTTCAATTACTTATAAACTATCCCCTTTCACAGTTGGAAAAAAGTTGTCCGGCAAAATTGTTGTGAAGGTATTAAAGTAACGTATTATCGACACATCGGTAGAACTCTTCTAAAAGTTATACAGGGTGTTCAAATTATAAGATCAAACTTGAATTCGAGAATAGTATTAAAAGTCGATATTTTTTTTCAAATGGCAACCCTAACATATGAATACATTTCTGAATTCTATGGAAAATTTTAGATCAACTTTGTGTACAATGTCCTATACCTAAAATGTAAATGTAGCTACTTAAATCGATTTTTAAACATCACAGTGGAAATTGCGCATATTGCCAAATCTTGATTGCGGTGAAAACAACTGAACAAGTTGGAATAAACAGAACTTTTTAATAAAACCAGTTTTTTAGGTCACTTTTTATTATGATTGGTTTAGTATTTATAAAATTATGAGCCTACAATAAAACACAATATTAAAAATAAAAGAAAACGTTAGGAAAATAAAAAAAAAACGCTTAATTCTATTTCAGTAACTGTTCAAAAATGTTGCCGTTGGATTTATTAATTTCGGGAGCTATTACAGACGTAGTTTATGAGAACCCAATAATTGATAAGGAGAACATGAAAGATAGAGTTCGAGCTGCTTTCAATGGGTTATGTGCTGACTCAATCAGGGACACCACCAACAATAATGAGTTAAAAAAAATTAAAGCATGTTTAGCGAAAAACGGCAACGTTATTGAACAGTTACTGAAATTGAATTAAGCATTTTTTTAAAATTACCTTACGATTTGGTTTTATTTTTAATAGTGTGCTTTATTGTAGGCTTATAATTTTATAATTACTAAATTAACTATAATGAAAAATTACCTAGAAACTTGTTTAATAAAGTTGTGTTTTTCCAAATTGTTCAATTGTTTTCAAAAGCAATCTAGATTTGGCAATGTTTGCAATTTCTACTGTGATGTTTACAAATCGATTTCAGTAGGTACAAGTACATTTTAGGTATAGGACATTGCACACAAAGTTGATCTAAAATTTTCCATAGAATTGAGAAATGTTTTAATATGTTTGGGTTGCCATTTGAAAAAATCGACTTTTAGTACTTTTCTCGAATTCAACTTTGAAGTTATACTTTGAACAGCCTGTATAACTTTTAGAAGAGTTCTACCGATTTGTCGATAATACGTTACCTTCACAACAATTTTGCCGGACAACTTTTTTCCAACGGTCACAGGGGATAATTTATAAGTAATTGAAAGTAACCGTGCAGCTGTCAGTTTTTAATCAATAATATGAATATCTCAAAAATGACACATGTTAGGTATAGGGAATGTAACATAAAATTCATCTAAAATTTAATGAAGATTTCAAAAATGCGATAAAATACAAGGTGTTCCATTTGAAATATAAAAGATGACATCATTTCCGGTGTAACCGGAAGTAACCGAAAACTCAAAATATTTTAGTTGTGACGATTCTGTCCAACAGAATAAGTCCACAAATTTTCAATCTGTCATTTCATTTGGTTCTCCGTATACTTCTAATGGCAGCTCGTCGTGGGAGACCTGTATATATATAGTAGAAACGTGTATTTCGATTTCTTAAGGCCATTATGTACTTTGTTTCTAGCGTGGGACACCTGTACATACATATCATTATAATGACTTATCACTTGAGGAAATCCAGTGACCAACAACTAGTTATAACATAACTCACAATGTCAACGTATCTCCTAACACGAACGATAAAGGTGCTAATTCAATTTTGCGGGAATGCAGCGTTCGTGTCCCAGAATTTTGAATTCTTACGCCACATCCTGGATACGTGACTCCGGTATAGGTATTTCTGCGCGATGCGGGAGCTATTTAAATTTATAGGTACCTTGGCGCTAGGTTTACGACTTGAAGCCAACAGCTTCCTCCACGTTTCATTGCCCAGACGCGCGACGGCCGCAAATGCTTCGGTTCAATGCTCATTAAGCGTTTTTAATCATATTAGGCGGACACACGTGAACGAATTTTTTAAAGGATATGGGCCGCCGGACCCAGTCGGATGGCGTCAAATTAATTTCACGTGAACTTCTCGTCTGTGTGATAAATATGATAATACAGGAGCGTGACGTCATCCGACATGGTAGGCCGAACTATATTCTTTAAAAATTTCGATCATATGTGTCGAATAACATTTTGATCACTCTGCTTGACAATATTGGTTGTTGGGGGTAGATCCCCGCATACGATGAGAAGTCTTATGGAATAGGCAGCTGCAGCGCGGAGCGCTAGGTCCGATACGGCTTGTGTCTTAATAAGCAATCATGAAAATGAACATAATAAGCAATTTGCCCTAGACAATATTTAATGTTTCCACTTTTTAATCAAGCACGATTACAAGCAAGCGCTGGATTTGCTGCAATAAGAAAACTCAAAAAGAGCAAGTGCTTGGCTCTAAAATAGACCTAAGAGGCATTTCTAAAAAAGTCAATGCCCTAAAATAATATTTCCATGTTTTGCATAGTATTTGACGCTAAATTTAAAATTTTGTTCGACTAGATTTATGAATAAAAAAAAGTTCTTTATCAAATCATTTTCAATTGTAATAATTAACTTGAATCTAAATCATTTTTCCTTGTCTCTAATATGCTATCCACTGATGTACTATATTTAGTGTGTCCTAAACAACTCACTGTTCACTCACTGTGCTCTGCTGCTTACACAATTCACTAGATCAAAGGGTTTAGCTACTGCGAAGACAAAAAAGTCTTCTCAGTAGATTTTGGTTGTCAAGTAGCTACAGGGCCTCTACGTTGACGTAGTGGCGCGTCGACCGTGGTCAGCGCATGTGTGCAAAACCAATGAAGCGCCTATTTGATTTTGTAAATGAGTGAGCCATTTGGAAAAATTTACAACAAATCCATAATAAATAATAATAATTTATTATAGTATATTATAATACATGTTTTATCAGACAAAAATTGGCGTACGAGTTGTTTTGGGCACGACGAGCGTAGCGAGGAGTGTCCAAAGAGAACGAGTGCGCCAATACGTCTTATAAAACGAGTGTTATATATTCTTTTTTCTACTTTGCGACAATAATCTTACATAAATTTCGAAAATTGTAACTGTCATCTTACAATCTAGAGCAGTTATATATTCAACAGGTGGTAGTTGGGGTAAAATATGGGTAAAATATACAAATACCATTGAGCCGAGCCAATAGCGATTGAGATGTCAGCCTTATTTGACACTCTACGTCAAAATCATCAATCTTGGAAAACTAAAAGTTTGTGATCTAGTGTTTTCATAATGAAACCGAAAACGGTTGCGTTATGAGTTTATAACAAACGCAAAGTAGAAACAATAGGTTTGTTCGAGCAGTCGCCAAAACCAGTCAAAACAATTGGGGATTCTTGTACGCATACGCAATGCAGGCTTTTGCAGGGCAAAACCGCCATTTGGCATGCGCAGGAGAAAGAATAAGTGCTTTATGCACTTATTTTGGGGCTGCTCGAACAAACCTAATACTTCCTACTTTACCTTAAATACAAATTATAACAGACCACTAGACATTAAATAGGTATAAGTAATCAAATGTGTCTGTTATTCCTGATATGTCTGATATTTATAACTTTATTATTTACATATTTAACTTAAAAACTTTAAAAAACTCATGCTGTTTGAAAATCTAAAGTCGTAAAATTTCAACTCTTCTAGCTTTTCTGTTTGAAAATTCTCTAATAATATCATGAGTAACTATGAATTCTAAGATATTTTCTTCGAAAGACGGTAATTTTTTTAAGAATTTTAATTTTAAAATTATCTTTCTGCACATGCCACTGTAACTGGCATTGTTATTAAAATTCGTAATGATATCGTAATATTAGAGCATAAGCATTTAAGATTTTTTTTCAAAATACTTTTAAAGACACTTACATGAGATAATTTCCCTCGCACAAATCATCAGCATCTATATCTGACGAACTGACATTCACAAAAGTTTTTCCTGTAAACGATTACAGTGAATTACAGTGATTACAGCTGACTCTTATCTTGAATATTGCTTAGTTTAAACAAGAAGCTAATGGTATATTGTGTACCAAGCCGAGAAAGTGGTTCTCTTTCGGGGCGAGACAAGAGTTGCACAGGCGAGCGTAGCGAGCCTGGGCACTTCTCGAAGCCCGGAAAACCACTTTCTGGGCGTGGTGCACACATAATTTTTTATCCTACACAATAATATCGTAATAAAATGACCCGTTTCTAAAGACTAATCTCTGACATATTTGCTGACATTTTCGCATCGTGTAGGTTAAAAATACATTTTCGTGGCTAAATAAGAAAACAAACCTTTCTTTTACTGAGACGATAGCTTGATCTAAAATGTAAAAATACGCATTTACTCTGAAAGAGGTTTTTGAGTCATTTTGAGATACTTGGTCATAATGTTCGTAATCAATAGCTGTTTCTTTCGTCGCCTTAGGGGTCTCCAAGTTACAAATTCTGTTTCTATTTCTAATGTTTCAGCAATTTTTTTGGCACTGTTTAACATTTTTCGTCAGTTCGAGATTCGACCAAAAATTTGTCTAAATCTGATAAAGAATTTAAAATTCCTTAGATATTCATATTAATAGATCGTAGAATTTTACTGACAAAGTTGAGTTTTGTCAATATATCATGCCATACATGAATTGAGCAAATAAATGAAAACTTAGATATATTTTTTCCTAGACATTTCGCGTCATATTTTGCTTTATGGTCGAAAGACTTTAAGGTTCGTTATTTCGTATAAAGCATCAAAAATCTCTAGTAAATTGTTATGCAACGGTCTTATGGCATCTATTCTACTTGACCATCCTGTCTCAGATAATGGTTTTAAAGTTGATATGGTTATGATTTTTTTAAATATAAATCCTATTTTCTAAAACTTAGATATATTTTTTCCTAGACATTTCGCGTCATATTTTGCTTTATGGTCGAAAGACTTTAAGGTTCGTTATTTCGTATAAAGCATCAAAAATCTCTAGTAAATTGTTATGCAACGGTCTTATGGCATCTATTCTACTTGACCATCCTGTCTCAGATAATGGTTTTAAAGTTGATATGGTTATGATTTTTTTAAATATAAATCCTATTTTCTGGTAGATGTTTTTTCTGGTAGAAATTTAGATGTTAGGGTCGCCTCGCGGCGCCCCTAAGTACCTGGCATCTGTGGGCGCCACACACATTGCACACACGGGCCGGGCGGTGCGGCCTTGCGTTGACGTGGTGATTTTGGCGAGATTCATGCTTAGCGGCGAATCTTTTCGTCTCTTGGATGACTTTGGGGGATACAAGATTAAGGTACAGGTCACTGTTCCGTAGGAGCATTAACCATAATAACCATATTCCTTAGTACTTTATTTTGAAAAGTCTGGATTCATTGTATTTTGGCATTTTTAGCGCGACCCCAAAGTTGGATACCGCATAACCAGGGACCCTGTTCTCGTCATCTTTTTGAAGCAAATCCGTGACTTTTCGAATAGAGTAGGGATATCACCGGTTGCCCGTAACTATGAGCAAGTTTGCTTGTTGCTAAGAACAATAACACACGCGCCACGCCCATACGTTCCCATACGTTTGATTGAAAGCTATGGGTGTGGCGCGTGCGTTATTGTTCTTAGCAACAACCTAGATACGAACCAGAGGGCAACCGGTGATATCCCTACTCCATTCGAAAAGTCACGCATTCGCTTTCAAAAAGATGACGAGAATTGGGTCCCAGATCAGTTTTAGTGCTTGGGTGTAAACTTGTAGTTTGTTCTGTACTGATAACTGAGAGGTTCTTCCCAAGAGCCAGTACAGTTCTCTGTATTTGCGGCCAAGCTATATTTTTTTCTTCTAAACGTGTTCTTTCGTTTTTCATTTGCATACGGAACTTTTGATTGTAAAGTTAATGTGGACAGATTTCATTTCGCTGAGCTTGGTCTGCTATTTTTTTATGATTCATATATTTTATTACTAGCTTGTTAAAGATTCCTAGTAGATTCACCAACACTTGATCCCCCTGCCAATAGAGTCGTGTCATCTGCGAAAGTGGATGCTTAGCCAAACACAAATTAAATCACGCTAGAGGGCGATAGTATTACAGTATCGGCCATAGTCGATTTTAATTTTCGACTATTTTTAACTATTTTCACGAATTTATAATCACCTAGACTAATACACAAAACATTTATTTTTTCGCCGCCTTGGTGATAAAAATTGACGATCGGTATGTTTTCGTGTTCAGAATGTCTTTCTGATTGAAAATATCATACAAATAATATAGGATGCCATTTAAAATTTCAATGATGACGTCATTTACGGAGAAACCGGAAGTGATACCGGAAGTGATATAACCTCAAGAGTATATCAAAAATAGCATTATTGGCCTATTAGCACATAAAAAAGTAAAGGGCAGTACCTATGGCGTGGATCACCTGGTATAGGTGCCAAACCTTATCGAAAGCTTGTGTCACGTCAATAAAGATGGTTGAACCAATAAGCAGGGTTCTAATGCTTTCTCTATATTATCCGTAATTCTATGGACTATGACCAATTTGGTGATTAGGAATTAGTTCGTTTCGCATCATTGGTAATTGTGATATATGGCGATATGATTTGGCCACATTCGGTGGTTTGCCTAGTTTTCGTATCACGATAACTGATAACTAACCAGACCTGGGGGGGGCGTATTTTAATCTGAACGATGCATTTATTTGATGCGTCAGCATAACAATAACTTTTTTTAGGTAATAAAATTGTTTAAGATCTTGTCCTGTGATAATCATACCGTCTTTGGATTCAGGTTTGTTTTCGTTTATTTGGCCACTTCTTTTGGGGTAACTAGTTGCATGGCTCCTTGTTCATAGGTTGGCCTCCGTGATTGACTCTGATTCTAAGTTGTGGGGCTGGAAGATTTCTGTTAAATGTTCTACAAAAGTTTCAGCTTTCTGTTTATTGTCTGTTGCCCACTTGCCGTCTCATATTGGTGGGACAGCGGCCACTGGGCTCTAGTACTTATTCAGTGCTGTCCACAGCGGGTAGTCTCTACACACATGACAAACATTTCATTCCTGGCTCTGCATACCCAGTAGGTTGTAGGAAAGACTTTAGAACCAATCACAGCTCTATATTTTAATCAAAATCCAATACAGAGAGTATCTTTAAAAATGTGTGCCTGGTAAAGGAACCAGTTGTCAGAAATCGAGTTATAAGTGTTTTTGGATAGAATAAGTTATGGCAAAGGTAGTCCAACATTTTAAACCTATTAGCATAACGGGAAATTAAAAAAAAAATCTGATGTGGCCAGGCACATGACTTTATCATACAATATATAAAATTAATAGTTTAGCTGCATGAGAATCTATTTGATTGAGATAAATCGTGTCTGCATTCAAATTAAACTAGTTAGCCAGGATTTGACAGATATTTTGATACTATTCACAGGAAGTATTGTCAAAGCATCAGCTTTTGACTACTACCTACTGTCATTAGACTAATAGTTATTTATGTCACAAGTGCCGAAAGTACGGAATAGCGCGACGACCGGTGATGCGGCGCGTCACCGAAGGCGGAGCGTCGCCGTCACATGTGAGCCTCGCGCTATGTAGTTTGGCAGGAGTGACATCAACGTTTTTTGTGCTGCTTTTTGAGAAATATGTATTAAAAAATAATTAAGAAATGGTTATACAGGGTCATTATGAATGATTGTAGTCGAAGTAGGCCGTGTCAATGTTAATCATTTTGTGCCGCTTTACTCAAACAACTGTCAACCATGAAATAGGTTATGTAATCAAATTAACCATGGAGGAAGGAGGAGTCGGCATAAGCGCTCGGCTATGGGACCACTTTCCCCACTCCGGAGCACCTTTAATGTCAAAGTGACATTCGCAACGTTGACGTGTTATTATTTTATTTATTTCGCTTATTTTGCTTTGTTTAAAGATATTATAGTGAATTTGTATGAAGATATACATAAAAAACTAACGTCTAATTGCGCTGTTCGCAGCTGCAACAGCAGAAAATCAGTAATAAACTAGATTTCGTCCGGGGTAACATTTCATCGGTAAGTGACTGGTATATGTCAACAACGTACAGGCTTGTACTGGCCGTACGCAAAAAAAAAATTTGTAATATGTTTATTACGTATTTGTTATAAAAATTATATTAAATAAATTCTTAAAGGTGTTCATATAGCGTTTTTATATAATATAACCACTCGGCGCATTACAATATATTACAGGAAAAATTTCTTGTAGTTTCTGGCCAATTTTCAAAGTTAATCCGGACCTGGCAGGCGACCAATTGTCGGGCTACTTTAGTGTCATGTTAGCCCCGCCCCCCGGGGTCATTTTCTCGCTGCTAAAAGTATAGCGTACAGCGACTCCATCTTCCTCCATGAAATTAACTTTTGTGTGTTGAACACTGGTATTCCATTCAAATAGAGCGGCAACCAACAATATTTACATTTGATTTCATGGCATACTTCGACTACAATCATTTATAATGACCCTATATTTCTGTATAGGAAATGTTAGGTTGTTATCACTTCTACGAAACGTCAAGTTTAAAAAGCTAATTCAAATTCTGACAGATTTATATTTGTTCATGACACAGTAGATGTCATACACTCATCGCTATACTTTATTTACAATTTTCTCAATTTATCGTTTCTAGAATTAGTTATAACAACGGGTTGATATTTTTTATCAACCAACGCAACGGTCAAATTGGTGATCTATAGCGGTTCTCCAACCTCTGATGAAATCAGCTGTTTTCGAGTATGACAGCCATAGACATTTCTGTGGTGACAGCACAAAGAAATATTTGTCAAATCTAGGCTACTATGGAGTTTCATATCAATGCAGATGCGACCGATCTTGATCAAATAGAATTTGGTATTGAAGCTAAACTATTAATTTTACCAAAAAATATCATAGGCATAAATTATTCAAAATTTCCTCTACTTTAATTTATTATTTAACTATTTTGTCGAAATTACAGAAATGGCAGCTCATTTGCAAAATCCTTGAAAAATGCTTAGAGGCAACAGCCAGTTCCTTTGGACCCTTTTGAACCAAAAGCTTTTCAGCTCTAAGTTTAGTCATGAAACTTCTAAATATGAACTTTCGGCCCGATACCTTTACCAGTTTCTCCGGAATCGTCTCCACAAAAAACGGGTACACACACACATACACACACACACATATACACACACACACACACACAGACATTTTTTTGTACCTTGGTCAAAAATGTTCAGGGGACCCAAAAAGACCTATTTCCGCTAAAATCTCAATTTTTTTTTTCGGCACGATTACAATACTTTATAATACTGCGTATGATAAAGTAAAAATAGTTAAGTTGATGATGCAAAAAGTAAACTTTTGCTCTATAACGCTTCAAAGTTTTGCAAAGTTAAAAAGTTAATAACTTCGCGCACATTTGCAAGTTACGCCGACTCCAACATTTTTGTAACAATTTCGATATTAGTTTTAAGATTTTTAGTAGTATTTATTATTTCAGTATTCCGTTTAGGTTTTTTAATCTATAGCGCCATGGGCCTGGGGGCTACAAAATAGTCTATCCTACGTAAAGATTGGACAAATTTTCAATATTTTTGCAAATTTTTTAAAAGTTAATTTTTTTATAGATACATGCATTGTCATCCGAAATCTGCTCATATGCAAAATTTCAACTGGATTGCAGTCTGGGAAGTAGGTAAAATATGGTAATGAGCGTAGCGTGATATCGACACGTGGTCCGTTTTTCTTTCGCAACAAAAACGCATTTTTCATGCGTTCCAACCGCAGACGGGTTTCTGACGAACATATCTGATAAAAAACACAATAAAGAGACTAACTAGCGAATAAAACAAAAATGTGTTGTTTGAACCAGTTTAACATTATTTGCGAATATCTGCGTAACTAGACACGGTCAACTGGTCCCTTTTCACATCCACGCACACAAATATTAACTTTTTTACAGGTCGGGAAGACCGCGGCGCAACTTTTGCAAAATGAAAATCATTATATCCATATTCTTTTGCTATCTTTTACCAAAATATCGATTTTTTTTGCTTTGTTAGTTTTCGAGATAGCGAGACGCCGCTGACGTGCCGGCAACTCATCGGCGCACTATGTCAAAACATTGAGTTTGAAAAATGTGAGTAGCCTATATTTTTTTGATAATTTTTTGTCAATTTTTCAAAACTTCAAATTATCGATAAATTAGTAAAAAGTTAAGCATCTAATTCTACATTGACATATAACACAAAAATTCATAAGTTAATATTAAATATCTAGATGGCACGACAAAATTCTTCTCTTCCACTGTTCCACTCCAAAATTGTTTAATCAATATTTATAAAATACATTAAATTGTTTATGTAGCCAAACGCTCTGGCAAGCTAGATTGCCTGATTTCAGCCTATTTGATTTCTTACTAGTGGAGACATGAGGAGAAATTTATGGGGGAATCACAACAACAATAAACATGAAGACTAAGGGAGCGATGAGCGTTATCAAACAATTTCTGTAGAAATGATGGAAAAAATCATAGGTCCACCGCGAATCCGAACACTAACACATTAACCTGACCGGCAAATATGAGCACGTACTGACCTACCTTTTATTGAGAATTGTAAACTGAATAAATAATAATTATTTCAGTAAACATTTTATTTAGTTACTGCATCTTATGACAGTATTACTGTAAGTTTATTACTGTGTTAACTGTACGAAAATACTACCCAAGAACCAACGACTCATTAATATTCTTTAAATAATTAGGACCACAGATATTTAATACAAATTTTAAACAATTTTCGATTGGTACCTAAAGGAACTAGTTTTTGGATGATTATATTTGTTTGTGTATTTTATAATTAAAGTTTGCAATTATTTCATTTCAGGTCATTATATTTGTACGATTGTTGGAATTCGTCATGGCAACTAAATATTTAATATTAATGATTTATTATGCATACGTCAAATGAAACTAGATGTTTAGTAACTTTGTTGCTGTTGAGTTAGGCATTTTTCTAAAGCTGGTTTACTGATCTGTATTCCATTTAAATACTTAAGTTATTTGACATTTAGCAAACCTCCAGTTATTCGGGATGAGTCATATTGTAATCAGTAATCACACATCAATAGTAACTGTCGAAAAGTGCGATATTTTTACTATCCAAAATAAGTTCTTTTGTAATTATCCTTGTTAGTTTTACAGAAATATTCAGAATTCCCGGAATTATTTAAAAAATGCACGTTTTTACATTAATTTCACAATATCTCAGAAACAGTTGATAAAACGATTAGGATACATGGAATCTGCTGTTCCATTGAAAAAATCATAACTTTGTGTTGGTACGTCGTTGTGAAAATATTTTCTGTCTGTAGAGTGAATGATTATATCCACAACTTTTCGATTTCTTAAGTCATTGATGTACTTTGCATCTAGCGCGGGACAGCCTGTATATCTAGAAAATTAAAAATATTTTTACTTTATCATACGCAGTATGTAAAGTATTGTGATCGTGCCGAAAAAAAAATTTGAGATTTTGGCGGAAATAGGTCTTTTTGGGTCCCCTGAACATTTTTGACCAAGGTACAAAAAAATGTCTGTGTGTGTGTGTGTGTGTGTGTGTGTGTGTGTGTGTATGTGTGTAAATGATTTTTGTGGCGACGATTCCGGCGAAACTACTGAAGGTATCGGGACGAAAGTTCATATTTAGAAGTTTCATGACCTAACTTAGAGCTGAAAAGGTTTTGGTTCACAAGGGTCCAAAGGAACTGGTAGTTTATTCTAAGCCTTTTTGAAGGATTTTGGAAATGAGCCGCCATTTCTGTAATTTCGACAAAATAGTTAATTAATAAATTAAAGTAGAGGAAATTTTGAATAATTTATGCCTATGACATTTTTTGGTAAAATTAATAGTTTAGCTTTTTAGTTTATTCTAAGCCTTTTTGAAGGATTTTGGAAATGAGCCGCCATTTCTATAATTTCGACAAATTAGTTAATTAATAAATTAAAGTAGAGGAAATTTTGAATAATTTATGCCTATGAAATTGTTTGGTAAAATTAATAGTTTAGCTTCAAGAGCAAATTCTATTTGATCGAGATCGGTCGCACCTGCATTGATATGAAATTACATAGTAGCCAGGATTTTGACAAATATTTTTTTGTGTTGTCACATTCGAAAACAGCTGATCTCATCAGAGGCTGGAATACCTACCACTATGGAACGTTGCCGTTGTAGTGCGGCAAATTATAAAATACAAATTTCAAATAAAGTAAGATCACCAATTTGATTGTTTGTTGATAAGAAATATCAACCCGTCTTTATATCTAATTCTAAAAACGATACATTGAGAAAATTATAAATAAAGTATAGCGATGAGTGTAGCTTTATTTTAGTAGGGATGGTAGGGATGTGTCATGAACAAATATAAATCTGTCAGTATTGGAATTACCTTTTTATGGTGCGTTTTCATTAGTGACAATGGCAGTGGTAGCAGACGCCGTTATAGTATTTCCAATAGAAAATTGATAGTGACTCATGTTTATGTACATGCAAACTAATATGTGTCATTATCACGATATGTAAGAAATACTATAATTTCGTATTCTACCACCGCCATTAGCTACCATTACCTACCAATCGGAACGCACCTTTAAACTTGACGTTTCATCAAAGTGGTACCAACCTAGCATTTACTATACAGACATCATTTTTTTTAATATACGTATTTCTTAAAAAGCGACACAATAAACGTTGATGTCGCTCCTGCCAAAAACTAGATAGCCGACTCGCTCATATGGGACGGCGACACTCCGCCTTCGGTGACGCGCCGCATCACCGCTCGTCGCGCTATTCCGTACTTTCGGCATTTGTGACATAAATAACAATTATTCTAATGACGTAGTGTAAGATGCTGATGCTTTGACAATACCTACGATTTATCTCAATAGAATAGATTCTCATGCAGCTAAACTATTAATTTTATATATTGTATGATAAAGTCATGTGCCTGGCCACATCAGATTTTTTTTTTATAAAAAAATGCAAAAGAGTTGAGGATATAAATCTTAATCAAAAACTGCAATAATGTAGCTAATGTTCCATTAAAACCACGGAACATAAGTTTGTGTTGGTACGTTGTTATGGAACGTGTACCAATATGTGAAAATATTTTCTTTCTGTGGCCCGAATGATTGATCATCCACAACTTTTCTATATCGAAGAAACTTGTAATTCTTATGATCATTAATGTAAGTATACGTTGTATACTTAAATTAATGATCTGCATTGCCACTCTGTATATCTCGAAAACTAATAGAGCAAAAAAATATAGGTTGTTTACTGCGCTGCACCCCTATATCTCGGATACTAACAAAGCAAAAAAATCTTTTTTGGTAAATAATTAGCAAAAAATTAGCAAAAAACATAGGTTGCTCAAATTTTTCAAATTCTTCTGTTTTGAGATAGTGCGCTGCTGACTCGCCGGCACGTTAGCGGCGCCTCGGAAACTCGACAACTAACAAAGCAAAAAAATAGATACTTTGGTAAAAAAATAGCAAAAAAATATGGATATAATGATTTTGCAAAAGTTGCGTCGCTGACTTGCCCGACCTCTTTTTTATGGTCCTTTCGAACTGGTAACGAATCTACTTGGTCTACGTATACGTCTACGTCTTTTTGTATTAACTTTTTTGTAATAATTTAAATAAATTTATTAAATACACATTTTAATCAAAGAATAATGCAAATTCGTATATCTGCAATGAATAACGCTGTTCTGGGATGCAAATGCGCTTGCTTGAGATTTTTCTTTTGTGATACTACATTAATCCAATAACCTTGTATACCTATTATAAAATGATTTCTAATGGGTCATCCAATATAACCAAACTTTTTTTTTCAATGTTCTCCGGACAAGTATACGTCGTAATCATCATGTTACCAACCCCACACTATATGCAACGCCAGACGACATTTGCACATACGACAGTCACTGCCTCCAGGGAAGCAAATTGATAGGCATTCAATTAACGTCAAAGGGCTAGTGCACTGCAGCACTACCACCAACCCCAAAATCAAACGCCGCGCTGCCTCCACCGAAAACGCGACATACGGACACCCACTTCACGGCACACCCCGATCATTTAGCGAGCAATACGCGTGCACATCCTCCGGAGGGGTTATTTCGTCCTTTTTGCCTCCGCCAATCCCCGGGGATCGGGAATTTTTTTCGACACGTCGGAGCGGAGATATATCGGGCAGCGAGGCCGCAATCGCATAAATGTGTAACGCGTTGGTGCTTTAAAGGGGAACTCCCGTTTTCTCGACGCCAGGCGGCAATGCTGCGGGATGGCATGCGGCAAGAATGAATGGGTCGGTCTGCTTGAAGAGAAAAGTGGACGCCGTCGGTCCTAGAGGAGTCCTGGCTGCTCTCTTGGGAGTTATAGAAAACTGAGCGGACACGAAGGATGTTGGCGTGGCGTGTCCAAGAGGGTGGGTTTGATGATTTGATATGGATGAGGAGGTGCGGATAAAAGATGGAATCGGGGATATTTGTGTTGATTGGTTTTATTATGTCAATTTAACTCATCTAAGGTGTTCCGTTGTTGTAGCTATTTTTTTTTTGATATGCACACCAAAATATTTTTTTCATGTATCTAACTATAGGGCCTGTATTTTGGGAAGCATGTTAATTATCGATGATCCGAATGAAAAGGCATATATTGAAATATTAAAAATTTAAAAAAATATTGGTCAACTGTTGGCTTGATTGATATAAATACCTACTATCTACAACCTACTGCTCAATTCCTACTAGTTAGATTTCAAAACAATGTCCAGTTATTACATACTTATCGGAGATTTACAAAATTATGAAAACATACTGGATGGCTATTTTTTACAATTGCATAGAATGGTGCAACTGGTGCTACTGTGATGATCACTGCTCCCACTATCCCAAAATCCTCCATTATAATTAGTAATTATACCGGATGAATTATAATCATAACTAATGATAAAAATTAAAATTAAAGTTGCCACATACAAAATGCTATTTTAAGTATAAATTAAGTTAACTATATTTTTGTACTTAATATCCGATTATGATTTTTTGACTTAATCTGTTGTTACGCGAAAGTCCGTAGTGGTGTCGGCAGATCCACAGTTTTAACAGCGGATCTACTTTCTTGTGGAATGTAGGTACTCGTCATCTGATTTAGTACTAACATCGAACAATATTTGAAATAAAATGTTAAAAATTTGAAAGTATTAAAATGATGAAGACCCTACTATCTATTCAGTTAGATTTTGTGGTTCTCCCATGTTTTTAGAACTTTGCTTATTTTGTTGAGATATACTAACTAAACTATCAGGGCATATTTTAAGGTGTTTTACAATTTCTCAAAACAATTTTTTTCAAGCAGCACCTTTTTTAAATGGTATACTTATGAATTACAAATTCACTATTTGTATTAAAAATGGAAAAAATTAACTACTCACAATAAAATAATTTTTTAATTTATATATCCAAAAATTTCACAGATTTCCAATTAGGTAGTTAATTCGTCAAAAATCAATTACTACCCTGGTCAACAAACGAACAAAACAAAGAAAACAAATGTGTTTTCTTTGTTTGTGCATCTTTTCTTCCACTGATCTGTCCCAAAAACAATTTACAAATTTTACCTTGATAATTGTACTTTTGACAATATAAGTAATTAGAAATCTGTGAAAATGTTTGGTGGAGTATCTACATTCAAATGTTTCCTTATTGGTTTTATTGGTGTTAACAGCGAGTAGCATTGCCTAATAAATATTGAAAACATGATTTTGAAAAATTAAGAATTTAACTTTGACACTTACCGGTCTTCGTAATACCCTTAACATTTTGAAACTGTTTTTTTCTAAAAAAAAGTGACGTGAAGGAGACTTTAGGTTGCCAGTTTCGTATCCTATACCATAGCATATCATTTTGATATCTATGGTTATTGATAACTACTAGGAGAACGATACGAAAACCTTAAGAATAAGTTGACTTGAGAAGCAATTTTATCAGAGCGGTTCAGGATGCCTGTAATGCATCCTATATTGTATTAACTTACTTACGAATAGTTATATCGCAACGGTACATAATCCCAAAACATACTCTGCAATCGTAGCTCGCCATGAAAATCCGTCGACATATAAACCAAGTGCAGAAAACCTTCAGGGCAACAAAAAACCCTTAAAACAAACCTTGAACGGTGAATCCAACAACCCAAATTCAGAGGAGAGGTTTTTAACCCATACGAACGAACCTACGTCACACCGTGAATGGGCTACCGTACTGCGCAAGAAACGCGGAAAAAGAACTATCATAGTAGGTGATAAAGAAAGTACAAAGGGAAGTGATGGATTAAAAACTGCTCCGAAGAAAGCCTTTCTGTACGTGTCAAGGCTGCACGCCGACACTGAGAGCAACGACGTCATCCAGTACCTAAAGCCAACTTTTCCAGAGATAGAGTGTGAAAAACTTGATTCCAAGTTTCCACAACATTACACATCCTTCAAGGTCACTATAGACTTATTTAACTTGGGAAAAGCAATGTGCAGCAATATCTGACCATATAGCTGCTTTGTCACGAGGTTTTTTCACGGGATCAAATAAACCAAAGACGCGACATAAGCGCTACGTCTGTTCCTGATATTCAAGATGATGATCAAAAAGTAACCTTTGACATCTTACACGCCAACATCCAATGCCTGACGAATAAAGTCGAAGCATTTAATGAAATCACGAAGACTCTTAAACCCAATATAATCTGCATAGTCGAACACTGGCTACAAAAACACAACATGAACCATTATAACCTGGAGGGGTATCAAATGAAAGGATGTTTTATCCGAGAACACTTCAACCATGGTGGTGTATGTATCTTCGCAAGGAATAATCTGAAGTGTATCCCAATAAAAAACATTGGCAAACTCGCAAAAGAGAGAGCATGTGAGATGACTTGTGTGCACCTTCCGCAGTACAATCTGGTTGTAGTGGCTGCATATCGTACTCCAGACTCCGACCTGGGGGTATTCCTGGAAACCTTTGGGGAGGCAATGGAATGGCTACACCAGAAATATGGCAGTAAAACCCAGGTAGCGATAGCAGGAGATTTCAACGTGGACATAAAAAAGACTTCCAACCAGACAGCAGCCTTCCTAAATTGTATGGCCTCCCACGGCCTCACGGGCACGGTCAGTAACTACACAAGAATTCAGGGTAATTCCAGGACATCGCTTGACAACGTGTACACCAATATTGTGGGATCGACTGCAGAGGTACGTCCAGGATTGGCGGACCACTGCGACATTCTATTTAAATTCGATCTAAACGAAGCTAAAGAGCCTTCTCACGTGAAAAGACGAGCATTTTCCAAACGGAATTACGAACACTTTGCGACCCTACTTGCAGCTGAAACATGGGACAGCGTCTATAGTGAGGAATGTGCCGAGATAAAGTACAACAAGTTTCTCAACATATACCTACAATACTTTGAGAAGGCGTTCCCATTGAGAACGATGCCCCAGTTAAAACAACCGTCACCATCTCACAAACTCCGAGAAATACGAGAAACAATGCTACTAATTGAGGAAACCTACAATCACCTGGGTGGAGATGACCTAAAAAAGATGTACACCAGCTACAAGAAATTTTATTTGGACAGTGCCCGAGAGGAACGCAGGTCCAAAAATCATCTAGCCATTGTACGGTCTGCAAACCCACAAACAGCTATATGGCAGATAATAAAAAGAGAAATCGGAACCACAAAATCTAAACCGACAGAGACACCATCGAGCGAACAACTAAACAAGTTCTTCTGTAATATCGCTACAACCACATTGTCCAGCATCCCTCCCGCCCTGATAACGTCTGCTGCCTATCTGAACAGTATCCCAGCCAATCCAATATCGTTCTTTCTCCACCCAGTAACTTGGCAAGAAATCGAGACCATCACCAACAGACTGAAACCCAAGTATTCAACGGACATCAACGGTTTGAACATGAAAGTGGTCAAGGAAACTATACGGTATATCTCAAACCCAGTGCAAGATATTATCAATGCCTGCTTTTTCCAAGGAACGGTGCCAATCTCAATGAAAGCATCAAAAGTGACACCTGTTTTCAAAAAGGGGGACACCGACAACGTCGAGAATTACAGACCTATAGCTGTACTGCCTGTTTTCTCCAAGATCCTGGAATCTGCACTGGTTACCAGACTGACCGAATTTTTTGAGAGCCGCCAGATCTTAAGCCCACAGCAGTTTGGATTCCGAGCGGGTAGGAACACCATGGACGCAGTCCTGACCCTCCTAAACTATGTCTGGGAGGCGATGGAAGATGGTGACGATAGTGGAGCCCTACTATGTGATAAGTAGGGCATTTGACTGTATGCAGCACCAGACTTTTCTGTCAAAACTTGAACATTACGGCGTCAGAGGAATTCCTCTTCAACTGATTACATCATATCTCCAAGGCAGAAGCCAATGCGTCAGCTCCGACGGAAGTACCAGTGCGATGGGCAATGTCACCTGCGGTGTGGCTCAGGGATCACTGCTTGGACCCCTTTTTTTCACACTCTACATGAATGATTTTCCATCCAACAACCCGTCTGGCACTGTAATGTATGCTGACGATACAACAATGATCACTCGAGGTAACACCCGAGTACAACTGCTAGAAAACATGGGAACTGCAATGACATCGGCTACAGACTGGTTCCGAGCAAACCAACTGAGTCTGAACGAACGGAAAACACAGCAAATCTTTTTTACCTGTGACCGTCGTGGAGGAGAGGAATCGACTAGTGCAAAGCTTCTCGGAATCTGGCTGGATACCAGACTAACATGGAGAACACATATCGAGCACCTTGAAAGTGATCTCGCGAGAGCTGTGCTATAGGGCGTATCAAGGAGGTGGTGGGCCGGGAGGCAGCGCTGACGGCCTATCATTCCTTATTCCACTCAAGGCTGTCTTATGGCATAGCATTATGGGGGGAATCTGCCCATGCTGAAAGAGCCCTGGTGCTACAGAAGCGAGCCATACGAAAACTACTATCAGTACCACAGAGACACCACTGCCGCCCACTGTTCGCACAGCTTGGCATACTGACTGTGCCTACCACATTCTCAGTCAGTCAATCAGGGCCAGAAAAGAGCTCACGAGGTTACAGACCAGAGGCGATATAACTTCCATCAACACTAGGACTAGAAATAACTTAGAGATCCCAAGATACAGGACAAGCACAACTCAAGCTCAACATCGGCACCTGCAAATCTTTAATAGAGTTCCAGAAGTCATACGGGGACTTGCATTTCCCAGTTTCAAGCGCCAACTGAAGAAGATGCCCCTTGCAACACCTATCTACAACATAAACGAGTTCATGAATTCCAATAGGCTATAATGCAATAACATATGACTTTATCCTTGCCACATTACTATGTAACATTACTTCTCATGTACTATGTTTTGGATACAATAAAGAATATTATTATTATTATTATTATATCGCATTTATACGGATAAGCATTTCTACAAACAGATTTTTATTTCTGCCTTAAGATGTTAGTAGTCCAACATACATATCGAAATCGTGAGGAGTGTTTTATTTATTTATGGTACTAAGTACAAGTACATTTCATGATAATCCTGCCAGCTCTTCACGTAAGAAACAGTATAACTACAGCAACATAAGTTTCCTTCAATGAAAAAGCGCCACTCCGAACAAGAGATAATTAGATCTTAGACTGCAAATAGTAAGTACCTATTGTATGGTGAAATTATAGGAAAAAATATGCACAGTCCGTGCATAGTATCTATATATAGACCCTAAAGGAGATCAAGGAGCAGCAATGTTTTGGCGAGCTGTGAAAAGTGCGAGGTGAAAAAAAATGTCATTAAGTGCTGTGTTGTGCACAACCTACAAGGAAAATTTATCGCATCGATAAAATTAAGCACAGTGTACGTTTGTAATTATGATACATGACAAATAACCAATCAGAACGTTTTAATATTATGGGCGACGAACTGTTGAAATTATGAGAGAATAATGCAAAAATATGCACAATCCGTGTATAGCTACGTATCTACAGATTCAGAACAAAACTATAGACTAAATAAATATTGTATGCATTTGATTTTTAGGGCAATTATGCTGACGGTGAACACGCCAGTGAAAAACTAATTTGCATGCATCATATATTCCTAGCAATGTGTAGTAAATAATCTGTAATTTAAGAATAATTAAGCTTTTTTTAATAGAAACTACCGCCACTACTTTTTTATAAGCAGGTGGCGGCTCTGCTGTCATTTCGGTTATTTTTTGAGAATCTGTGGATGTACATTGTATTTATTTATGAATATTTAACATACAGAGAGGCAAATTATCATAGACGTTTATATATCCAGCGAAAACAAAGTGAATAGAGATAAACTATAATATCGTTTCTCAGTTTTGTTGTGTTTAAGTTTATTTTTTGAGGTTGATTCTAAAAACATGCGACGGGATGTTAATCTTCAATCAAATCAAATTTTATTTCGATTTAAATGACTGCATCTTTTTACTTGTCCCGACCATCCCAACGCCGTGTCCCGACAGTTACAGTCTATAAAAATTCGTGTCACAGAAATTGTACTAATTTACGAGGTACATCATTACAGTAAAGTGTATATATGTATATATGTATATATGTAAAGTGTATAGTGCTGTTATCACTATTTACTTAAATCATATTCAAAAATTTATGTAAAATTAATGTTGCAAAGTAAAAAAAAGTAGTAGGGATATAACACTCGTTTTCTAAGACGTATTGGCGCACTCGTTCCATTTGGGCAACTCGTGCGCAAATTTTTGTCTTATAAAATTTGTATTATAATATACTATTATACTGACTTTTTTTGAAGTAAATCTCATTCTGAGTAGAAAGTTCAATATAGATTTGTTTTTTCAATTCATAAAAAAATTACCGTTTTGTATCAGCTATTCAAACAACATAAGAAAAAATAATGCGAAAAAAAGATGGAACCAAGAGTATCATCTACAGTTTTGAGGACATGAAATTTATCAAATATTTTATACTTTTGTGAAATTTTGTAAACGCATAGGTATTTGGTACTTTTCACAAATTTTGCCTGTGTTCTCTGCAGGAAAATGTAGACATTAGTAAGCTATTTAGTCATATTCCGTTTTTCAAAAATGTATACAGAGAGAAAAGATTTCTTGTTTCAAAGAAATGTATTTGTTTGAATTTATTCTTTTGGGTCAAAACATATTTCTTTGACGCCAACAATATTTACTTCATTGAATACTCTAGTCATATGCTTGCAGAGATTAATTTATTTGGAATATTTATTTAAGTGGAATAAATACATATGTATACAAACAAAAATTACTTTCCTTTAAAGTAATATTTTAGTTTTGATTTTAAAAAAACGTTTCTTTACACCAATGAAATATAATTTTGATTCTAACATATAAATTTGTATATAAGGAGAGATTTATTTCGCTTAAAGTAATATTTTGTCTTTGGCTTAAGGTTTACTTCCGCCAAAAAATTAATTTTTTGATTAAAATAAATATATTTGTACACAAGAAGATATTTATTTCCTTCAAAGTAATATTTTTGTTTTGGCTTTAAAATAGGTTTACTTCCACCAAAGAAATCATATTTTGATTCAAATAAATATATTTTTAATGTCATCCAACTGTATTGTTAGATGGCGCTGTAAACTCTCTCCTCGCACTTCGTACATATCGAGAGTATAAAGCCGCGTGATCGACAATATAGAACTTATAGAGTACAGTGCCTGCAGGTTCAAGTTGCGATTACAAATCAGAGTACACTTTACTAATTTAACCTTGACTATATGTTGGGTTGGGAAGACCAAGCACTGGTCGAGGATGTGCGACATCCGAAAAAGGAGGTGACACATGGCGAGTCTTCCGAAAAATTCTTGTCTATTAATTCCTTCAACAAATTAATAATTTTAAGCATTTTAACACGACCAACAATTTTGTTAATTTAAAAAAATGTAATTCTTTCACTTAACACAATCATAATTATTTGAAGTAAATAAATCTCATTTCTTATAATACACAAATTGCAAACTTTTTAACTGGAAACATAAGTTGTTTGACGCAAATCAATGTTCTTTCTACCAAACAAATATTTCAAATAAATGCGTTTTATCCGCAAATAAATATTTCTTTGCCTCTATTGAAACAACAAATTTCTTTGAGTCAATGCATATTTATTTGAATCAAACAAAAATTTCTCTCTGTGTAGTTATACATTGTTTAACCTTTAATTAGGTTTACCGCCGTTTAAAGTATAGTATCTGCAAATTCTTTAAAATTTTAGAGATCTAAGAACGTGACAAATAATAAAAAAGTGTTTGAACGCTCCTATCTACGAAATAACATCACAATAATATTTTAAAACGCAACAAATTTTCACAAACGTAGATACGACCATATTTAACACGGGCGCTGTATTATTTTAACTTTATTGCACTCTCTCTAGGGGACCTGATTATCTGACCACTCCACTAGTCCAACGCACGTCATGTATGAAAATAACTTAGTCGTACAAGAATTTTGTTAACATATCAGTTATCAGACACCCGTTCCTCCTCAAACTTTTTCCACCACGCTATACCAAAAGCACACCCCCACACAAGTATAGTTACTTCTACATATAGGGGGATGCTGGCAATCAGTGTCATCCGCATCGGATGCCGCGATCGTCACCCGTCAGAAGCGGCGTGCGGCGGTCACGTGACCGTTTAGGGTTCCCCTCGTTCCCCAGCAGTTCCACCACCCATAAACCACCCGAACAACCCCCGGAGACCGTTCGAGATGAAGAAATCCCGAGGGGGTGGCGTCGTACGGTCGCCCGGAGTCCGCAGGCTATTATAGCCGACGCGGTTAGCATTAACGGCGGCGGCGGTAGCGGTGGCGGAGGCGGCGGTGTCAGGGCAGGGGTTGACGTGGGTTCGGTCGTGGGTGGCGGCGGCGGAAATGGGGGTATGGGGGGGCGGTCGGTTGGGAATGGTGGTGTGAGGCGTCGGTCGGTGGCAGACTCGGGCGCGAAGCGGTAATCAGACTGCCGGAGGTTGAAGGGGCGGCGAGGGAGGAGGTGGCGGGTAGACGACGGGCGCGCTTTCGCCGGAACACCCTGGGGGTGGCGGTAGGCGGCGAGCGGTCGGGTCGGGGGTTTGGGATGCCCGACTACGCCGCGTCTCTCGGGTTGACCTGCCGCCGCACGCACCACGTTTGCATGACGTCCTAAAGGGTTTTTTGGAGGTTTCATACTACGACTGGCAATGGATTTGGCACTCGGTTTGTGTGAAAAGTAAAAAATATAATTTTGGTAAGGAATTTCCGGCATCTGATGAATTATATACAGGCTGATTTTTCTTTCTTATATAGGGTGAAATTTTCAATGTTTTTGCATTGTTTGTACTAAAAAACGTTTGTAACAAAAACGTTGCACCGGCAAGAGAAAACTAATTGTGTACTTGAGTTATCTTTAAAGATCGTCGAGAAACTTGGTCTTGTTATGGGCGGGGCATGGTTCATTTTATCATTTTAGGTGGTCTTTGCGTCAGTTTCAATTACGATGTATCAACACTTGTTGTTTAGTTGTAAATTTTAGAGAAATGTTACTTGTTATTGTTCTTTTGTTTGCTTTTGCAAAGATTGAACCGGAGCTGGAATCAACGTTTTGTACGTAGGTATGTCACATCACTTTAAACCAAATCTTCTTTTCTATTTTATATGTCATGTTTAAATGAAAAGCACTCCCACCAGCAGCCTGAACCCTGAATACATGGTGTAGCTCTTGGTTTTCAATAAAAAGCAATGTTGATTTTAGTTCCAAAACACTGCAAAAACAAAAACATTATTTCATACTGTCGAGTCCAGCTGAACAACAATTACGTTGTAAAAAATTTACTTATTTCAAAAGTTAAAAATGACATAGGTCATTATGGCCCACATATTCCATGGTGAAATCGATGCTTTTTAGTAAAGAAAATACAAACAGCTAAATTTATTAAGTAAGTGTTGGAACACTTACTTATTAAATCACGACAGGGACGTAACTAACACATACTGAGTTTACAAATATCGCAGACCTTCAATACCGCACACTAAGAGGAATACTGAATACTAATTCAGAACGAAAGAACAGCAGAGTACATATTCAAGTATTTAATATACATTATCGATCAAAAAACTTAATATTATAGGTTAATTTAAAAAAAAACTAAAAAAAACTTACACATAAGAGTAAGTTTTTTTTGTGACGAAATGTGACGTCTATATCTCTGAAACTACAATGTTGTTAATATATTGTTTTAAAATCAAAGATGATAGAATAGAAGATTACGCATTGCGCAGGTTGTCATTCATTTTCGAGTGAGTTTGATAATAATCAGCTCATTGCTATGACGTTACACTAGAGTCTAGACCAAACCAAACAGCATACCTCATGCATACTTTGACAACACCTTGGCAACATACAAATCATAAAAGTATATTTAAGTTCGTAATAGATTAGCAAAAAGTCTGAAAATCTACAGAACAAAACGAGTTTTGTACGCTGATGTGCGTTTCCATCATAAATGGTTTAGATTAAATATTTTTAAAAAAAATGTATCTGGGTCAAAAATTTTCAGGGGACCCAAAAAGACCTATCCATCTTCGCTAAAATCTCAATTTTTTTGCATGATTGCAATACTTTGTCATACTGCATATGATAAAGTAAAAATCTACTTTTCGACCAACAGTTTGCATACCAAGCGGGCAGAGGCACTCAGGACGCTATGAAACTCCTTGTGTGCAACTGCAAAGCTCTGGAACAGCGCAACAACTGCATGGCCCAGATGTGCGACCTAAGCCGTGCCTTCGTCTCGATGTCTCATGCGAGTTTGCTACAAAAAAATAGATAAGTATGTACGTGCTGTAGCTCTGAGATTAATAAATTCCCACCTAATCAATCGTCTACACTTCTACAGCAAGTCAGAATCAATGAAGAGAACAGAATCTCAGAAAAACCAACATAGGTATCCAACAAGGAAGCCTAAGGAGGTATGCTTTTCATAATTTGTATGAACGATTTGCCACACCTAACTGCTACCGCTATTATTTACGCAGACGACACCACGATACGTACACCAGCCAATTCCAAAGAAGCGCTCCAGACCGATTCAGTGCTGCATATTCACAAGGCGGAAAAATGGTTTAAGGAAAACAAAGAGCTGTGAGATGCCTGACCGCATAGCATCCAAGAAGTCATGCAAAACGTCTTTTCCGAGAAGACAGGGTACTCATTGTATATGCTATATACCTATTCCGCTGCCTCACCACCACCAACAGGAACAAGAATCGCCTTCCCACCCAGGGCAGTCTTCATGACTATCCGACACGAACTAGGAACAGCCTGCGAGCCGAATTTTCCCGACTTGCCACAACGGCGAACTACAGCAAAACCATAGCTACTTACAATAAATTACCACCAGACCGGAAATCCCAAACCGTCAGAAGCTTCCAGAAAACACTCTGTGAGTGTCTACTAAAAGCAGCCCCCTACGATTTCGATGATTTTGTCAAGGACCTCCCGAACCAACAAACATGAAATGAATTGTACTTATATATTAAGTAAGTACGTAGGCTTTCACGACCAGAATCATTTCGAAAATAAACTGCTTCCGGGTTATGCCGTGTGTCAAGATTTGTAAATGCTGACGTTTCGCGAACCATGTTGCTCGCTTCTTCAAAGCTAATTGAATACTGAAGACCTACCAAGAAAATCTCCTTTATATACCTAAATTTACACCTCACTGCACACATCTGGATCTACCGCTCCCATGTGCTTTTCCACCTTATCGCGTTAGGATCGATTTCCAGATCCCACTAATGTCAGTGCCGTCCTCGCGATTGATGTCGTCAGGATGTTTGTAAATTTCGATGGCTTTTGTCATAAGCCTTCGATGATAATTACCCACCCTTCCCAACATCTTCAAGTCATCGAAATTCATTTTGTGTCCCGACTCGTGGCAATGTTGACCAACAGCGTTTTAGCCGATTTGCTTTTTTAATTTGGAATTTGAAAACCTGTTTTGTATAAAGATACGTAATCTACGGAAGAAACTCCTTCAAATTCACCTATCATCTTGGGACAAAAGCATTCTTGATCATTGTAATTGTGGTACCTATTGCAAATTTAGTAAACTAAACATAAAAAACACAAAAATACATTCGTACTTGAAGAAGAAATGCTTGAAGTACCCCAGTATATATATATATACATCTATACCGGGTGATTCAATTTCGAGCGCCTCACCACTTCCCGTGCCAAGAAAAGCAAGTCTGGGCACCAACGCACAGCACAGCGACTGCAGACTATAAATATAGATACAGTGGCGTTATCGGAGAGGTCCTTTTGTCTGGAACACCTACTGAGAATGTTGTGTAATGCTGTCACGAATGGAGCAAACATTATTAGAGAAAATACGAATTTTGTTATGTATATATACCGGGTGATTCAATTTCGAGCCTCTCCATGGGGATCTCGCTTATTACTGGAGATAGAGCCTATGTTTAAATGTGGCAAAGTTTCGTATTTTTGAGCTAATCAATTATTAATTAATTATTAAAGAAATTTAAGCTATCGTTATTCATTTTGAAGATATCCACAAAAAACTGAAATGTTAAGATATCGTTTTTAAATTTTTATTCAAAACCAAATGTAGCTAGACATTTGAAACAAAAACATTTTACAGGAACTTTTTAACAAGGAATGCAGTGTCATTTTTTAATTTGAACTAACATTAAAGATGGCGGCGTAACCATGGCTAACTTTGGTTTTTCTTATGGGCGCCATGTTGAATTTTGGCATTTTCCGATAGTCGTGTTTTTTCTCATTTCCGCAATGTATACCTAACATGTTACCATTCTTTTTTAAGATAATGTGGTAATAATCAAAAAACCTTCAGGTGCCCAACTGGAGCTTGGTTACAGACCGCCTGAGTCGTTGCCAAGCAACGCCAACAAAATGCACTTGGATCAAGCGGCGCCCTCAGCGTTAGGTTTGCCATTTAACCAAATAAACCTTAATTGTGGTTGATTGTGGGTGTAAAATGCCGTTTACCAATAATGAAAAGCGTAATATAATAAGGGTTTATTATTGTTCTCTTAGAAATGTCGCATAGTACAATATTCCTAACATTGGACGGAAATTTAGCGGACCATGGATCATTTAGTAAACCCTGCAATTCTTCTAATCCTCATGAAAATGTTGAAACTAATCAAAGAGGTATTTTAGAAATGGTAAACGTTAAATTACCATAATTTGCAATGTTTCAACTACTGGTTTTTAGATAAATGATGATCCTCGGATTTCTAAGCGGAAAGTAGCCTTAATTTGGAATTGCTGCAAACACGTGTTTGCAGACCATTACGAACAAAGAAATTGAAACCGTACAAACCCCACACAAGTCAAACTTTGCAGTTGTACGAAATCATTTAAATCAACCAATTCCAAATCGCTGGATTGGTAATGGCGGGGTGGTGGATCCCCTGACTTAAGGCCTTTTGGACTATTTTCTTTGGAGAACTGTGAACGACGAAATTTATCACGATACTTGCAGAAATATCGACGATCTGAGGGATCGAATAACAAATGCGGTCAATGCTATTCCGGGAAGAACAGTTAGAGGAGCATAACAACATGTAGAAAAGCGGGCATGCTTTTATGCCTTCAAGAAATAAGCGGCCAATTTGAAAATTTACTTAAAAAATAATCTTTATGTAGTATAAACTTGCTTCTTTTACAATCTGAATGTTTTTAGTCCAAAGCACTCTTGGTCAGTCCGGCGCCGGCGGTCTGTAATCAAGCTGCAGTTGGTTACTTGATAATCACGACACGCAACAAGAAAAGAACGTGTTTTTTTTTATTATTAAACCATTGTTTTAAAAAATAATGCCAACATGTTATACATTTCGAAAATGAGAAAAGAGCCGATTATCGGAAAATGTGAAAATTAAATTAAACTCTTAACTATATCACGCTTTTTGTCATTGGTAAACGGCATTTTACATCCGCAATCAACCACAATTAAGGTTTATTTGGTTAAATGGCAAACCTAACGCTGAGGGCGCCGCTTGATCCAAGTGCATTTTGTTGGCGTTGCTTGGCAACGACTCCGGCGGTCTGTGACCAAGCTCCAGTTGGGTACCTGAAGGTTTTTTGATTATTACACCAATATTTTAAAAAAGAATGGTAACATGTTATACATTGCGGATATGAGAAAAAAACCGACTATCGGAAAATGCCAAAATTCAACATGGCGCCCATAAGAAAAGCAAAAGTTGGCCATGGTTACGTCGCCATCTTTAATGTTATTTCAAACTAAAAAAAGACACTGCATTCCTTGTTAAAAAGTACCTCTAGAATGCTTTTGTTTCAGATCTCTAGCTACATATGGTTTTGAATGAAAAATTAAAAACAATATCTTAACATTTCAGTTTTTTGTGGATATCTTCAAAATGAAAAATGATACCTTAAATTTCTTTTCAGATAATTGATTAGCACAAAAATACGAAACTTCACCGAATTTAAACATAGGCTCTATCTCCACTAATAACCGAGATCGCCATGGAGACGCTCGAAATTGAATCACCCGGTATATATACATAACAAAATTCGTATTTTCTCTAATAATGTTTGCTCCATTCGTGACAGCATTACACAACATTCTCAGTAGGTGTTCCAGACAAAAGGACCGCTCCGATAACGCCACTGTATCTATATTTATAGTCTGCAGTCGCTGTGCGTTGGTGCCCAGACTTGCTTTTCTTGGCACGGGAATTGCACGTCTACCCTCCGTCCCGTATTACACACGCACACACCGAGAAATGATCGGTCGGTCGTAATTCACAGCGTGTACAAATTTATAAATAGGCGGTCGTGTTTTCGTGCGGCTGTCGCGTTGGTAGGTCGTGTAGACGTAGTGGCGGCGGGCTGGCGTCCTGACGCGCGTGCCGCCTATCGATGTCCTGTCGTCGCGAACCCCACGACCGCCGACGGGGGACAGAGAGAGAGATATAGTGTCGGATGGAGATAGCGCCACCCATGAGGTTGCTTTTTAACGAAGCGGTGACTCAGTGTCGGCGGAGTTTGCCTGAAATTGTAGTTTTTTTTTTTTTCAATTTGGTTTCTAAGTTTATAATTCCTAGGTCTCCGAAGTAGTGAACATACGGTTATATCGGAAATTATGAACTTTGATGCAAAACCCTAAAACTTTTTATTTACTCAAAAAAAGTGTGGTGAAGCTTATATTCTCAACGAAAAAGGCACCGAGTTGTTGATATTCGTCTTTTTTTCATGACGATCTCAAATTGGAAACCCCTGTTTACTTCTGCAGCAGGGTAACCAACTGTCCAAATTAGGTGGGACAATCCCGAGTTATGACAAGTTTTTCCATCCTATAAAGCGTCCCGAATTTTGTACCACTTTTTGCACATTTTACTATAACGTTCAGACATCGCCCATCAAATTCCATATAATAATTTGGTTAGCATAACTTATAGTTTGTATAGTATTAAGGAAATGACGCACATCTACAAAAAAAGATACTGAGATATCTTCAATACATTCTAATAATGTATTACATGTACGAAAAGTAAAATATGTACTTTTGAAGGTACATGTATTAATATGGTAGGTAAATAGTTTATAAGTTACACCTGTTAGATTTGTTTGTGAAATTTTGGGTCTGAAAACTATAACAAGTGATTTAAGAAATGGCTTTTGATTTTAAGGGTAGAACGTCTGCATAAATTTAGGAAAATGGATGGATTTCCTAGTCACATAGTAGTAACAATTTTTAAATATCGCTATAAATATGGATTAGGTTTTTACTTAAACCAAATTGATTGTCTGGATACTTGTAGTCCGTATACCTACTTACGCCCGATGTTCTCCAGACATTTCAAACCAGAATATAACTTCTTTGGGCTATTTCCATATGTAACATTATATTCGTGTCGAATATTAATTCCCAACACTAATTACTAATAACACTAAAGCAAGAAAGAATCTAAAGACTGCGATTTTTTTTACGGAGAACACAGATTAAAATTGAAAAAAGTACCACATAATAGATCTAAGTTACACCTCCCTCTATACACATGCTTTCTCCACTGAAAACTTTAGTTCTTTGAGTACAAGAATCAGACATATTTTATAAAGTAACGTGGATATAACAACAACAATTAATACATATAGATTAACGGAACAAGTAATTACCCTTTATCTATAATTAGATGTATATGAGAGAATGGATACAAAATTGAGTTCATTATGGATGCTTGTTTTGTAGGTCGTACTAGCTGTAATGATTAAATTTTTTATTTTACTTGTTCTCCTTTCCACATTTTTCTTAAATCTAAAATTCTTACAATATAGAGAATTAGTGAAGAAGCCAAAATAGTTATTCAATAACACTGGGTGAAAAGAAATTTCATTATTGGTTATCAACAAGTAAATTTCCAGCCACATCTAACATCGGAGAGTGTTCTATAGGCAAATACGGTCGAAATAAATACACTTTTATAAGCAAAAGCAATACTACGACACAAGGTAGGTATCTTAGATCGTACGTCAATATCTTGAAACGTGTTAAAGAATCACTCAGAAGACCAAAGAAAGTATATCTGTCTTGGTCCAACTGCCACCAAAGATAAAATGTAAAGGGATAGAGGAAAGTATAGTTTCATATCTTTCTTTTCTTATAACACTAATCACTAAGGATATAAGTTCTTTCGCAGGGTTGACGATAAAAATGGAATTCAAATCATGGCTACCTATTTCTTCTAAAAGTGTACATTATGCGTATATTATACAGTGTATTCATTTCAAAAGTATCCACCGTTAATAACTCTTGACCTGATGCGATTATTGCTTTGAGTGGAAACACGTCAATTTAGATATTGACGGGGAAGTTCAAAAATTGTACCTAGAGAATATTAAGTTCCATCCCTTCACCCCCAGCTTCGAAATTTCAAATAGCATCCCTACCTTGTGATATATCATTCGAAAGGGCATAAGATTCTCTGTTCAACCATGATAAAAAAATGAAATCGATCGTTGGTTCTTAAGATAGACTACACAAAAGATGGAACGTATGAAATCAATTATTATTAGCAAAACATTGCGGATTGGATACACTGTTAAATTAAATTACAATCATAAGAAATAAAAAATAATGGAATAAGAAATAAGAAATTATTTTATGGCATGTTCGAAATGGCCACCATTATTTGCTAGACAAAAATACATTCTGTTTTCGAACTCTTCGCGAACGCTATTTGCCATTATTCTAGTCTATCTTAAGAACCAATCCATAGATTTCACTTTTTATCATGGTTGAGTAGCGAATTTTATGCTCTTTTAAATGATGTATCACAAGGTAGGGAGTGGCAACTGAAATCTAGAAGTGGGGTGACTGGGGGGCGAAGAGTTGGAACCTAAAATTCTCTAGGTACCATTTTCTTCTACTTCCCCTTCGATATCTTAATCGACTTGTTTCCACTCAAAGCAATATTCGCATCAGGTCAAGAGTTATTAAGGGTTGAGTTATTTCATACCGTCCATCTTCTGTGTAGTCTATCTAAAGAACCAATCGATCGATTTCATTTTTTATCATGCTTGAGTAGAGAATTTTGCCACCTTTTAAATGATGTATTACACACAGAGAAATGTTTAAGACATTCGTTGTCTTGCCGAAATTTACTCCGAACAAATCAATAAAGTTTTCAATTTAGATGAACTTTTTGAATCAAAACTCACAAATTTCTCCTTTGAAGCGACAACATTTTGTTTCCAAGTAAAACTACATTGGATAATTTTAAAAGTTCTCATGACTTCTCTTAAGAATATAGTGTGTTGCATTGAACAATTCAATATATTCCAACTATTGCAACTATTGCATTGAAACAAGATGATATATGTAAAATATGGTGTTCAAAACAAGTAAAATTAGTTGGTTGATGCAAAAGACGTTTTGTGTGAACCAAGTAACCAAATGCTTAGTTTAAAATATCGGGTGGTTTCATTGTGCGGAAAACTTAAGAGTTTGCGCGGTTTGTGGCACCAGACTGACGCGACGTAGAACGGCGACAGTTTGTAGATACACTAGGGCCTCGATTTGCGTCGGGGTTACGTTCCGGGAAAATGCGACGCATATCGAAACAACGCAAATCGAATCACTTTTTTCCATAAGACACCATACAAATTTTTGAGATGCGTTCCGCAGACGTCGGATTTACGTTTTGATATGAAATAATGTCTCATACAAACTATTACGGGTTATATTACCGTGGTGTAATATTACCAGTTATTAATAAATATTACCAGTAATATTACCGGTAACGGTAATATTACAGCCCCGGTAACTTTACAAAGATAACTTACCGTAATATTACCAAAAGTACCGGTAGTACTACCGCAGCTGTAACACCAATGTTAACTTACCGTAATGTTACCAAAACTTGCTGTAATATTACCGCCGCGGTAACTTAACGAAGGTAACATACCGTAATATTACCAAAAATACCGGTAAAATTACCGCCGCGGTAATTTACCAGCGAGAATTTATGCCTCCGGTAACTTACGGTAATATTACCCCGGTAATATCATCGTTCTGTATCAGTATCAGTATCAGACTGCTGCGCCGTAAGCAGGAGAAGGACAGCCGAAGCAGGTTGGGAACCGATGAATTGTAAACAAACGGACGAATCAACGCAGTGTGTTCGAGGGAATCCCCGATTTATTTCGTCTGTGAGGACGCATATCAAATCACAACAACGCAAACCAGATTTACGGTCCTATATTTTCGATCAACGCAAATCGAAAACAACGCAAATCGAGCCGACGCAAATCGAGGCCCTAGTGTACGCAGTATATGAGGACTTCATTCACCAGTCTCACTCACAACCCCCAGAACGTTAACTCCATGCAAATATATTGGTTATAGTGGTAAGCAGTGTCGCTTTGATATACGCTTGATTGTATCTGCAGTTTTACATGTGATAATGGACAGCGTGGATGATTTTTCAATTTCATTAGATCATCTTAAAACGATATTTGACAGTAAGTATATGCGTATATCTACTTTTTATGCGAATGTTAATACACTATGTGCATTCTATGTTTGCAGACAATAAAATACCTGTGCAAAACATAACAAAACTTACAGAAGAACAGATAAAAGAACTTATTCCGGCTATTGGAGATCGGATTGTTTTCCGGGAAGCGGTGAAGCTAAGAGGAGATTTAGAAACATCTAAGGTGAGAAACCGTATTATAATGGCCAGTTGCAGAAATGCCCATCAAGTCTTGTTGACTGCTTAGCTCTTAACTGTACTAATTACTGTATCAAGATGACATTTTTTTGTATTTTAAATGTATTTTTTTTCTTTTATAACAAGTTATTGGGTTTATATCAGTATGACACCTACTTGTTTGAAATGTATTTTTATTTTTATAATAAATTAATGTATTGGTATATATGAACTTTTTTTACCCATTGTCTTTGCTACATGACTAAAAAAATATATGTCTTACAAAATAATTGCTTAACGAACTTTGATGTAATACCACATATTATGTTTTTTTTTTATTATGATTAAGAAAGTAATGTGCTATTATAATCGTGTAGTTCTTTCTGCATTTGTTTTGATAGACTTATTTTTTTATGTAACCTTTGCAGCAGCGGTAGATAGTGTTAACAAAACAACAAAAACATTCACTTCAAATCAATATATTATGTTGAATGTAAATTACTATTACTTGCTTTGAATTTTTAACGCACTTCGTTTAAAATGACAGTTTCTTGCTTTGAGAATAAAATACTCTATTCAGAACACTAGAGGTGTTGAACCAAAATTACAAGTGTTTCTCTGAAGCATTGGTTCTTCCAAGCAAAATAACCTATTACTTATTCCGATAGCTCTATTACTCTCTTTAAGACATCATATGGTTGCATTAAAGCAATATTAGTTTGGTCCAAATGGTAAAATATTTGAAATAATACTACAAAGTTTCATTCAAAACAACATTATAGTCCTTTCGAGTTGACGACTATTTGGTGCAAGTCAATAGTTTACTCGTTGCAACTAATTTTATCTCGAACGAAGCACTTAACACATTTGTACTGAGAAAACATTGTCTTGGTTGAAGTGGATAGTTATTTCGTGGATATGGAAATCAACCGTTGTTTTGATGCAAAGCAATTTTATTTGAATTGAGCATTCCTTTCTCTGTGTGTATAAGGTAGGGGGTGCCATTTGATATTTCAAAGTGGGTGGCTAGGTGGTGAAGGGTTGAAACCTAAAATTCTCTAGGTACCATTTTTGAACTTCCGCCTCGATATCTAAATCGACGTGTTTCTACTCAAAGCAGTAATCGCATCGGGTCAAGAGTTATTAAGGGTGGATACTTTTCAAATAAACATACTGTATATTATATAGTATAAAATAGAATAGTATATGAATATATGAATAGTGAAAAGACGAATGAAAATGTATATTTTGTTCTCTAAAATTTAGTAGAGGATTTTCCGCACTCCTATGAAGTAACATTTTCGATAGGTTGAGGTAAAATGTGAAGCATGAAGCATTATGTGTAAAAGATCACAAACAGAAGTTTTCTTATAGTGATTACCTTTTAGGTGTCACAAATAGGTACTGGTCTTATAACATAAACAGCACAAACAAATAATAAATTAAATATACTCGGCCAGATCTTCACCATTTGAGAGACTAAATCATACTACTCATAAGAGCACATTCGCCTATACGCCTACATGCCCTTCTTCCTGTCCTTCTACTTGTACATCACGTGTCCTTCTATGTGTATGAGGGGTTCCATCCGCTCCATTCTTGACAAGTGCTTATGACAAAGCATACGTTATTTAGCATGTGACAAGATAGGGAATGACGAACATCTTAAACCTAAAAACCTAAAATTATGTCTACTGTGCTTCCACTCTTTTCAGTGTGAAAATAATGATCGAATAAATTGAATTTGCCATGGGTATTTGGTAAGTGTCGCACATCTCCCTACTAACTCTTATTAGGTAGGTATCTAGGAACTTAAAAATACTTGTTCGGTTGTTTCCCCTTCTACAATTCTAATTATATTTCTTCAATTCAAATCAAATCGAACTCGAACAGGTACAAGTTACGCAAAAGTTATTTATGCTTGTCAGGCCTTTGAGTAATGATCAGTTTATCAGTTCTCAACATTATCGACAGGATATGTATGAGTAGTTCAATAATACCCTTATCGATTTATTACGAGAATAAATTGTTAAAATTTGTTGTTATTTTTGATTATATAGTTTGATTGAGATATCAAAACTTGTCAACCTAAAACCGGTTTGATCGTGCCTTGATCGTGTCTAGTGTGGATACTACATTAATATCTTTTCAGGGAACCTAATAACTACTGCTGATGCATTTTTGCTTCCACCACTTCCCCAACCAAACCCAGTTTGACATTCAAATAGCACGATCTATATCATTTTTAGCGGGATAAAAATGTCTACTAATCTGCACAAAAAGATATTAAATCGTAATAAGTTAACGTATCTTTTAAAGATACGTTATTATTAACAGTCATTTTGATATATTTCTTGTATATTAAAAAAGCAGGTAAAAAATAAGATCAACGCCTCATTTCTTTACAAGAAATAGGGATCAAAATGCCAAAATACACGGTTCTTCCAAGTTTTAATACTCCAACGTAATACAATTTTCTACGCAGGCTGAAATAATAACCTAACCTTGACCGATGATTTGCAGCTTGAATCCGTACGTGTGCACTAAAACATCTACGCGATTTCTCCGATGACCCCGAGGTCTCGCGGTGATATACCTACGGTACAAATTAGTTTATTGATTTTTACTTTATCATACGCAGTATGTAAAGTATTGTAATCATGCCGAAAAAAAAATTGAGATTTTAGCGGAAATAGGTCTTTATGGGTCCCCTGAACATTTTTGACCAAGGTACAAAAAAATGTCTGTGTGTGTGTGTGTGTGTGCGTGTGTAAACGATTTTTGTGACGACGATTCCGGAGAAACTACTAAAGGTATCGGGACGAAAGTGCGTATTTAGTAGTTTTATGACCAAACTTAGAGCTGAAAAGCTTTTGGTTCAAAATGGTCCAAAGGAACTGGCTATTTACTCTTAGCATTTTTCAACGATTTTCGTCATTTCTGTAATTTCGTCAAAATAGATAAATAATAAATTAAAGTAGACGAACTTTTGAATAATTTATGCCTATGACATTTTTTGGTAAAATTAATAGTTTAGCTGCAAGAGCAAATTCTATTTGATCGAGATCGGTCCCATCTGCATTGATATGAATACATAGTAGCCTGGATTTGACAAATATTTTTTTTGTGCTGTCACACTCGGACAGCTGATTTCGTCAGAGGTTGTAGAACCGTTATGGAACGTTACCGCTCTAGTGCGGCAAATTACAAAATACAAATTTCAAATGAAATAAGATCACCAATTTGATTGTTTGTTGATAAGATATATCAACCCGTCTTTATATCTAATTCTAAAAACGATAAATTGAGTAGAAAAGTATAGCGATGACTGTAGTTTTATTTTAGTATGTTGGTACGGATGTGACATCTACAGTGTCATGAACAAATATAAATCTGTCAGAATTTGAATTAGCTTTTAAAACTTGACGTTTCGTCAAAGTGGTACCAACCTAACATTTCCTATACAGAAATATAACCATTTTTATTTATTTTATTTTAAATATATGTTTCTCAAAAAGCAACATAATAAACGTTGATGTCTCTCCTGCCAAAAACTAGATAGCGCGACGCGCTCACGTGCTACGGCGACGCTCCGCCTTCGGTGACGCGCCGCATCACCGCTCGTCGCGCTATTCCGTACTTTCGGTACTTGTGACATAAATAACTATTAGTCTAATGACGTAGTGTAGGTAGTGTCAAATGCTGATGCTTTGACAATACCTACGATTTATCTCAATAAAATCGATTCTCAAGCAGCTAAACTATTAATTTTATATATTGTATGATAAAGTCATGTGCCTGGCCACATCAGATTTATTACTTTATCATACGCAGTATGTAAAGTATTGTAATCGTGCCGAAAAAAATCTGATGTGGCCAGGCACATGACTTTATCATACAATATATAAAATTAATAGTTTAGCTGCTTGAGAATCGATTTTATTGAGATAAATCGTAGGTATTGTCAAAGCATCAGCATTTGACACTACTTACACTACGTCATTAGAATAATAGTTATTTATGTCACAAGTACCGAAAGTACGGAATAGCGCGACGAGCGGTGATGCGGCGCGTCGCCGTAGGACGTGAGCGCGTCGCGCTATCTAGTTTTTGGCAGGAGAGACATCAACGTTTATTGTGTTGCTTTTTGAGAAACATGTATTTAAAATAAAATAAATAAAAATGGTTATATTTCTGTATAGGAAATGTTAGGTTGGTACCACTTTGACAAAACGTCAAGTTTAAAAAGCTAATTCAAATTCTGACAGATTTATATTTGTTCATGACACTGTAGATGTCACATCCGTACCAACATACTAAAATAAAACTACAGTCATCGCTATACTTTTCTACTCAATTTATCGTTTTTAGAATTAGATATAAAGACGGGTTGATATTTTTTATCAACAAACAATCAAATTGGTGATCTTATTTCATTTGAAATTTGTATTTTGTAATTTGCCGCACTACAGCGGTAACGTTCCATAGCGGTTCTACAACCTCAGCTGTTTTCGAGTGTGACAGCACAAAAAAAAATATTTGTCAAAATCCTGGCTACTATGTAGTTTCATATCAATGCAGATGCGACCGATCTCGATCAAATAGAATTTGCTCTTGCAGCTAAACTATTAATTTTACCAAAAAATGTCATAGGCATAAATTATTCAAAATTTACTTACTTTAATTTATTGTTTAACTATTTTGACGAAATTACAGAAATTCCGGCTCATTTGCAAAATCCTTGAAAATGGCTTAGAATAAACTACCAGTTCCTTTGGACCCTTTTGAACCAAAAGCTTTTCAGCTCTAAATTTGGTCATAAAACTTCTAAATATGAACTTTCGTTCCGATACCTCTAGTAGTTTCTCCGGAATCATCGCTACAAAAGTATTTTGTACTTTGCCGCACTAGAGCGGCTACGTTCCATTGCGGTTCTCCAACCTCTGATCGCCTCTGATGAAATCAGCTGTTTTCGAGTGTGACAGCCATAGACATTTCTGTGGTGACAGCACCAAAAAATATTTGTCAAATCCAGGCTACTATGTACTTTCATATCAATGCAGATGCGACCGATTTAGATCAAATAGAATTTGCTCTTGAAGCTAAACTATTAATTTTACCAAAAAATGTCATAGGCATAAATTATTCAAAATTTCGTCTACTTTAATTTATTATTTATCTATTTTGACGAAATTACAGAAATGACGAAAATCGTTGAAAAATGCTAAGAGTAAATAGCCAGTTCCTTTGGACCATTTTGAACCAAAAGCTTTTCAGCTCTAAGTTTGGTCATAAAACTACTAAATACGCACTTTCGTCCCGATACCTTTAGTAGTTTCTCCGGAATCGTCGTCACAAAAATCGTTTACACACGCACACACACACACACACACACACAGACATTCTTTTGTACCTTGGTCAAAAATGTTCAGGGGACCCATAAAGACCTATTTCCGCTAAAATCTCAATTTTTTTTTCGGCATGATTACAATACTTTACATACTGCGTATGATAAAGTAAAAAAATTGAGATTTTAGCGGAAATAGGTCTTTTTGGCTCCCCTGAACATTTTTGACCAAGGTCCAAAAAAATGTCTGTGTGTGTGTGTGTGTGTGTGTGTGTGTGTGTGTGTGTGTGTGTGTGTGTGTGTGTGTGTGTGTGTGTGTGTGTGTAAACGATTTTTGTGGAGACGATTCCGGAGAAACTACTGAAGGTATCGGAACGAAAGTTCATATTTAGAAGTTTCATGACCTAACTTAGAGCTGAAAAGCTTTTGGTTCACAAGGGTCCAAAGGAACTGGTAGTTTATTCTAAGCCTTTTTCAAGGATTTTGCAAATGAGCCGCCATTTCTGTAATTTCGTCAAAATAGTTAAATAATAAATTAAACTAGAGAAAATTTTGAATAATTTATGTTTATGACATTTTTTGGTAACATTCATAGTTTAGCTGTTAGAGCAAATTCTATTTGATCGAGATCGGTCGCATCTGCATTAATAGGAAACTACATAGTAGCCAGGATTTTGACAAATATTTTTTGTTTTGTCACATTCGAAAACAGCTGATCTCATCAGAGGTTGGAGAACCACTATGGAACGTTGCCGCTCTGGTGCGGCAAATTATAAAATACAAATTTCAAATAAAATAAGATCACCAATTTGATTGTTTGTTGATAAGAAATATCCACCAGTCTTTATATCTAATTCTAAAAACGATAAATTGAGAAAATTATAAATAAAGTATAGCGATGAGTGTAATTTTATTTTAGTATGTTGGTAGGGATGTGTCAAGTATTAATCTGTCAGAATTTGAATTACCTCTTTAAGGTGCGGTTTCATTAGTGATAATGGCAGTGGTAGCAGACGCCATTATAGTATTTCAAATAGAGAATTGCTAGTGACTCATGTTTATGTACATGCAAACTAATATGTGTCATTATCACATTTATTTATTATCGCATTTACTATACAGGCATTTTTTATTTATTTTTTTGTAATACGTATTTCTTAAAAAGCAACACAATAAACGTTTATGTCGCTCCTGCCAAAAACTAGATAGCGCGACTCGCTCACATGCAACGGCGACACTCCGCCTTCGGTGACGCGCCGCATCACCGCTCGTCGCGCTATTCCGTACTTTCGGCATTTGTGACATAAATAACTATTATTCTAATGACGTGGTGTAGGTAGTGTCAAATGCTGATGGTTTGACAATTCCTACGATTTATCTCAATAAAATAGATTCTCATGCAGCTAAACTATTAATTTTATATATTGTATGATAAAGTCATGTGCCTGGCCACTTCAGATTTTTTAATTTTAGGTTCTTTTGCTCCTTTATATATGCTTTTGCTACCGTATTGAGTAGCATTGTACAAATTTATTGAATTTCCATTGTCAAGTTAAAGCATAGCGGTATGTAAAAGTAGATATTTAATTTTAGAATATTTTATTTATTTTCTTTTACTTTCACTGCTTTTACTAACTCCGGTGGAGTCAGAGAAAACTCGGAATCAGACATTTTTAGCTTTATTTTATTCAAATTAACTACTAAACAACCACTAAGTTTGCAATTTTTAAATCAACTCACAAAATTAAATTGACAGATATATGATTACTTTAAAGGTTTCCTTCGTGACGCAGGTCTAATTGTCGCTATAAGTACAACAACCTACCAGTTTAAAACTTTCACATCGATAATTTTCTGACTTTAATATATTGTAGTAATATGTTTTTCAATATTAAATCGTCGTTTTTCCCGTCACAGAAAAAATAGTGTATTTATTATACACTGGAAAAATATTAGATTTTAGCCTCGAGCTAAAATCTAATACTTTTTCCCTTGTATAATAAATAACTATTATTCTAAACCAGTCATTCTAGATTTTTAATATACGTTGTATTCATAAGATTAAATATATTTTTATTTTTAATTCCGTTGTAATTATAATTGGAATTATTAATTATAGTTTTAGAGGTAAATTACCGAAAAAAATAATTATTGAAATTTAACATCCTGCTGCTGTTACGGTCTCCAGAAATCAATTCTTGCAACAACGTCCGGACAAAATGCTTCAATTGCTGGAGACGGGACGGGCAAAGCACCATCTGGCAACCTTAGGTGTAAAACAGGCTGTTTAGTTGATGTTTAGTTGGTTCCACGGTCGACAGTAATGAATCATTATTTCAGAATGTTGTTACCGTGTTTTGTTCATAAGTCCAGGCAAGTTTCAGGCATTTATTCCAGGCTACTTAGACAATTCTGTGCCTTGTATTTTGACATTTTGGTCCATAATTTTTAATAATAAAAATTTCAAATAAATGCTTGCACATTAAAGCAATGAAGCAAAAACCATGATAAAAAACGTATATTAAATCATGTACAAGAGGGTGGAGGTTAAGGGGTTGCTCCTACAATTTAAGCAAGGGGTCAAAATTCACCTCCTCTTAAAAACTATCGACGTTTTATTTCACGACATTCTTAGCTCATCACTTAAAAAGTTATTCAGGATGGAAAATTTTTAAATGGACAGCCTGTAGTATAAAAACAATCCACCCCAACCTATGTATCACCCATAACCAATATTTGCGCTAGAATTCTCCGCATCCACTTCAAATCGCCCACCCTATAAACCCCTTCAACGCCCACCCGGCCGTAAGTCCGCAGCACACCGCATCGCGCGACGCGCGGGTATTTAATAGAAAAAAAAACACAATACGCCGCGACGTGAAGTGTGTGACAGTTGACGTCGGCCTCTATTATCATAATAGCCTCGGCGAGGCGTATGCAACGGCTCGGCGTGACCCCCATCAAGCAGGCCTCGCCCGCTATCGCGCCCAAATAGCACGCGCGCCACGCGCTGTATTTATAAACGGCGCGGGCGGCTATGCGAGCGCGGCCGACGCCGGCGGCAGCCACTCCTGGGCAAATCCCGGCGTGCGGTGAAAAATGAGTAATTGTGCGAGACGCGAGCCGCGTACGTGATATCGAGGGCGGCCGCGACGGGGGAGGCGCGCGGAGTTAGGGGGGCGCTACGGGCGCGTGTCGCGATTATGCCCGAGGATACGATTGGTGACAAAATGCGTTTTTAAATTAATGTAAAGTATCGTTTACATCCACTTAACTTAAGTTAACGTAAGAAAAATTATACTTAACGTACAAAATACAGAACGGTTACGTTTACATTCACTTACGTTGGGGTGCTTGACATAACATTTGACAGTGACACAATATGAAATCCATATCAAATTTTCCGCTTTTATCATAAAAATAGGATCCATCACCCATGTTAATAATAATCTGCGAGTTGATCTGAATATATTGTAAAACAACACAAATATAACAAAGTTAAAGTCGCATGTGTAAATGTTTAGGTTATGTTACTGTCACCATCATCCGAATTGTCAAAATCTAGAGGCTGTGATTGGTTTACTTAACGCACGGATTCTGTTAACTGGAAGTTGAGTGAACAAATCCGTACGTTACGTTATGCTTTTCTACGTTAAGTGAATACGAACACATATAATTCAATGGTGTTGAACATTACCAATTTTTAAGTTTTCGTACTTTAAGTTAAGTTAAATAGATGTAAACGAGGTTTAACGTTTGTCAAATCGCCCTAACCACTTTTTGAACTTGCTTGGTTTAACGCCGGTTCTAAACCATATGACAAACGTCTCGGCAAACGTTGGACTGAACTTTGAGTCACACAAATTCGACTGTTGCAATTAAAAAAATGCTACAAACTCCTTCCAACGTCTAACGTTTGATAGATTGCCACAGCGTATGACCGATGTTCAAGATTCCAACTAGCAACGTCAAGCGGCGAACATTTGGGTTTTGTCACATTCCGGTCTGTGTCGGTATTTGAGCAAAGTCAATGGATTTATCGTCGCCGGCGGTCCAAGCATGGTGGTTATGATGCTTTGACAAATTGTTATAAATTTGCTGGTTTATAGAACTTGTTTGAAATGATAATTGTTTTGTTATGTTACATGTTTTTGACAATATTAATTTATATTTTCAAAAAATGTTTTTGCGGTTTTTATAGTTATCGATAGTTGGACAATATTTCTTAGAACTTATAGATTACAGAAAGAAATAAATAAGTAGAAAAGTTTTAGGTTCAACTGCAGCGTTGTCAAAATGTACGGTGTTCCCAAATTATCACCAAACGTCGCTCAGTTATGAGGCAAATTAGCTATAACATTAATTCTATGGACGTGGCCCTTCCGATTTCACAAATATAATAAATTAACATTTGTCATGGACACTATCACGCAAATTTCTATTGATATTTTGAGGAGTTTTGCCACTTGTTCGGATTTCTGACACATATGTTTGGGGAATCCCAAATATCTTCCGGTTGAACATAAATTGTTAGTCTAAATAATATAACTTATACAAGTTGTGTATTCAAATAATTTTTTTTGTATTATTTTAAGATGTAAATTGATTGTCAAAAACATCTATAAAGATGCAAGTACTTCTACCCTATTCACACAGCAGCGTAAATAAATACTACGTGTAACATGGTTTTATAATTTACAATCAACCTAATGATAATGTACCTACGACACGCTATCTATTAATAATGTATTATCATTGTAAAGTTCTTTTTAGCAGTACATTTTTCATATTCAAACGCACTTGGTCACCATGGGCAACGGCATTGCATAGTATAGTGCGGGTAGCGAAGGTGAAAATAGGTGTCGTGCTCTCGTACGTTTGCTTTCTATTTGCTACAATTTCATGTTTTTAACAGATTTGGGGATTGACATATTGTGACATCAAGATTAATATAAAGTCTATAAAAAACCAAACAAAGTGTAGCGGCGCACCAAAACAAAAATGTGAATCTCGAATGTTAGAGATACTCATTTGTCCCTGGTCCAAATACCGACTGTCAGCCCAATTCTATATCAAAATTGTTAACGCTAGCAACCATGAATGTTCGTAAGTGCCAAGGTTAATAGTACGTTAATAAGAACTTTGGGGAAAGTTGCCTTTATGTATGATCTTAGGCAACAAGAAAAGTTCATAAAAATACGAAAGTAGCTGTGATCACGTATAAAAAGCGTATTACAACCGACGCGTTTAAACCAACACAGAACAAGGGAATATATAAGATCATTGATATACAGGGTGTCTCAACAGTGCGATGTCGGAAGATTGTGCATCTGGCCATGAAGATATTTTAAAACTAATTTCGTTAATATATACAGAACGCCAAAGCGCTCATTTTAAACATATTATCGTGTATACAGCGTGTTCCATAAGGTAGTACCAACCCTAACTTATGTTTTTTTTTGTTAATGGAACTACCTATATTTCGGCACAATTTTGAATTCCTCGCAAAATTTTACGACAATGAAAAATAACATTACCTACCCTAAACTATATTTTTTTCATTTATTGCCACATTTATGGAAAAACAACAGTCTAAGGAAATTGTTATATCTCAATACCTGTTTTTAATTTTATTGCGCACGCTTAGATTATGATTAAGGAAGAAGCCTTCTTTTAGCGTGTTTATTCACCATGTTCAGGGTAGTCATATAGTCTGCAAAGAAACATAGCCAGCAGTTTCTCCTTAGAAAGTTAATTTTTTTAAATGGAACGCCTTGCATCTAATTATTTTGTTGAATTCTACGCACCGTTATCCACAAAAAAGTACACACTAGTGCCAAAAAAATGTTAAAGAAATAACTTGTTTTCTTCGTGAAAATGTATATAAATTTACCATTATAAATTTCTTATTCTTGCAAAACAATATTACATATTACACAGATACCTTAATAATTTGTTAGCACAGTTTTTCATAGCCACCCTGTAGGCTATTAGGACTTAGGTTATTAGGTCAATATTATTTTCAATTTCTTTGCATCTAACACCGTTTGTACGCTAAGAATTTCAATAAAATATCACGTATTTGGTATCATTGTAATCGGAAAGATGCTTTCTATCGAATAATCAGGACGTGGCCATCGGGTACCCGTGAAAAAATGAGTCACTGGCCAAAAACCAATTAAATCACGCTAGAGGGCACCACTAATGCAATATCGGCCAAAATCGATTTAGTTAGTGTTTATTTGACAATTTTCGACTATTTTCACCAATTCCTAGCCACCTAGATTAATACATAAAAAATTAATCTTTGCGTTGCCTTGGTGATAAAAATTGACGATCGATATGTATATGTTTTTGTGTTCAGAATGTCATCCTGATTGAAAATATAACACAAAGAATATTGGGTGCCATTTAAAATTTCAATGATGTCATTTCCAGAAACCCCGGAAATAAAGTCATATTAACCTCAAGAGTATCCCAAACAATGGCATTTTTTGTCTGTTAACACATTCCCAAATTTCATTCGTCCAGCTTTATAAACAAACAAAAAATAAACGGGAGTACCTATGCCGTGGGTCACCCGGTATATTCGAACTCCCATAACAACATGGAGAACGAGATGTTACTGGTTTATCAAAGCTGCGACCATTCTCAAGTACATAGCATGGTGATGGCTTAATTAATAGGTAAAACCACCAACTTTAAATTATTTAATGGCTATGTTCCTAATGTTGATTCATTCCCTATCAAGGGGAACTAGTCATTAAAACAAGGATCAGTTTCTTGAATAACTAATGTCCTACAAATAAATAATAGTTGAAATAAAAATACTCTTCGTTTTTTCACAAGGTGTATCTCCGGCTCTTATAGCGAGCGACGCGAAGCGGCATCCGAGTTGGCGGCGGCAGTGGCTTGCGTCGCGGCCGCCCGGGTTTTATTTTATATATCGCGTGCTCGTTACGATCCAGCAGCCAGCGTGCGGGCGCTAATACTTTATCGACGCCGTCTCTCTCGCGCTACCGTCGGAGGGCGCGCGATTCGCCCTCTCGCTCCGTCGTCAACGCGGATAGCGGAGGAGGGCCACTGCCGCCAGCAGCGTGCTGTTCCGAGCCCAAACCGTACTTTGCGCCCGCACCCGTACTGCTAAATTAAAGGGGAACAGCCGAAGTGCGGAGCGAGCGAAACCGTGGATGTACTCGAATAGATTTTCGAGGCGCAGTGCGCGCTTATTATTTTTGTTTTTTGTTCCTTATGTTATTGGGTTCATAAGTCTACCCTGGTTCCTAGGAGAAACTTTGGGTGTTCTTTTTTTATATGATGTTGACGTTTTTCTCAATCAAAGAATATGCACTTATGCCGTTGTTATTTTAAATGAGCAAAACTCATTTGATCTTAGCTTATCTGATGCCGCCTGACTTTCTCGTTGGTAGTGTATCATTGCGGGTTAAATCCAAAAGTATTGATGTTAACAAATAATTGGCTAACTTTAATTAATACACCAGTTTCAATATTAATAATTATATTGATTATTATGTAATATTAAATTAAGTAAACTAACTTCCAAGGCAACTTGTGAACATTTTCTCTTCAACTTTGTAAAGTTGAACTCTTCCAATTTGACAAACCTTAAAACGTATAGTTTACCTACTTACGAGAGAAAACAATATTTTTAAAACATTTGTTTTCGTTATTCAAATGCAAGACAAACCACAAAAAAACATACAGGGTCCTCGACGACGAGCTGCCGTTAGAAGTATATGGAGAACCAAATGAAATGGGAGATTGAAAATTTGTGGAACTATATTATTGGACACGATCACTCAACTAAAATATTTTGAGTTTTCGTGTACTTCCGGTTACACCGGAAATCAGGTCAACTTCTATGTTTCAAATGGAACAGCCTGTATTTTATCGCATTTTAGAAATCTTCATTAAATTTTAGATCAATTTTATGTTACATTTCGTATACCTAACTTGTGTCATTTTTGAGATATTAATTTTCTTTCATTAAAAAATGACAGCTGCAGGGTTACTTTCAATTAATTATAAATTATGAACAATTTGGAATAAACAGAACTTTATTAAACTAGTCTTTTAGGTCATTTTTCATTATAATTAATTTAGTATTTCTAAAATTATAAGCCTACAATAAAACACAATTGTACCAATAAAACAAAATCGTAAAGTAAATTAAAAAGATTCTTAATTGAATTTGATTAACTGTTCCAAAACGTTGCCGTTTTCCGCTAAACATGCTTCAATTCTTTTTAACCCAATAACTGATAAGGAGAAAATGAAAGATAGAGTTCGTGCTGCTTTCAATGGGTTATGTGTTAACTCTATCAGGGACGCCACCAACAATAATATGTCAAAAGGAACTGAAGCATGTCAAGCGGAAAATAATAGAAAATAGAATTAGAAGTAGAAATAGAATTAAGCAGTTTTTTAATTTACTTTACGATTTTGTTTTATTTTTAATGATGTGTTTTAATGTAGGCTTATAATTTTATAAACACTAAATTAATTAATTGCAAAATGACCTAAAGAAACTTGTTTAATAAAGTTCTGTTTATTTCAAATTGTTCAGTTGTTTTGAAACGTAATCTAGATTTAACAATATTTTCAATTACTACTGTGATGTTTAAAAATCGATTACAGTAGGTACAAGTACATTTTAGGTCTAGGACATTGTGCACAAAGTAGATCTAACATTTTCCATACCTCGAAAAGTTGAGAAATGTATTCATATGTAGGGTTGCCATTTGAAAAAATCGACTTTTAGTACTTTTCTCGAATTCAACTTTGATCTTATAATTTGAATTTTAAATTTTGCCGGACAACTTTTTCCCTACGGTCAGAGGAGATAATTTATAAGTAATTGAAAGTAACCGTGCAGCTGTCGTATTTAATGAAAAAAATTAATATCTCAAAAATGACACATGTTAGGTATCGGGAATGTAACATAAAATGCATCTAAAATTTAATCAAGATTTCAACAATGCGATAAAATGCAGGGTGTTCCGTTTTAAAATATAGAAGTTGATTCATTTCCGGTGTAACCGGAAGTAACCGAAAACTCAAAATATTTTAGTTGAGACGGTCGTGTCCAACAACTGGACCACAAATTTTCAATCTATCATTTCATTTGGTTCTCCATATAGGCAGCTCGTCGTGGGAGACCCTGTATTTGCAATAAAATTAACATAACCTTACACGAATAATGAACGTTTATTATTCGTCTAAGATTCCACACTTTATGTTAATTTTAACCTCAACAGGTCACTTTTACAGCCAAACATTACTCTATTTTAGAGTAAAATAGTAGAGTAAAATAAAATATGAAAAAACCTTCTTAGTATTTTAAGTCGTGAACAACTGTCGTTCTAAGTTGCTTCTTACTTCGCAGAAAATAGTGATTTTGTAATTAAAAAATAAACTTTTTGAGTGATAACTGACATGGCAACAACGGCAAGCCATGTCGTAAGGCGTTTTCTACAAAAATATACAAATTTCTTCTATATTCTGAGATTCTATGCAACATTGAAGATAGAGCCTGAGGATTATAACGGAGCCTTGTTGGTAGTTGGCAAGGAATATCTCCATATTTATTGATTTGCAATTCTAGGCGAAAATTTATAAGGCTAATGACACTAAAGCCATAATAAAAAATACTCTGTTTCCTAAACATCAGACTGGAATATTCAAAATTTTGTGAATGTATTTAAGAAAAAGATAAATTAAATAGAAGTACTAGCAGTAGTACTAATAAAAGTTTGACAATACAAAAATATATTTTTCGCATTGTTTTACTTCAAATTTGGGGTTTAAACATAAAATGTTTGCCTCGGGCTATAATTATCGTGTATTGGTGCAGTTTTCGACATTGTAAGAGAAAATATAACAATGACGTGCTGTTTATTTTATTTAATTATTTACTTGATTTTTTTGAAATTATTCATGGACTTATTTAATTATTGTAAAAATTACTGATTGTATTTTTTATATGTATTTTTTGTACTTTTTTTATTTAAATTTTGGTTCTTCTTCCGTTGGTAATACTTGAAAGTGCTGTAACTTTTGAAGGAAATGAAAAGAACATATGTATAAGTTGAAACACGCGGACAAATATCTGTACAGTTACAGAAAATTAATGTAATAAACAACAACAAAAATGCTGTAAAACAGGAATTAACATCGCTGGTTATTTGAAACCAGCTATAATGCTGATTTTTTTACAGAATTTATATATTCCACATACTAATTCCTTTGCAAATACAGTATTGTCACTGTAAGTTTACAGAGCATTTTTGAAATTTCATAGAAACGTGCTGCCAAATGGCACAGTAGTTTTCAACCATTAAAGACCATTACATGACAGATATTACAGATAGGTTGCTGAGTATTTGATACAGGAAAATAGCTTTACACATTTATCTCTGTGTATTTTTCCTCGAAATGATATAGGAAGGAGGAAAGAACACTGTCATATTTGTTTTTGTTGGTGTTCGGCCAGTATCCACCCCAATTTCAAGGATTCCACAAGAGTAAAAATCATCGCCGAACTAGTTTTAACCAATAGTGAAGCCAGTAATAAAGATTACCGCAATAATTAAAATAAATTGCAACAATCGGGCGCGTTATAGTAAACACCTGAAAATAATCAATTATCCGTCCGTAGTTTTTTGAGTTGTCGTAGTCGGCGGTGCAAGCCAAGCGTTGCGTCGCGACGGCGGTCTCTCCGTTGGCGTGTCGCGCCACCTATTTTATTTTTTCCGATTCGGATAATTACCCAGACGCGGCGCGAAGCAGTCGGTAGCCCCGGTCGACCGTTTTACCGCTCGAGATATATCGCGAGCTGCTGCCTGTCCTGCGACGGCAGCAGACCGACGCCGACGCCAACCGTCGGCGGGTCGCGCATTCAACACGCAAACCGCACCCGATAAATTAACGTCGCTTTGCCGTCCTGCTGACGCTGACGTTTTATTTTTAGAGACCGCAGCGATGTATAATATAGTATCGAGCAAAGGTTTTCTTTTTTCTGTTGCATTGTGTTTACTTGCACATTTGCATATGCGTGGGCGTATTGATACGTGGTAGGGTGCTTTATGTTTTTTCAAGCATTCCTTTTTTTCGAGGCCCTTAAAATGTCATATGACTTGAAAAATATATGTCAATAGTTTCAGCAATTTTAGCGGACGCTACCTAAATGTTTATGCATTATTTATTTGTTTCTAATTAAATTAAATAATTAATTTATTTTCAATAATGAATTAATGACACAGTCCATACCATTTTGAGTGTTGATATCACAGATTTCCTATTACATACAACACATACTTAATTTGCCAAAAATACAATTATTGGATCTAATTAATATTACCATTGCCGACGAATAAAGAAATCGAACAAGTGACAACTGATTATGATGTGCTGGACAAATTCCGAGAAGGAATGATACTTCGTTAAAGGAATGAGTACAAACTACTTATATACAGGATGCCCCACGCTAGAAACAAAGAACATTAATAGCCTCAAGAAATCGAAATACACTTTTCTTCCATATAGAAAAGTAGTAGATAATCATTCACCCTACGGCCCTAAAATATTTACAGGGTGTCGCACAACGACGTACCAACACTAAATGAACTTTCTAAATGAAACACTAGGTGAATTATTGTAGTTTTAATTAAGATTTTTATGCTAATCATTTTGACATGAACCTATATTAATCTATAGTCAACTGTTTTCGAGATATTGTGAACGAATGTCAAAAACGTGAAATTAAAAAAACTTCATTCTGAGGTAAGAAATTATGTTGAAGAAACAAGAGAACTCATTCTAGATAGTAAAAAGCAGCAGTGTTTTTGAGAGATATGGTTCATCTAAAATTATAATAAGAATTTTATAATATAAAAGATGATTTGTTAAATGTCAAATAACTTAAGAATTTTAAAGGGAATACCCAGTAGATTATAACATAATTATAAAGTTCGATAGGCGAACTTTCTAAAAATACCAAATTTAGTAGGTCAATAATTAACAGATTAAAAGTTATCAACATACAAGTTCCCAATATTGAAAAAGTATGCTTTCACGGCCTATATTGCTTCAGAAAGAAACATAAGAATGCAAAAAGTCGCAAAACTTAAAATATATTACATTCCAAAAATTAAACAAACAATTAAGTAGCTACAAATAAATGCAACGCAATTAGAAACCTAATATAAGTTAATGTCAAAATTATTAGCATGAAAAACTTAATTAGAAAGTGAAATAATATAACTAGTGTCCATTTAAAAAACAAAAGTTAGTGTTGGAACGTCGTTGTGCAACACCCTGTAGATAAGAAAATATAATCTGGCTGTAGGGTGAATGATTATCTACAACTTTTCTATACATATAAAAGAAACGTGTATTTCTATTTCTTCAGGCCATTAATGTACATTGTTTCTAGCGTGGGACTCCCTCTACACTATCATATACTTACGTGTATGTACAAAACTAGGTATCCTAAAAACTATCACAGCGGGTACACGACAACGGGCAACGGACAACTGGGCGACTATAACTGGGCGACGTACAACTGGGCGATGGAACAATATATTGAAGCTTCACAATTAACTATATCGTTTTCTATCACCAATCTCATGTTGATCTACTATAATAACAATAATATACTTTATCTACGACTCACATATAATAAGTTCATTGCATAGGTATCTTTGACTATATAATCCCCATCATTATACGCGCCAATGATTATAATGACGCTAGCGTCGTATAATAATGACAGTTCGTTCAAATAATGACCTCATTATTTGAACGAACTGTCATCATTAAACAACACTAGTGTCAAAATCTGTCAAAACCTACGTGGATGACAGTTATTTGACAGTTCGCCTCGCCATCAGTGACAAATACATCTAAAATATTTTGCATAAATTGGAATTTAGGAATCGTAGATAAAACGTCGTATTTGACTCGCACATAACGGATATAAATCGCTCGCATGATTACACGCTCGCCTACGGCTCGCGTGTAAACTTCATGCTTGCGATGTATATCCTTAATTATGTGCTCGTCAAATAATATACTATTATCTACGACTCACATATAATAAGCTCATTGCATACTTATCTATGACTATATAATCCCCATCATTATACGCGCCAATGATTATAATGACACTAGCGTTGTATAATAATGACAGTCCGTTCAAATAATGACCTCATTATTTGAACGAACTGTCATCATTAAACAACGCTAGTGTCAAAGTCTGTCAAAACCGACGTGTATGACAGTTATGTGACAGTTCGCCTCGCTATCATTGACAAATACATTTAAAATATTTGATATAAAATGGAATTTATGAGTCGTGGATAAAACGTCGTATTTGACTCGCACATAACAGATATAAATCGCTTGCATGATTACACGCTCGCCTACGGCTCGCGTGTGAACTTCATGCTCGCGATTTATATCCTTAATTATGTGCTCGTCAAATAATATGCTATTATCTACGACTCACAAATAATAAGTTCATTGCATACGTTTCTCTGACTATATAATCTCCATCATTATACGCGCCAATGATTATAATGACACTAGCGTTATATAATAATGACCTCTTTATTTGAACGAACTCTCATCATTATACAACGCTAGTGTCAAAGTAGAAGATGTATAATGTGTATACACATTCGCTCCCGAAGGACAAGGTTTTATCTGTATTTTATCTGTGTTGTATCAATTTTATGCGGTTATACAATAAATAAATTGCTATAAAGAATACATTTTTAAAAACTACGCTCTATAAAAAAATTGCCGTCAATCGTTGAATAAAAAAAATTATTTTCTTCGAATGGAATTTTTTCCAATAATGTAAAAATAATAGCCCATTATTAAACAATTTTTAAACCCATAATTTGTAGTATAACAATAGAATAAAATTGACGTATGTTATTAAAAAACCAAATATTTTTTATGGTTTGGCCCATTGCTGGGCAAAGGCCTCTCCCAGTCTGTGCCACTTGTTGCGATTATCTGCTTCTCTCCACCCTCCACTACCACCTTCATTTTTATTTCGTCTCTTCACCTAGTATATTGTTTATCTCTTTGTCTCTTCCCGTGTATGGGTATCCATTAAGTTGCTAATAGGGGTGGGCAACCTTGAAAATTTGTGATCGATCTTCGATCACAATTTGCGATCGATCGATCATGATCGATCAGATCGATCACATCGATCAGATCGATTGTGTTCTCAAATTGTGATCGAACATCGTTCACAAATTTCCAAGATCAGATTAGTGATGGGCATAATCGTATTATTTCAAATTCATAGTCGATAACATACGATTTTGGGTTGACAATTTATTGGGTTTATATGGACAGCAAAGCGAAAACTGGAAAAAACTGAAATAGCTGAATGTAAAGTGGACTATTCAAAATTAGGTTGGCGATTTATTGGGTTTATATGGGCAGCGAAGTTAATAACGGGACAGTGTATATAACTGATGTTACAAATCTATTATTGAAAATCGATTAACAACTAATAATCGAATTATCTCGATTATTTTAGAATCGATTATGTAATTCGAATGCGCCCAGCACTAGGTCAGATCGAGCTAATCGATCTCTCGATGTTTCAAATAAGAAGATCGATCGATCAATTTTTTGTCCAACCCTAGTTGCTTTCTTGAACATCTGTCATCCCTAGTCTCATTAGCAGACCTTCCCATTTCCATTAATTTCCCAAAAATTCCATATAATTTTGAAGATGACGATGCAATTTATAACATGTTTGCCGCCAGCATATTTCAATGGATAATATTTCATTGAACTTCGCTTTATCACATTTTTGTCACGAACGGCGACCAAGCTCAGGTAACGCCTATAATTTACCGTATCAGATACACATAATGTGGGCGCACTCCACATCACGTGACCTTCTCGATCGATTTCATGCTAGCAAAATAAACAGCGTTCGCAGTAAATTTATTAGTAGTATTGAACTAGTACTTTTGATCTACCCACAACGCGTTATGGGTATTTATATTCGTCACTGTATGGCGTAGATCACCACCAACGCATTGTGTGATTTACCCATCGACTTGGTAGTTAGGGTTTAGCAAATATTGTGATTTATACAATGTATATTTTAGCACAGGCATATTAGGTTTTAACACTTAAAAAATATCTGATGTGGCCAGGCACATGACGTTATCATACTGTATACACTACACAGCAGTGCCTAGGCATGGCAATCTCGACGCATTTGCGTGTTGAATTCGCTTTTAACGCAATCGCCGATGTTCTGACAATACTGTTTATAGAATCAAAATATCTTCCACATCCTGGCTAACTAATTTAATTAATTTTATTTTATGCAGTGACAAGTGATCTCGATCACATAGAACATGCTCATGTAGCTAAACTATTAATTTTACCAAAAAATGTCATAGACATAAATAAACAAACTTTCCTCTACTTTAATTTATTATTTAACTATTTTGATGAAATTACAGAAATGGAGGCTCAGTTGCAAAATCGTTGAAAAATGCTAAGAGTAAAATCCTCCAGTTCCTTGTGACCCTTTGAACAAAACTTCTTTCAGATCAATGTTTAGTCATGAAACTTCTAAATATGAAGCTTCGTTCCGATACCTTTAGTATACACAGACATTTTTTGTATCTTGGTCAAAAATGTTCAGGGGACCCACAAGGACATATACTACATATACTAGTATTACAAAGAAAAAAATAAATCTGCAATTCGTAAATAATTTCAATTGAACATCATATTAAAAAACAAACAAAAAATCCTGTGTCTGCAAAACGGTGTCATCCTGTGTCATCAAAACAAGCACGGACAAGACTACAATCGAGCAAATTTCTCAAAACTATATCTACTAGTCGGAGAAAAGAATACTGTATGACCCTGGTATAGCAGATAAGCAGAAAATGCTATAAGTACTTGATATGCATCCGGAAACTAGACGTGAAACTTTAAGCGCGTTTTTATCGAAATAGTTTTTTTGCGAGTGGTTGGCATCATATTTCAAAAACTATTGTTCCCTGTGCTGTTGCTCACTGTGGGTAAAAAAACGGCACGTATTTTCAATTACTCATATTTCCATTGATATGAAACATAAAAAATAAAACTTTAAACGCGTTTCTTTCGAAGCTGTTTCTTTTTTTGCTAATGATTGGCATGATATTTTAGAAACTATTTGTCCCCTTACTGTGGGCTAAAAAACGGTACGTAGTTCCAATGATATTTTAAGTAAATTCATATGATAATGGCGAGTGAATTTAACGCGAAATAAAAGAAATGTGTACTAAATAAGAAGGTAATGATTTTTTTCTTTTGGTCAAAAACAACAGCGGAGATTCTGTAGCATCATATACAGGGTAATTTTTTTAGTTTATAGGGTAAAATTTGAGAACGAAAATAAATGAAAACGAAGATAATCAATTATTAAAAGATCCATTATCACCTGTTTCAGAAATCCCAATACAAAAACATTTTCGACGATTCACCATGTAGAAATTTACCGACTAGAACGAGATAGAGCAGTGAACAGCGGCTTAGAGGGGGAAAGCTGTAGGGGTTTGATGGGAGGCCACCTGTCCGCGGCAAGTGTCTTGGTCGTACGGGGGCGACCGGGACAACTCGGTACGCTCCGCTAGTCCGACAGAGCACGCCTAAAGCCCTTTGATAAATCTATCATGCAGCCGACGGAGTCTACGGTCGCCGAAGGGTCTGGCACTGCTACCCTTCTCACTCTATCAGTACCCAAGGGTCGCTCGGATGCTTCCCGGGTTTCCTCTTACGTGCTTGCGACGGGATATGCATCTAGATGATGGAGGTTTAACTCTAATTGTAGTAACATTAGAAGCTTGATGTTTGAACTACTTGTCTGTAGTAGAGATTGAGGTGGAGATTATAAATGAAAAACACCGATTAAATTCCAAACTAGATCCGGTGGTTCGGAATACACGTTGAGGAAGTGCCGCTGACCAAAGCAATCTGTTTTTGAGAGGTTGGTCAGTTGGTCACAGGTGATCTATAGTGGGTAATTGGGATTACTCGACGGTATCATTTAAGACTATTTGCGATTTTTACCCAGCAAACTGTATTTTATTTATTTTATATATATATATATATATATATATATAATATTGTTTCGCTCTAGTAATATCCGCTTTAGACAAAAACTAAAAACACAAGAAACTATCCTGGGAAAAACCTTTTGAGTCCGGATTGATATTCGACGCAAGAAAGTCTATTGAAAATACTCCCTACTCACATTCAGAGTTCGTTCTTTAACAATGAATTATTGTTGTGGAGAGACAATTGTGATCTTTTGAAAATAAAGTGGCTATGCGTTTATGATAGATTTGTTTGCGATGAATGGAAATCCGTAACTCGGGTATTTTGGTCATACAAATACAAAGAAAATCTGTTACTGCTTCAAAGATGATAAAATTCCCAAAGTGTTCAAGTTAACGGGGAAAATTTAAAATTTACTATGAAAAAAATCTTGAAATAATACTAATAATAATACCTTGCATAAATAAAAATCTGGTTAAATAAGTTCGTAACAATAGATATCTACAATTTATTGCTTTAAATAAGTTACTGTACCTCAAAACTTATAGTATACAAAGTGAAGTATTGCAATTGGGTGGTCCAACTTTATACCTTGCATTTCTCTTTCACTGGAGGTCAATGATCCTCCCCAATATGTTTCTTTTCGTGAAATGAAATATCCCCTTAAATTTGAGAAAAATCGGTTAACGTTAGCATGTGCCACCAAGCACACTCAAATTTCCCATTTTAAATACATTGGAAAAATGCATTGTTAGTTTTCTTTCACGTCTCATATTTGAAAGAAAGGTTACCAAAGATTGCCAGACATTTTTCAGTCGAATTTTTCTGCAAATTTACAACTTTACAATGTTATGTGTTTTTTATTATTTTGGCTGAAATATTAATATTGGATTCTTCGCATGCTTTTCTTGCCATTTATTAATTTGTATGCGTTGTTACGTACTTATTTTTCTTTCAGAAATTATTATTGTTAGTTAATTGGCATCTTTCTTATTTCTTTGTTGAAGTTATTAGATATTATTGGTTTATTGGGATGCTTTTTTGTCAATATTAAGTAATTTGCAATTTTTCACACAAATTAAAAATTTGTAAATAGAAATATTCAATGTTACGTATACATTTTTGCAATTATATTAATTATTACGATTTTTTTAAACAAATACCATTTATATAAACATAATTACAATGACACGATTTTTTTTGTTTTTTTTTACTGAAATTATTAATATTGGATTATTGGGATGTTTTTTTTGACATTATATACAGGGTCCTGCAACGAAGCTCCCGTCTTCTGTAGCTCACTTACTCATTAAGCTAAGAGTTTGACATTTTGCAGGCTTACCCTGTACTTCAAGGTACAATTCAAGAAAATATTTTTTATTATACAGGGTGTTCCAAAAATGTGCAACGCCATGGTAATATATTTTTTTAAATTGCATGCCATACATTTTTCTACACATTTGGAAGCCTTTTATGGTTGCCTACATATCACCAAAATTTTATTGAAATCGGTTGAGTGACCGCAGCGGAAAAAAATAAAAACAAAAAAAAATTGATTTTGCATCGTAGGCTTTAAAAATCAATAAAAACCACAAAATGCGCCTCGTTAATAAAATTTTGCGACGTGCTTATTAAGTTAGATGTAATAGTCTCATTAACCAAGTGACATTGATCCAAATTATACAGGGTGACCAAAATCGAGTGTCAAACCTGTCAAACTTCAAAGCGTGTTATTGTTCTTATTTTAAATTGGAACCCATAATTTTTTTTATGTGAAATGATGCAGAATTAAAAAATAAACATTGTTTCTAAATACAACCCCATAACAATTCCCAATATTTTAAAACTTATTCGCCAAAAACTCATTTTTCAACGTTTCCAACGGCAATTTTAGATAATAAATATCGTACGCGGGTTTGAAAAACAATTTATTTCATAAAAAATAATAGACGTATTTTAGATTTGAGTGTACTTAATTATGTAGTTATTCAAATGCTAAATTTACTGCATAATTTACCTATAGCAGTAAGGACGGAAATGTGGCTATAGGTAAATTTTGCAGTAAATTTAGCAATTGAATAACTACTTAATTAAGTACAGTAAAATCTAAAATACCCCTCTGCGTTATATTTATGTAATAAATTGTTTTTCAACGCCACGTACGATATTTATTACCTAAAATTGCCGTTGGAAACGTTGAAAAATTAGTTTTTGGTGAATAACTTTTAAAATATTGGGAATTGTGATGGGGTTGTATTCAGAAACAATATTTATTCTTTAATTCCGCATCGTTTTACCTAAAAAAAATTATGGGTTCCAATTTAAAATAAGAACAATAGCGCGCTTTGAAGTTTGACAAGTTTGACACTCGATTTTGGTCACCCTGTATAATTTGGATCAATGTCACTTGGTTAACGAGACTATTACATCTAACTTAATAAGCACGTCGCAAAATTTTATTAACGAGGTGCATTTTGTGGTTTTTATTGATTTTTAAAGCCTACGATGCAAAATCAATTTTTTTTTGGTTTTAATTTTTTTCCGCTGCGGTCCCTCAACCGATTTCAATAAAATTTTGGTGATATGTAGGCAACCATAAAAGGCTTCCAAATGTGTAGAAAAATGTATAGCATGCAATTTAAGAAAATATATTATCATGGCGTTGCACACTTTTGGAACATCCTGAATAATAAAAAATAATTTCTTGAATTGTACCTTGAAGTACAGGGTAAGCCTGAAAAATGTCAAACTCTTAGCTTAATGAGTAAGTGAGCTACAGAAGACGGGAGCTTAGTTGCAGGACCCTGTATATTTTTTTGACATACATATATATTTTTTTGCTGTATTTTTACTTTATCATACGCAGTATAATAAAGTATTGTAATCATGCCAAAAAAAAATATTGAGTTTTTAGCGGAAATAGGTATTTTTGGGTCCCCTGAACATTTTTGACCAAGGTACAAAAAAATGTCTGTGTGTGTGTGTGTGTCTGTGTGTGCGTGTGTGTGTAAACGATTTTTGTGGCGACGATTCCGGAGAAACTACTAAAGGTATCGGGACGAAAGTTCATATTTAGAAGTTTCATGACCTAACTTAGAGCTGAAAAGCTTTTGGTTCAAAAGGGTCCAAAGGAACTGGTAGTTTATTCTAAGCCTTTTTCAAGGATTTTGCAAATGAGCCGCAATTTCTGTAATTTCGTCAAAATAGTTAAATAATAAATGAAAGTAGAGGAAATTTTGAATAATTTATGCCTATGACTTTTTTTGGTAAAATTAATAGTTTAGCTTCAAGAGCAAATTCTATTTGATCGAGATCGATCGCATCTGCATTGATATGAAATTACATTCCGGAGAAACTACTAAAGGTATCGGACCGAAAGTTCATATTTAGAAGTTTGATGATTGAACTTAGAGCTGAAAAGCTTTTGGTTCAAAAGGGTGCAAAGGAAGTGGGTATTTACTCTTTGCATTTTGCAACTATTTTGCAAATTAGCTGCAATTTCTATAATTTCGTCAAAGTAGTTAAATAATAAATTAAAGTAGAGGAAATTTTGAATAATTTATGCCTATGATATTTTTGGGTAAAATTAATAGTTTAGCTTCAAGAACAAATTCTATTTGATCGAGGTCGGTCGCATCTGCATTGATATGAAAAAATATTTGTCAAATCCAGGCTACTATGTGCCTGGATTTGACAAATATTTTTTGTGCTGTCATCACAGAAATGTCTATGGCTGTCACACTCGAAAACAGCTGATTTGAGCTGATTTCATCATAGGTTGGAGAACCGCTATGGAACGTTGCCGCTCTAGTGCGACAAAGTACAAAATACAAAATTCAAATAAAATAAGATCACCAATTTGATTGTTTGTTGATAAGAAATATCAACCCGTTGTTATATCTAATTGTAAAAACGATAAATAGAGAAAATTGTAAATAAAGTATAGCGATTAGTGTAGTTATGTATTTTAGTATGGTGGTACAGTAGTATGTGACATCTACAGTGTCATGAACGAATATGAATCTGTCAGAATTTGAATTAGTTTTTCAAACTTGACGTTTCGTAGAAGTGGTAGGTATCAACGCATTATCAACCTAACATTTCCTATACAGAAATATAACCATTTTTGATTATTTGTAAATACTTATTTCTCAAAACGCAACACAAAAAGCGTTGATGTCACTCCTGCCGAAAACTACATAGCGCGACTCGCTCACATGCGACGGCGACGCGCCGCCATCGGTGACGCGCCGCATCAGCGCTCGTCGCGCTATTCCATACTTTCGGCATTTGTGAGATAATTAACTATTATTCTGATGACAGTAGGTAGTGTCAAATGCTGATGCTTTGACAATACCTACTATTGATACTATTGGCTATCAAAATATCTGTCAAATCCTGGCTAACTAGTTTAATTTTAATGCAGACACGATTATATCTCAATCAAATAGCTTCTCATGCAGCTAAACTATTTTATATTTTGTATGATAAAGTAATGTGCCTGGCCACATCAGATTTTTACTTTATCATACGCAGTATAATAATGTATTGTAATCATGCCAAAAACAAAAATTGAGTTTTTAGCGGAAATAGGTCTTTTTGGGTCCCCTGCACATTTTTGACCAAGGTACAAAAAAATGTCTGTGTGTGTGTGTGTGTGTCTGTGTGTGCGTGTGTGTGTGTAAACGATTTTTGTGGCGACGATTCCGGAGAAACTACTAAAGGTATCGGGACGAAAGTTCATATTTAGAAGTTTCATGACCTAACTTAGAGCTGAAAAGCTTTTGGTTCAAAAGGGTTCAAAGGAACTGGTAGTTTATTCTAAGCCTATTTCAAGGATTTTACAAATGAGCCGCCATTTCTGTAATTTCGTCAAAATAGTTAAACAATAAATTAAAGTAGAGGAAATTTTGAATAATTTATGCCTATGACTTTTTTTCGTAAAATTAATAGTTTAGCTACAAGAGCAAATTCTTTTTGATCGAGATTGGTCGCATCTGCATTGATATGAAACTAAATAGTAGCCAGGATTTTGACAAATATTTTTTGTGCTGTCACAGTCGAAAACAACTGATTTTATCAGAGATTGGAGAACCGCTATGGGACGTTGCCGCTCTAGTGCAGCAAACTACAAAATACAAATATCAAATAAATTAAGATCACCAATTTGATTGTTTGTTAATAAGAAATATCAACCCGTCTTTATATCTAATTCTAAAAACAATAAGTTGAGAAAATTATAAATAAAGTATAGCGATGAGTGTAGTTTTATTTTAGTATGTTGGTAGGGATCTGTCATGAACAAATATAAATCTGTCAGAATTTGAATTAGCTTTTTAAGGTGCGCTTTCATTAGTGATAATGGCAGTGGTAGCAGACGCCATTATAGTATTTCCAATAGAAAATTGCTAGTGACTCATGTTTATGTACATGCAAACTAATATGTGTCATTATCACGATATGTAAGAAATACTATAATTTCGTATTCTACCACCGCCATTAGCTACCATTACCTACCAAGTAGTATGTTTGTACGGATGGTAGATTCTCATGCAGCTAAAGTATTAATTTTATATATTGTATGATAAAGTCATGTGCCTGGCCACATCAGATTTTTTTTAATTAATGTGAAATTGCTAAAAAAATAAAAAAAAAATAATAATATATACCGTGTGACCAACACCATAGGTACTCCCGTTTATTTTTGTTCATTAAAGCTGGACGAATGAAATTTGGGAATGTGTTAATAGATAAAAATGCCATTCTTTGGGATACTCTTGAGGTTAATATGACTTCCGGTTTTGCCGGAAATTCGTTGTGTGATATTCTCAATTAGGATGACATTCTGACCACAAAAACATATCGATCGTCAATTTTTATCACCAAGGCAACGCAAAAATAACTTTTTTGTGTATTAATATATATTTTGGTGAAAATAGTCGAAAATTGTCAAATAAACACTAACTACATTGATTTTGGCCGACATTGCATCACTGGTGCAATGATTTAATTGGTTTTTGGCCAGTAACTCATTTTGTCACGGGTACCCAATGGCCACATCCTGATTATTCGATAGAAAACATCTTTCCGATAAATAGATACCAAATACTTGATATTTTATTGAAATTCTTAACGTAAAAATGTTGTTAGAAGCAAGGAAGTGAAAAAACATATTAATACATAAAAATCTGATGTGGCCAGGCACATGACTTTATCATACTATTTATAAAATGAATAGTACATGAGATTCTATTTGATCGAGATCGGTTGTATCTGCATTAAAATAAAAGCTAGTTAGCCAGGATTTGACCGATAATAATAACAATAATAAATCTTTATTCACAAAAAGAAAAACACTATACAAAGTGAAAAACACAATACAAAATGAGCGAATAACGATCGGTTAGACATGCCACAGCATTGAATTAACACATGTGTGTGGCTTTAATTTAATGAGTACACATACGCTCGAAGCCCAAGAAATATAAAATTAACAAATAATATAATACAGATTGCGAAACCAGAGCACAAACTACACCAACCCAGTATTGACGACTATTGATGAGTATTGACTCATCGAACAAATAAATTCCCTAGAATGGCTGCAAAACATATCTCTGTCCAACAAAAGTACAACCAACACGTTAACCCCCGCTTTCCTCAGATAAACCAGAAATACATTACATATCTTTGGTGCAATACTCAGAAATGATCTATGGACAATCGACCATAAGGCAATCCCATCTCTCCGCCCCTTGTAAAATAAGAATGTGAATTCATACTAAAATAAAACTACACTCATCGCTATACTTTATTTACAATTTTCTCAATTTATCGTTTATAGAATTAGATATAAAGACGGGTTGATATTTCTTATCAACAAACAATCAAATTGGTGATCTTATTGTATTTGAAATTTATATTTTGTACTTTGCCGGAGTTTGCCCCACTAGAGCGGCAACGTTCCATAGCGGTTCTTCAACCTCTGATGCATACTCTAATGAAATCAGCTGTTTTCGAGTGTGACAGCACAAAAAAGTGACAACCATAGACATTTCTGTAGTGACAGTACAAAAAAATATTTGTCAAATCCAGGCTACTATGTACTTTCTTATCAATGCAGATGCGACCCATCTCGATCATATGGAATTTGCTCTTGCAGCTAAACTATTAATTTTACAAAAAAATGACATAGGCATAAATTATTCAAAATTTCCTCTACTTTAATTTATTATTTAACTATTTTGACGAACTTACAGAAATGGCGGCTCATTTGCAAAATCTTTGAAAAAGGCTTAGAATAAACTATCAGTTCCTTTGGGCCTTTTTGAACCAAAAGCTTTTCAGCTCTAAGTTTAGTCATGCAACTTCTAAATATGAACTTTCGTCCCGATACCTTTAGTAGTTTCTCCGGAATCGTCTCAACAAAAATCGGGTACACACACACATACACACACACATACACACACACATACACACACACAGACATTTTTTTGTACCTTGGTCAAAAATGTTCAGGGGACCCAAAAAGACCTATTTCCGCTAAAATCTCAATTTTTTTTTTCGGCACGATTACAATACTTTATAATACTGCGTATGATAAAGTAAAAAAGTTATTTTTGCATTGCCTTGGTGTTAAAAATTGACGATCGATATGTTTTTGTGTTCAGAATGTCATCCTGATTGAAAATATCACACAAAAATATAGGTTGCCATTTCAAATTTCAATAATTACGTCATTTCTGGAAAAAGCGAAAGGCATTGGTTGTCTATTAACACATTCCCAAATTTCATTCGTCCAGATTTATAAACAAGAAAAAATAAACGGGAGTACCTATGCCGTGGGTCACCCGGTATATATAGTATTTGCTAAACTAATTATTATTGAATTTCTTGTCTTTCTTGTAATTTGTTCAAATTAATTGTAAAACTCAGATTTTTGTTACAATAATATATGTTTGCTTTCAACTAATACTATTAATAAATAACTAAATAATAACACTATTAATAATACATTCGTAGTGACCGATATCGTTGGAAATACGCACACAGTTTGCCGTGTCACCACTAGCATCGCCAAAAACCCAAATAATATATTTTTCAAACAAATAGAAATATTTACAAATTAATCAAGCAAAAAATGTTAATAATCCAATAATAATAATTTCGGTATATTGTTGTTAAACAATTGCAAATTAGTTCATAAATGGCATAAAAATGCCAATAATATAATAATAATTATTGAAAAAGAAAATAATAAAAATATGTAAGTAACATTGCATATTTTTACTTTATCATACGCAGTATGGTAAAGTATTGTAATCATGCCGAAAAAAAAAATTGAGATTTTAGCGGACATAGGTCTTTTTGGGTCCCCTGAACATTTTTGACCAAGGTACAAAAAAATGTCTGTGTGTGTGTATGTGTGTGTGTATGTGTGTGTGTATGTGTGTGTGTACCCGATTTTTGTTGAGACGATTCCGGAGAAACTACTAAAGGTATCGGGACGAAAGTTCATATTTGGAAGTTTTATGACCAAACTTAGAGCTGAAAAGCTTTTGGTTCAAAAGGGTCCAAAGGAACTGGTAGTTTATTCTAAGCCTTTTTCAAGGATTTTAGAAATGAGCCGCCATTTCTGTAATTTCGTCAAAATAGTTAAATAATAAATTAAAGCAGAGGAAATTTCGAATAATTTATGCCTATGACATTTTTTGGTAAAATTAATAGTTTAGCTGCAAGAGCAAATTCTATTTGATCGAGATCGGTCGCATCTGCATTGATATGCTACATAGTAGCCAGGATTTTGACAAATATTTTTTTGTGCTGTCACCACAGAAATGTCTATGGCTGTCACCACGCTGTCACACTCGGAGAACCATCGACTATAAATCTGTCAAAATTTGAATTAGCTTTTTAAACTTGACATTTCGTAGAAGTGGTATCAACCTAACATTTTCTATACCGAAATATAACCATTTTTGATTTTTTTTTTAAATACGTATTTCTCAAAAAGCAATACAAAAAACGTTGATGTCACTCCTGCCGAAAACTACATAGCGCGACTCGCTCACATGCGACGACGACGCTCCGCCATCGATGACGCGCCGCATCACCGCTCGTTGTGCTATTCCTTACTTTCGGCACTTGTGAGATAAACAACTATTATTCTGATGACAGTGTCAAATGCTGATGCTTTGACAATACCTTCGATTGATACTATTGACTATCAAAATATCTGTCAAATGCTGGCTAACTAGTTTAATTTTAATGCAGACACGATTTATCTCAGTCAAATAGATTCTCATGCAGCTAAACTATTAATTTTACATATTGTATGATAAAGTCATGTGCCTGGCCACATCAGATTTTTATTTACATAAATGGTATTTGTTTAAACAAGTGAAAATTAGTTAATAAATGACAATAAAAACGTGGCAATAATCCAATGATAATAGTTTCTGCACCCGGTAGTGAATATAAAACAAAACTGTGAATTTCGTCCTTGGGGAGTTCGGAAGAATTTTTGATGATCGCCCGCAAGTTTTGTTTTGAATCCAAAACGTGAACTAAAAAACATCTTTAGATGCCTCAATGCTTATTTAATGCGTATAATATCAATAAAAAACATTATTTTTCGTACGGCTTTTTAAAATACTTAATTTACCTACACTAAGCACTTCAACCCGTTAACCATTTAACCGCCCGTATAATACTTAATTAGTCGCGGCAATAACGCGTTTGCCGCCGCCACTGCTTTATGGCGCGTATCCAGACAAACGCTATCGCGCAATATGTCGCCAGTCGGCGTGACGGCCGACCAACACAAGTGTTTGCCCTCGCATCGCGCGCCTACGTTACATACAAACAGACGGGACGGGGTTATGCCCTTTCGCTGTGGCCTCCGTTCGCCTCCCGCATATCACCCGGCCCCTCCGCCACTCTTATCGGCAACCCACTTGCTTTCTTCCGCGTGTTTTTTCGCCGATCGGGCCCCGCGTGCTGTGCGACGGCCTCACGCTCGCTTATCGAACAAACACGGTAAAACGAATTGCCTACCCGGTATACCCGGATAAATAGATGGATTTATTTCCGAGCGTTACGCGCGCCGCGTCGCTGATCGCTTTTGAATTTTTTCTTTGCAGGTTAGATTGGATTATGCGGCGTATCGGGCGTTTACAGAAAGGAGTATGTATGAGATGAATTTTTGGAGACGAAATTGTTGCCTATTAATTAGACTGGTCGACTGGACGACAATCACTTTAATGACACTATATACTTTTTTCTACGTTGCATTCACAATGCACCCATTGTAACACTGCTTTCGGTGTTACAATTAACAAATTGTAACACCGTTTTTAGTAACGTGTTTCTAGATTGGTACACATTGATATCAAATGCCACTGAATGCCATATGTCAAACGTACAACACATAACCACACAGAGCCTCTTTTTAATCGCATAAACTGCAAAATATCAATATTCTATACATATTTAAGCATGCGTGTAGCCTGCTATAGTATGGCCAAAGGATTGGGACTTTCTTAGTTCTGCTATGTTCATAAAAATACGCCAGCATGACGTTTTGGTTATGTTTTGCGAGTCTGGTAAGTGATCGTCATCATTCTTTTCACCTAAACATCAAATCCCCTTTTCAGGTATACTTCAAGGACCACATGTACTTTAATAAGGTATTATTTATTTATTTATTTAGGAAGCAGGGTACCCAACAGGAACAAGTTCCCAGTAACAGGGTACCACACATACAAACATAAAAAATCTGATGTGGCCAGGCACATGACTTTATCATACAAAATATAAAATTAATGGTTTAGCTGCATGAGAATCTATTTGATTCAGATAAATCGTGTCTACATTAAAATTAAATTAGTTAGCCAGGATTTGACAGATATTTTGATAGTCAATACTATCAATAGTTGGTATTGTCAAAGCATCAACATTTGACACTATCTACTGTCACCAGAATAATAGTTATTGATCTCACAAGTACCGAAAGTACGGAATAGCGCGACGAGCGGTGATGCGGCGCGTCACCGATGACGGAGCGTCGCCGTCTCATGTGAGCGAGTCGCGCTATGTAGTTTTCGGCAGGAGTGACATCAACGTTTTTTGTGTTGCGTTTTGACAAATACGTATTTAAAAAAAAATTTAAAATGGTTATATTTCTGGATAGGAAATGTCAGGTTGATACCACTTCTACGAAAGCTCAAGTTTAAAAAGCTAATTCAAATTCTGACAGATTTATATTCGTTCATGACACTGTAGATGTCACATCCGTACCAACATACTAAAACGTAACTATACTCATCGCTATACTTTATTACAATTTTCTCAATTTATCGTTTTTACAATTAGATAACAACGGGTTGATATTTCTTATCAACAAACAATCAAATTGGCGATCTTATTTTATTTGAATTTTGTATTTTCTACTTTGCCGCACTAGAGCGGCAACGTTCCATAGCGGTTCTCCAACCTCTGATGAAATCAGCTGTTTTCAAGTGTGACAGCCATAGACATTTCTCTGGTGACAGCACAAAAAAATATTTGTCAAATCCAGGCTACTTTGAAGCTTCATATCAATGCCAGATGCGACCGATCTCGATCAAATAGAATTTGCTCTTAAAGCTAAACTATTAATTTTACCAAAAAATATCATAGGCATAAGTTATTCAAAATTTCCTCTACTTTAATTTATTATTTAACTATTTTGACGAAATTACAGAAATAGCAGCTCATTTGCAAAATCCTTGAAAAATGCTTAGAGGAAACTGCCAGTTCCTTTGGACCCTTTTGAACCAAAAGCTTTTCAGCTCTAAGTTTAGTCATGAAACTTCTAAATATGAACTTTCGTCCCGGTACCTTTAGTAGTTTCTCCGGAATCGTCTCAACAAAAATCGGGTACACACACACATACACACACACATACACACACACATACACACACACAGACATTTTTTTGTACCTTGGTCAAAAATGTTCAGGGGACCCAAAAAGACCTATTTCCGCTAAAATCTCAATTTTTTTTTTCGGCATGATTACAATACTTTAGCATACTGCGTATGATAAAGTAAAAAACGTACAAAGTGCACAATGTTACCGAGCAGGACGAATCAATTCACACAATAACAAATCTATTACATACATCAAAACGAGTGTGACAATGCTTAGGTGCCCCCTCAAACTATTCAATGATGAAAAACAAGCCCACATTATTAAAATGAGTGTTGAAAGATTGTTGCATACGTTGCAGCGGAGAATAATTGTAGTGATAATGTGTCCCAGCAGAGGGGGCATAGAAGAGCAGCGAGTTTCTCGTATTATGAGACGGTACACGGAGAGAGACATAACTTGTACAGAATTCGCTGTCGCATAAATTGTTAAACAGTTTATACAAAAATAACACATACTGAGACTCACGTCGCCCCACCAATGTGGGTAGCCCATACAGCGCCAGATTCTCACGGTAGGTACGAAAATACATATGCCAATTAAATCTAAAAAGTAACCAAAATAAAAAAAAATCCTTTGAGCACGCTTGAGTCGGTCAACATACCTGCTGTATACCGGGTTCCAGATAATTGCGCAATATTCCCGGTGACAACGGACAAGTGCTCTATATAAGACTATGAGGCTCTTAGGATCCCCAAAAGCGCGGGTGATTCTAAAAATGAAACCTAGGGTCCTCAGAGTCTTCCGAACAACCCTATCAATATGCAGTGAGAATGAAAGTTTTTTGTCTAACAAAACACCTAAGTCGTCAACACTAGACACTATCGGCAATTTACGTCCACGCAGGAACAGTTGAAACCGAGGCGGAGCATGTTTACGGGAGAACACAATGTATTTGCACTTATCTTCGTTCAACATTATTCATTACTCATCATAGCACAATAGTCAGTTAGTCTATTTAGATCGTCTTGAACGAGGGCGGCATGCTCAGGGGTATCATAAGGTGCAAACATTTTTAAATCGTCGGCATACAGCAGGCACCGGCAATATTCAAAACAGTCTACTATGTCATTAATGAAGATGTTGGAAAGAATAGGCCCCAAATGGGAACCCTGTGCCACACCGGAAGTTACAGGCATCCCACGAGACTGAAAATTCTTTAAGGCAACAAACTGACTCCTGCCCTCCAAATACGACGCGAACCATCTAAGCAACGAGCCGTGTACACCAAAGTTCTCCAATTTTGTAATTAATGTTGAATGATGAACTTTATCGAAAGCTTTGGAGAAGTCAGTGTACTTACACAGCAACGACACTATTATGTCCAGCCAGCTCATCCTGAACGCACTGCACAAACTGAATTAAATTAGTAGCCGCCGACCGTCCGTCCCCGAATAAAACCGTGCTGAACAAACGTGATACAACCCCTCACAAGAAAGAAAAACTCTTCACTAACAATGGCCTCAAAAAGTTTGCCTAGAATCGACAACAGGGAAATTGGACGATAATTACTGGCCTGAGCTCTATTATGCGAAGATCAAACCTACATCGTAGATATGAACGATATTAATTACTGCTGTGGTATTGTATATGCGCAATAACTGGTTTATTGAATATAAGCATACACGCAGGAAGCTATAGTACATTAACGTGTTGAGGATTTCTTAGTTTATGTAACGTCTAAGTTTTCGATAACATTTTGGACCGAATTCTGCTCGGTCCAATACCGTACTCGTTTTTGCCCGTCGCTTTTGACTTCGTTTTAGTTCTGGTTGTGTGCAACGTACTTCTATTACCTATATCACATGTAATTTTACTAAGTATAACTTATTCTAATAAATTATTATACCGAAATTACAATTTAGTTTCAATTATATGTGCGTGTAAACTTGTATAAGCCAGTGGTACTAGATAGAAACTGCTATTAAACGTTAAACGTTATAACAATTCTTTAGTAAGTCCTTATTCTTTGAAGTAACTAATCAGTTACCGCCAAACACGTCTATTCTGTGTATTATAATTATGAAACCACTATTTTAAAGGTAACTTTTTAGGTTAAGTTTCATGTATTTATCACAGCAGGGTTAAAATTGTTGCCTCAAGCTCCATTATTATCATAGTTGCGACGTCGCTTATTATTTATTAAAACTTGTAGGCTAAAGTAGAGTGAAATTATTCATAATTAGATTTTGTCATGATTTTATCCCAACCATACGAAGTTGATAGTTATTGCAGTACTGCAACGTGGTACCCGCAAAATATCCTATATTCTAATTTAGCGCAATATACTAACCACAATTTCTTAATTTGTATAAAATTAGTGACGCAAAGTAGAAAAAACCGAATATCAAACTCATTTTATAAGACGTATTGGCTCACTCGTGCCATTTGGGCACTCCTCGCTACGCTCGTCAAAACAACTCGTGCGCCAATTTGACGTCTTATAAAACTTGTATAATAATATACTATATTATATGTATATAAGAGCATATCATCAAAACAGGTTTAGAAATTTTCTCAGTGGTCTCATATCCCATAAATTTCCGAAAAAATACGATCTTCTAGCCTAGTGTATATATTCCACAAACAAAATTTGGTACGTATATAGACACTTTACCATGAAAGTCAGGGAAAAACAGTTACAGAAACACAAGTTATCTACTTTACTGTGTTTTTCATATTAACGATCAAACAGAATTTATTATTGAACACCTCATGCCTCTTATATTTTCTCTTTCTCCCTTTTATTTTCGAAGATATGTCTAAGAAACTATTTAATGAATTGATTGGACATACAAATACTTTATAATCCAAAGAATAATTCTGTTAAAATCCGACCGAATTTCGTCGACTATTTTTCTCCATTACGTCGCAACAAAAATTACAGAAGTACATTTCGATTAGCAAACTTTCGAGAAAAGACAATTGCAAATTGTAATATATTGATTGTACTACAGGCAATATGGATTTTCTGAAGGGCATGTAATTGAAGTATAAAAAAACTCGAATTTGTTCATTTGTAATTTTATTACCGGTGAGCCCATGTCCTAGAAACTCAAAAGTCCTCATAGTAAACCAAAAGTACAAAGGTATTTTACCTAAAATACTAAAAGTCTGTTTGCCTTAGTTTTTAATCATTTAGCAATTCTTTAAACGCAATAACCAGATATGATGCAGCTTTCAGGCTCGTATTCAGCGAATATAAATCAATCGAAAACGCCTATTAGCTTTCCATGAACAAACAACATTTGTAGATAGTTCCTTATTATTTTCATATATTTATTATATAGATTATAATATATTATTATAAGTATATTACTTATATTATACATACCTACTGCTAATATCTTATTGTTCTCGAAAATGTCCTAATTTTGATTCTAATGTTTCTTTGGGATGTAAAGAAATCATGCATCGTTTGAAATACCTTTTCCGTCGATCGTTTATTTATGAGTCACTCTAGTGAATAGGAAATCGTTTATTAAACAACTCCATTAATGCACGATTTCTATTAATGCATGATTTGTTATAGCCAATCACACGACAAAATGACGGCTTTTGATTGGCCAATCGAACCTAAAAAGACATCGGCGAAGAAAAGTCTATGTAGACGACGCTAAAAGAATACGATCGACAGAAAAATTTTGTAACCAACTCGAATATTAAACGGCGATTAATGATCTCGATAATTACAGTCTCTATCTTTAATCGCTCTTTTTAATATACTTGTTGGTTAAATAACTATTAATACTCGATCCTCACGGGTGTAGCATAATATATGAGCTTCAGGTAAAATTTATTTGTTTGTGTTTTTGTTTTTAGATAAATGAATATTAATTATAGATAAATTGTATCTTTTTAAGAAAGTTCTTTCATTTATTTATTACCAACACCAATACGTGTACTAAAATGGTGTCTTATTTTATTTGAATTCAAAATTACGGCAAAATGACACCACTTTTTTATAGCTTTATTCGAAATCAGCACGCCCAAATTCACCACGTCCCAACAAAAAAAGTGTATTTAGATTAAAGTTATGGATAACAAATTAAAATTTGTCGACCAGTGCTATCGGTTAATTGTGAGTTGTTTCAAGTACCAGGTGTATGATTTGGTGAAGGTTAACAGTATATGAAGAGGGTCATTCTCAATTTTATGAATTTGGAAATCTAATTTTAATTTCTTATTGATTTTAGTTTTTTTGTTATTCTGAAACAAGCATGTCAAGACAGCTGAAATTCTGCTTCGACGAACTTAAATTACATTAAATCACGTTCAATAATAAAACATTCGAGTGGTAAAATACTATGTGAAATTTATGGTACGACGTAATAGAAAATAACCTTGATAACCTTGGTACACCCGCAATAGTCAAATCGTTTTAAATTTCTTTGCTGTTGTTTCTTGTTTAATAAGTTTACTACAAACTAATGGAGATCCCCAACCCCAACCCAAGCTAACTGTAAAAAGTTCCGAGGTGTTTTGTCAGATATTTAGTCAGAGAATCTTAAAAGAAATACACCAAATTAAAGAGTTACAATTTTCCGTCTTAAGGTAGATTTTCGATATTTTGGTCGGTTTTTGAAATATTAGTACGTATCTACGTAATGAAATCTGACAAATTATTTTACTGATCACATATCACATCCAAAGATGTTCTGAAAATGACCCATGTTTGTGATTATACAAATATAATACTTCATAAAATATAAATGTGTTGGTGATATTTTTACTTGTTTTCAACTGTGTTTTCAACTTTCTATTTCTTTTTTATTTTATAGCAGAAGTTATCAAAATCCCGAAGTTCCGATGATTATTTTCCTCCATTGATCCCGAATAAAACAATTAAGAAATTACGCTGTATTCCAGCGAAACGCCATTGTTTTCGTGAAAATTATATGAGCACCACTGGACTAAAATACATAAATCATCAAGTCTAGCCACCAACGCAGTAGTACAACAACGTAGTACCTACCAAGGAAAAATCGCGCGTCGAACCCAACTCGTCCACCCGCGTGAAACGTAGACGCTTGGGACGAACGAGCGACGGCAACTTCCGTTCCGGGTAATCAATTCGACGTCTCTACGCGGCGCGCTGTCGGCGGCCGTCCTCTCTCCTGTCGCTATCGCGGCCTCCGGGTGCCCTCCTCATCTGTCCATGCACTCCACCATTATCTCTCTCGCTCCGACCAACGGAACGATACGGAAATATCCGTGCTGGTGAAAAATTCACAGACCGGAGAGGCTTTTCGGATGAGTCAGGGAGGCAGGCAGGGCGGCCGCCGCCTACCACCAACGTCCTTCCCCGATTATCGATGATATCCCTCGGCGCGCTGGGAATACTGAATCCGGCCAATTTAGACCGTGACGCACAAGTTTTCGGCTTCGTGAGCCCGCATGGACGGCCAGCCTGGAGTGCAGGCTGTGATCTCGTCCACATACAACCGACCCACAGTGGTCCATTTTGAACTTATAGGTGATCAAACGATTTTTTTGCAATTTAACTTAAAATAGACATCTTACGTCTATTACGTTTTGAGGCGGTTGAAACTTAGGTTTGGTGTACAGATTCTAAAACCTTTTGAGTTTGATAATATCTATTATACATTGCACTTTACAGTGCATTTTATTTAACACAAAAAAATCTGATGTGGCCGGGCACATGACTTTATCATACTATGTATGTACAAAATTAATAGTTTAGATGCATGAGATTCTATTAGCCATTGGTTAATAGTGAGTCAGGGTGTGAGAAATATTCTTTCACAAATTATAGCGTTTTCGCTTTATATACTTTTATGCACTCGGTGCGAACTGCACCGAGCATAAGCTGAGTCCGAGCATAAATATATTGTAAATATATAAGTCGAAAACGCTTTAATTTGTGTATGAATCTTGTTCAAACCCCGGCGCTCTGGATGATGGCGCCAATCCATGCCTAACTATCTATCTCCTTTGACAATCAACTATTTTACTGTTGAAAACTGGTCAGGTTTACTTTTTATCCTACACTATGATTTACTTTCTGCGAATAGTGAGGGAAACCGTGGCCATAAATTACCTTACGGCTGCTGACTTCGCACTGTTTCATTCGGTAATGACATACGCAATATTTAATTAGGGCCACTCGACCCATAGCAAAAACCGAGAAGATTGTCGGCCTCACTTACGCGACCTTAAAATCTCAACTCTACCTTCAGTCTATATTTTAGAGTGTTTGATGTATGCAAAACTAAGTTCGGAGACTTTTACTCAATCAAATTCGATTCACACCTATGATACTCGTGCAAATCAACAATTTCGCCAGCCTTTTCTCAGACCGTAGAAGTCACGTGTCGGATCAAGTTATTGGGTGTTAAAATTTTATAATGCTCTTCCGACTGCAACCAAGTCTCCTTCTCCTAAAGTATTTAAGAAAATCATGAAAAAGTATTTGATGGAAAAGTGTCTGTACAGCATCGAGGAGTTTCTGGATCGTGGCTTTCATGATTTGAAACATATGTAATTTTTTTTCTTTATTTGTCCCTTTTATGTATTCCTTTGACTTGTGTAAACATTCGTATGTATCTAGCACCAATAAAGATTATTATTATGCAAAAATGTCATTTTCGCGTTGGTTTGTTTACTAACGCACGTTTACTAATGTTGTTTAGTTGTCACACAAACTGCGATTCGTAGTAACATTGGTTATTACTGTAAGTATAGTTATTTATGTTACAAATGCCGAAAGTACGGAATAGCGCGACGAGCGGTAATGCGGCCCGAAGCCGAAGGCGAAGGGTCACATGTGAGCGAGTCGCGCTAGGTATTTTTCGGCAAGACGTTTTTGTGCTGATTTGTCAGTAAATATGTATTTAAAAAAATATAAAATGGTTACATTTCTGTATAGGAAATGTTAGGTTGGTACCACGACGAAATGTCAAGTTTAAAAAACTAATTCAAATTCTGACAGATTTATATTTGTTCATTACACAGGTAGATGTCACATACGTACGAACATACTAAAATAAAACTACACTCATCGCTATACTTTATTTACAATTTTCTCAATTTATAGTTTTTAGAATTTGATATAACAACGTGTTGATATTCCTTATCAACAGACAATCAAACTGGTGATCTTAGTTTAGTTTAAATTTGTATTTTGTACTCAAGTTTAATCAAGTTCCACAGCGGCACTCCAACCTCGAACGAAATCAGCTGTTTTCGAGTGTGACAGCACAAAAAAAATATATTACGATGATGTCATGCAGGATAAAAATGGTGTGTGTACCACGGTCATAAAATTATGTTCTATATAGGGTTGCATCTTACTAATTTAGAATATACACTTATACAACTTATAGTGTTGAATTATGGACATTGAACAAACTATAATCCACAACCACCATCTAAAAGATGTAAAAACGTATTATCAAAATTACAGAGAGGAGTGGGAACAACATTTAATCGCCTATTAAAAGTAATTATAAGAGACATTTTGACGCATGTATCTTTGGTACGGTTACTTTTACATAAACAAAAAATAACAAAATACGATAAAATCAATTAATGATATGCGTTACGAAAGTTGCATATCATATGATATGCGTTACGAAAGTTGCATCTCTTGTCAGGTTTTTGCAAGAATATTCGTACTACCATAAGGCAAATAAAAGGTATAAATTTATTCCAGAGTTATAACGTCATCAATTTTTTTAAAGGCAACTGTAGTTTATACCTGCAACTTTTTTCTTTAAATTTTTATGGAGATAAATACAACAATAACTCCAAAACTATAAAAATAGTTAAGTTGGACTTATTTTCAAGAGACTAGCGCGCATATTATAACACTAGCATATTTCTATTATGGTATATTATTAAGATTGAAATATCCCACCTGTATAATAAATAACCCAGTATGATATATAACGTATATAACTTATATTCGCGATAAAATTTGTTTGTAAACCCACAAGAAACCTCTAATAATGTAGTAACGTAGTAACGCGTAACTTAATAATGTCATCTTTCACGCCCTCGTTTGAAACCAAATTTCAATTAGTAAAGAACCATTAATACACATGGCAATTAATACATTCGGTAAAAAAATAAACAACGACTATATTCTATAAACACGTTACCCCGCCACCCCATAATTAAGACGCACATGAAAATTGAGCGCCCATTAAAAAATACACCCCATCCGCGGGTCAAACCGTAAACCCCTTAATAAGACAACTCGCACCGCACACCGCACGGAGGACTTCCCCGCTTTAATTGCTTTGACGATTAAGTAGGCGCGCGTACGCCCACCAGCGACCCTTTGTGCGAGCGCCGCGCCGCAGCACGATCATAGCGGACGGAATACGAAGCACGTGTCTCGCCTACTCGGATATCGCGCGATATGCATCTTACGGAGGCAGCCTTTACCGCCATCCCGTCGCCCCTTTCCAAATGAGCAGCGGCGGCGGCGGCACGGCGAAGTTAGGGCGGCGGCGGCGTCGACGGCGGCTGCTGATCGCGGAGGCGCGTGTCGGAGGCGTCTGGTGCCCAACTAGTCCCCGGGGAACGGGTGAAAGTGGGATGGGAGCGCGCCCACCCACGTACGGTACGGTCTGTGCCTGACGTTATCGCCGCCGCCGCCACGGTCTCTACGCCCTGTCGCCCCCGCGAGAGCGACCGACAGGCCAAACGGCCGACCCCGCGCGCGCCCCCTCGTTGGGGCGGGTGGCGGCCACCCCACTACCCTCACACCACCGGATCGGGCGCAAACCGCAACGCAGCGAACGTCAAAATGTTGACGGAGTGATTTTCGATATGTCGACGAATGGACAATATTCTTTTTTGGTACCCTATTTAGAGGTTGATAAAATTTTTAATAATAAACTAACTAATAACGATGTATTCAAATAACCAAAATTATATCAATTATAATATGCAATATTTAGAATTTCAGTTAATCAAACAATCGGATTGTTTTATTATGGTGGAGGTGCCAACATGTGTTGAAATGATTTCTTTTCTAGTAATACTGGATAATTAAAATAAGGGAACACACATTGTCTTTACCACAATAACTTATTATTAAACTTTAGAAACTAGTTTTTTAATAATTCAGAAAAATAGAACACTTAGGGTGTAGGCAGGTCAAAACCGGTCCCATCTCCGGTTCCCGGTCACATAGGTATAGCGCGATTTAAAACTTTTAAAAAACGAAAGCTCTCAAAGCTGATAGCTCTTTCCTACCAAATAATATATCAAAAATGATGTTGCTTCCACATTCCACATTCTAATTTTAAAGAAAAATAAAAATAATTATGCAAAAGCTTTCTGTTTTTAGAAAACCTACTTTCAGTATGATGTTTTCAAAGTTGGGACCAATATCACCTACTTCCGATTCAAACAATAATCAGCATTAAGAAAACAAGCTGACTACTTTTACTCAACAAATACAAGGCACAATTGAAATAATAAAAAACAACAATATTGATTCCGATTCATAGCTTTGACGTACAAACCTGAATTTAATCCCATTTCTGACAAGTCGGGTTTTTTTCCATGGTGTTCAGAACAGCTTTGTGCTCTTCTTGTTCCAAAAAGTTGCACACAGGGCGTTTCAGAAATAACGGCTTACCTTGAAGGGGCATATTCGCCAAGGAGAAAGGAACTATTTCAAACTTTTAAGTACCAATAAAATTGTATTGAAGAAATCGTCTAAGGCCTGCCCTGGTGCATAGCCGATCGCGCATGAGTGAAATATGGTTGCAAATGTACGTACGAATACTTATTAATTGAAACTTACAGAGATTAGTACGTACTTAATCCAGAAATGGTGATGTAGATTTACAAACATGGTGATTGCAAAGCGATATCCGTCGAACAAAACAAACTGACCACAGCAATTGCGTTTGGCGGCCGATCAAAGTTATGTCGCATTCTGGCCATACAATTTTGTCATCCATCCGTGTCTGGTAGTACACAAATCACTACACAATACACAAACACACCCCATTGTGATCCCACAACCCAAAAGATTAGTTATTGTTGATAAACCAATAAACAGCTGATTACTATTGTACGTATCTAACATACGCACAAAACTGGCGAATGTAGGTCATTGTCGCTCTGAGCGCGAAAGGCCGGAGTGGGGGGGGCCCGATATGTTGCCGGCGGCGTTCAGTTGTTACCAGATGCAACACATGTGCATGTTTCGTAACTGGTAACCATGAAGTCTTAAATTATATGTTTTTTGGCTGTATTTCGGAAAAAATGAATCGCTTTAATTTATTTGTGGCACATAAATCTTGTCTATTTTATTTCATGTATATATGTACAACTACATTGTACACATATCAAATATTAATTTACGAGTAACTATCAATGCTGTAAGACTATTAAAAATTAGGTAATTCACAATTATAAAGTACCAAGGCTTTCTTGTAATTAATCATATCAACCACTTCAAGTAATCATTTTATTCGCCTAGTAACAGTTAAGAATTATTTAGTTATTTTTTCATCAATATAATTACGTGTTTTATTTTTTTGTGCTACTATATCTTAATGTAACTTTTGTTCATTATTTCGTTGTTAAAATCAATAAAAACTAATTAAAATAAATATAAATTTTCTTTAACTGGACACCTCCCATAAACGGATAAAAATGTTGACACCGTTAGTGTCAGCTTACGGTAGCATTCACTGTAATTATATGAGAAGTTACAATAATCACTTTTTCACATTTTTTCCTATAGTTTTCCTATGAGTTTCCTCATATTTATTCCTACTTTCGAAATAAAAAAAGTATCAAACAACGCCAAAATTTAAAACCAGCAATACGTCGTAAACCAGCCGAGAACGAGACGAGACGGCGACGGCGTCGCCTGCACAAGAGAAAAAAACATACCAACGCCTCGACGCCGGGCGTCCGTCGGCGCGACGTCGCCCCCCACTGTTGGGGTTCACAGGTCGCCGCCCGTTCGGTGTGATGTGGCGGTGTCGGCACGCGACAGCACCCCCCGCCGTCCCGCCACCGCCCCGCTCCTCACCGGGTCCCTTTCACACCATCGTCCGCCCCCCTCCCCTCGCTCCGAGCGCGCCACAACGCTAACCGGCGTCCGCCTGAGTGCCGTCGCACGCGTCACTCGCACGCGCGCGCCCCACCACCGAACACCGACGACGACGCGCCGTTCACAGTTTTCCAAACATGCCTCAGTGATGACCGCGAAGACCAAGCGACCAGCAGCGGAGCCCCGCAGAGCCAACAAGCCACTCATGGAGAAGCGACGACGAGCCAGAATCAACCAGAGCCTTGCAGCTTTGAAGGCTCTCATACTGGACAGCGCCAAGCAAGACAACACGAAGCACTCCAAGTTGGAAAAAGCCGATATCCTCGAGTTGACAGTGCGACACTTCCAGAGGCACAGGAGTCTCGAGACGCCCGGGATACATCATTATAGGGCCGGATACGCCGATTGCGTCAAAGAGGTGCAACGCTACCTGGAAACCCCGGATGCACACACCATGACGATTGTGGACGCTGGAGTGAAGCAAAGACTTCTGCGTCATCTTGACAATTGCATCTCCGAAGTTGATACTGACATCAGACCTCTTCCTGCGCCGTCGGTCGAGGATCGTCTTCAGCCGCCGGATTCCACTTTAGAAGAGGTTAACAACAACGCTAATCTGCACAATGAGAAATTACCGACGAAGATGATCAAGACCTACGATGGCAACTTCGTCTTTGTGTTGCCGTCTCACTATCTGCAGTTAGCTTCTGCGCTTGGGATTAATCTGCGACCTCCTGAGCAGCCCGTCATCAAAGAAGAGAAGATAGAAGTGGATGAGACCCCGCCGCCACCTGTTCATCTTCAACCCAAACTGGAGAAGCCGTTAGACTTCAGTAAAAACAACGAGAATAGTGATATGTGGCGACCTTGGTAGAAGTGTAGTTTTGGGAAGTGACGGAAGGGGATCCAGGGACAGTACGTGAACGAATCTAGTCAGAGTAATGTTTAAGTTTCGCGAATTTGTTACCATTTGTATATAGTTGTAAATGTTTGTATATATGATATTGTAGAGATTATTTAAAATGTGAATGGAGAGTCAATAAATGTTACTGATCTATATGCGATTGTGGTCTTATTTACTGTTTCTTCTGATATCCGTCGTCGTTATTTACTTGTTGCAATTGCTCGATTGGTAATTAATTTGAATGCAGACTTTTTTATATCTAATGGTAATAATTAATAAATTAATTATAGTAAATTATGAAGACAGATATTATATAATTGTCGCAGATATTTTTGTTTAAGAAATAAAATTAAGAAATTTACATGAAATTTTCCATGAAATTAAAAATATGAAAAACAATTTGTTCCTATAAAATAAATATTTCTTTTATGGCAGCCTTTTAAAAACTATTTTTAAAATAAATAAAAGATTGCCACACAAAAAAAAATAACAAAAGAAAACGAATGACCAAACAACTAATTAGTGTAGCCCCACAGAGTTAATAAGCATCGATGCGTAGTTGGGTGCTTGCTTATATTATCAAAAATTATGAAGAACCACACCTTTAAAATCAAAAACCACCCATTCAAAATATTACATGACCCAATAATTTTAAAAAAAATGTCAAATTTAAGGAAAGTTCATTAACTTTCTTAAAAAGATACAAAAAGGTACTGTTTTTCACTTATCAATTTGCTTACCACGGTTATTATCAGAACATTTTTTTACAGATTTTAAATTACCTACTTAATTTGTCAGAAGTACAATAATTGAAACAAATAATTACCCTGGCTAACAATTAAAGAAATCAAGTCACAACTGATTCAGATGTGAATTTTTCGTAGAATCTGGAAATTGTTAATTAATTGTACTTTATGAGGTTTCTCTTGTTGACATACAGACACAATTCAAAATTTCTGCAGTGAGATGCTAAGTAAAAATCCATACCCGAATCGGTTTAGTTTCGATTAGTTCCATTATGTATTTTGGACAAATTAAGTAATTGGTGATCTGTAGAACACCCTATGGTCAGTTCCAAAAAGGCATGTCAACTCTTAATAACTGATTATCTCCTTAACAACTGATTAAACAAGTCGGATGTGCATTCTAATTGGTTAATAATGAGCCGTTTAGAGCTAATCAACGATTAAGACTTTATGGGCCTTTCTGCAACTGGCCAATAGTCATTTTACTTAAAAGGGGACGTTCTCATGTAGAGACCTAAAAAAAACTCAAGTTTGAGACAGTTTTTCAAACAAATTGTAAGAGATATCAATATTTTTTCTTTTGCCATATATTTATCATAATGTAGTGTACAAATAACAAAAGGACATAGCGCCATAAAAACTATATGCAAGAAGTGGATATTGTTGTAGGAACTATCACGTCCTGCGCGGCGTGCTTGTATCAACGACGTGCACGATAGCTCCCATAAAAATAAACAGAAATCGAAATTTCAAACGCGCTGTTAAACTATATAGATGAAATTAGTTGAAGGCTAAAACAACATTTAGTTTAAAAAGTTTAAAATTGACAAAATGGGTGCTATTTGAATTTTAAGATCGATTTTTACAGCTTTTCTTCGGTTTCAAATCGTTATAAATAATATAATGATTTAAAAGTTTCGCTTATTATTATATAATATTAAAGTATAAAGCCAAAAGTAAGCCAAAAATGATATATTATGTATGTATGCACACCATTAATAAATATTTCTTTATAATAATAATTTAAAGTGTTACCTCAAAGAGTAATAACTTCGGAGCACTTGTCCTGTCCTGTCACTTCATATCATTGCTAGAGCCGAGCAGTCCCGTCCCGACACCCGCCTTTGCGACTATACTGCCGTCTCAGTGCAGCGATAACCTGAGCACGCGTTCGGTTAAAATAGGTGAATTCAAGAATCATTGCTGTCTTATATGTATGTAAATAATGTATGAACAATCGCAAACTCTAGCATTGATAAATTAAAACTATATTCTAAAGCCTGAATAGAGAACACACTAATTTATTTGTCCGGTGTCCGTTTTTTACAAACAACCGACCTACAGACATTGCGTATAGGTACCACGGAGCCATGTCGCTCACGCGTGCAGCGGCAAGGGGTGCACACGAGCCAGCGCCGGATTTGAGGGAGGGCTGACTGGGCTGCAGCCCAGGGGCCCCCACCAAAAAGGGGCCCCCACCAAAAAGGGGCCCCCACCAAAATGAAACAAAACAGACAAAAATAAAAAATTATAGTTAAAATAATACTGTACAAGTGACCAAAAATAAAACCAGCACCGCAGTTTAACACTTTTATTGAAATCATGTGTATACAGTAGGGTGACCAACTGTCCCTGTTTGAGCGGGCAGTCCCGAATTTGGATACCACTTGTCCCTACTGATAAAGCGTCCCGAATTTGGGAAAATGGTATTTATATGTCCAGTATTTCAGACACCAGCCATAAAAATAACATTTATTATCGAAGAAAAGTGTACCACACTTTACCCTACTTTACAAAAATGACTATAGTATCTACAAAAAAGTAGATATTTTCTATTCATTTATAACAACATATTAGCGAATTTAGTTGATAGTTTAAATAGTAACTTTTATGTGAAAATATAAAAATTTACAAAAAAGAAACTGCTGTAAGTATATAGAAATTTAGTCAGTCACGATTGACCAAATTCTATATTAAATTTTGTTGACAAACAACATACTGATTGCTTTGCGTTCATGATTGTATTACATAGAAAAATGGTATTTCTAGTTATAGAAATGCAGCACATGTTTTTTTATAAAATACTGTTTTTCAACGAAACAATGATTAAACACGTCGCAAAAAAGATGTTTTAAACATGAAATAAAATATTTTTAATCGACAAAAAAGCATATTTTAAACAAAGAATAAAATGTTTTAAATATGTTTTAAATTATACAATTAGGTATTTCATTTGTAATCATTTTAATCGGCGTCCTTTCATTCCTTAGTTTACCTGCTACCACTGATATTGTATAGTAACTTTTACGAAAAACAATAAAGTGTCCAGAATTCGGTAGTTTATACCATGTTTAAAACACAACATTTAAAACAAACTGTTTAAAAAAGGTTTAAAACAAAATATTTGTGTTAAAATATGTTTAAAACACTGTTTTAAAACAAATTCTTGGTTTGAATATGAATAAATAATGTAATCAATTGCACGAATTTTAATTTGTTGTTAAAATGGACGTTTTTTAATATGGCCATACAAAAGTTGGCCTGGGGCATTTTCCAATAAAATAGTGAAAAAACTGATTAACTTTTATGAGGAATAACAAAATATACAAAAAATGAAGAATCGATTCTATATATTCCTTAGAAGAATAGAACTGCTGTAAGTATATAGAAATTTAGTCGATCACGACTGACGAAATTCTATATTAAATTTTGTTGACAAACAACATACTGAGTCTTTGTGTTCATGATTGTATTACATAGAAAAATGATATTACTAGTTATAGAAATGCAGCACATGATTAATCCGTTTTTCTAATTTACTCGAACTGATTTTGATTGATGTTAGATTTGGTAAAAAAGTCGGCACTAGTCCACATAGAACAAACTGAAAATTGTTATTATCGGGTTTCGATCCAAATAAAAACAATTCATAACTTTATAGTTACTGAAAACTCATATTTCTTTCATATTTTTAGACGTTCTCCTTAAATCTATAAAAAGGCTATGAGTAAATAATAAACAAACGAAAATCCAATGACAATTTAAGAAAAAAAAACATTATTGGAAATCAGTGGCAAAAAAACGGTCGGATAGAACATTTGTTTTGATTACTTTTTTACAAGAAAAGAGTATTCAGGTATATTTCCCTTCTTATTTCTGTATCTACCACAATCACAACTTACTAAACTATTAGGACCTATGACATGTTATGTTCTTTATTTCAATTAGTATTTAAAATTAAAAAAAAACTTTAAAATAAAAGAAGAACAAACATTAACTAACAAAGCTAGCTTCAAGTTTATTTTCAAGCAAATTTGTTTCAACTATTCATTAAAAAGTATTAAAAAGTTGTCCCGCTAGTGTAAAGTGGCGAAGTATATTTGCCATTTTACGTGTTTACAATGCAAAATCTTGTCATCAAGTAGCGCGCTTGTATGTTCTTGTAGCAGTGCGTTTTTCCTAGAGCCCACAGCTTTTCTGCCCAGGGGCCCCCACAGCTATTTTTTGCGTAGGGCCCCCACAGCTATTCAGCCCAGGGGCCCCCACAGTCCTAAATTCGGCACTGACACGAGCCACGGCCAAACGTTAAACATTGCAAACTTAGGTGTAATTCATAAACTACTAACAAATTTGGATCGAACTTTTACCTATGCATTCTTTAAACTCCAATAAATAATCCAGATGGATCTAGATCAGATTTTTGTATTTATTTCTCGCATTTTTGTTCGTCAATTTAAATTCGCCTTTGGGCAAACGTATTTTCAGCGTGCAGCAGCTCCGATGCACAATTGACATATAGCGTTTATGTTTTAAACTTGTGTTGAAAGTGTTTCTTGATTTTGAGGTATGAATTAGTTATGTACACGTTTTTATGATTTTTTTAATAACGCTATAATTCTCATAACAAGATGCATGTATTTATATTTGTATACATTCCTATTTGTATGAAAGTTTATTCGTATTAACTGAAAATTATATCAGACTTACCTACACAACGGTCAGTTTTAGTTCTGTTATAAGAAAAGTTAAAGTAAATATTGCTTAATAAAGCATATGAGTTTAATAAAACCATCTTTATTTTGCAAGAATATTTACTTTGGTACTAGTTTCGATCAACAAATCAACATTAGCCAAAAGCCAGAAAAACACAAAACCATCAAAAGAAATACCGCAAAATTATAACATAGAAAATGACTGTCTGTTGCTTGATGTATTGTATGTTGTTTATAATTGAGTTTGACGGTAAGTTTAACATTTTTATACATTTTCAGGGCATATTTTCAGTTACAATATTGCGTTATTGTTTCTGATTATTTTGTGTTTCTCTGGCTGAAATTAGTACTTTAGTACTAATTTCTAATTTCTTGCAAAATTAGAAGATTTTGTTGAACTCCTATCCTATCCCTATGAAATATTTTTGCATGATGGACTCGTACCAAAGTATCTATTGTACCTATTTATTATTTGTTGTTTAAATGTACATTTAGTATAAGTATAACTAAATAAAATAGTTTGTATTTTTGGAACTTTTGATATTTATTCTTCACTGCACACCTTATGTACAAAAGCACCGCACGCCACTGATAATCACCATAAGCACGATCTATACGTTCTTTGTACACTAATCTAAGCTAAAATAATTTTGAATCTGAAAACACATATTTGTGATTTATTTTGACAACACCAGTGTAAAAGAAAATGGAGATATACAAGACTGGGGTTTCGCTGAAAAACAGGAACAAACGCGGTGGCGGTTGCTGATTCTTGGCATTTGACATTTGACGAATTATCAATTTATTGACGTTAAGTGAGATTACATAAAATTATCTATTTTAAAACAAGTAATCTTTAGAAAACAACAACACCTAGTGGAATTATGGGTTAAATTCTAAAAAAAAACTTTTCAATTTTTCTTCTTTCCACCCAAATGTGACACAGTTGACTTGGGTTTAACTTCTGTAAACTGTTTTCTTGTGGGTTTCAAGCTGATCTCACTAGCATATCAAAAACGTTCTGAACTTCTGTGAAAGAAAATGTTTTTATCCAAATCATTATACAGAGTGATTTGCAATTCTGCGAAAATTGATATGGCTAATCACAACAATACTATAATAACAAATGTTTCCGAATAAGCAAACAGGAAACTTTGAAGTGATATCCAATTTTCCTGACCGCATTGAATTAAAATATAATTTAATAAAATTAAATTAAACAGTAGACTTTTAAGTTCTAATAAACGACGTAAACGTATTATTCAGGAGTAATATCCAGGATATGAAAAAAGACACAATTTTTGTTTGCAATATTTCGAAACCTCAATTGTTTCATCATCAAGCAATCAAACACTACAATTTAAGATAAAATCAGGTACAATAAATAAAGACTAAACCTACTTACGTAGTTAGTGAAGTCGGCTAACATAATTACAGTAGACATTAACATTTCCTATCAAATGTGGAACAACGTAGTGTTCGTAACATAGGTACTATGTTACGGACGATTATATGAAAACTTTTTTGATACAAAGGAAGCGACAAAAATGCAACTGCCTATATCTGTACTGAAAGTACTAAAATTTGAATTTCGAAATTGCTGTCTGGATCTCGTGACTGATTGAGTAGACTTGCTGTTAGCGATGTTGAATAACAATGAATAAGAATGTTCTAATAAATAAAAACGCCAATCGCGTTTTGTTTTTGAATAAACTTTAAGAGAAAATATAGAGGGAAAATACCCAGTGTTTCGAGGGTGGTTTGGAAACAAATTTAGTGTTAAAGTTCTGAAACCCGGAAAATATATAAATAATTTTAATTTGGCACCTGCAAGTGTACGAAAAATAGAAAACAGGGTGGAGATTGAGTAATAAAGGTTGTTTGAAACTTATGAACCAATGTGCATATGCAAGTATTATAACTGCAAAAACACGTGAAACGTTTTTGCAGTTACGAAAATCTTAGTACCAATGCGATGGTATTAAACCTGTAAAACCGGTCTTACCTCAAACGTATTTCTTCGTTACATGAAGTTATAGTACTGTCAATATTATCCATATACGTATTTGGGATTATACGGAGCTTGCCATATAGCGCCAATGTGTAGTCTCGGTTCCAACTATATGAGACTCAGATATATATTTTGTCTATCGATGTGGTGCCCGGGATCAAACTGCGCATGCGTGGCCAATAGTTATTAGGACCGTCGACAGATGGCGCTATTATAGCTTAAAGTGCGCGGTCGGTATTACCGCGGCCGTTAGCCGGTAATATTCGGCATCACAACGCCAAACCACTGACAGCCCATAGATAATCTTATACATGTGCCAGCTCATTAACGCCAAACCACTGACAGCCCATAGATAACCTTATACATGTGGCAGCTGGTGGCAGCACTGTGGCAGCCTATGGATCCAATCCAGCCAATCGAATCCACGAATTTGACGCATGCGTCAAAATATCTGTCAAATCCTGGCTAACTTATTTTATTTTAATGCAGACACGATCGATCTCGATGAAATAGAATCTCATGCAGCTAAACTATTAATTTTATATATTGAATGATAAAGTCATGTGCCTGGCCACATCATATTTTTTTTGCACCCCCACAAATTCGTAGAGCCAGATTCACAGTAGCCCCTCCTTTTTCGAAATGTGAAATTCTATTTTAACAGATCGTTTGCAATTGTTTTCACTCTTTTTAGTTTCGTCTGCATCCTCGCTGTTTTCGTGATAAACTTAAAACAAATTCGGAGGGACCGGATTCACACTAGCCCCTCCTTTCTCGAAATTTGCAATTCGAAGTAAAATAAAGTTTGAAATAAAAGCGTGCTTCCCCCCCCCCCCTCTTTTTACAATTTTAATATTATTTTCTATAGATTGATTACCATTGTATTGCATATATTTGCACTTTCTTTGCTTTTGTGCCCCATCAGTTTTGGTTAACAAATACAAAAATACAAATAAATAAGTGTAAACCAGCCGACACTTAATTTAAAGACTTCATTTGCAAGTATCATTAATGGAGCAACAGAGTTTACATAGCAACACAAAACTTACATCACAAAACTTATATCAAAAATAACAAAAAACATAGTACATAATTACAATAAATTGAAGGGCCAATAAATTAACCTGACCAATAATCTAGAATTTTGACCTGAACTGCAATAAATATAATACACATTCTAGTATTTCACGCCTATATTTCTTTAAAAAATCTGATGTGGCCAGGCACATGACTTTATCATACAATATATAAAATTAATAGTTTTGCTGCATGAGATTCTATTTGATCGAGATCGATCATGTCTGCATTAAAACTTAGTTAGCCAGGATTGGACAGATATTTTGATAATATTGACAGTAGGTGCATATTGGCAAAAAACCAGCCTTTGACACTGTCAGAATGAAAATAATTGTCAAATCCTGGCTAACTAAGTTTTAATGCATACACGATGTCGATCAAAAAGAATTTTCTTTCTTAAAAACTACGCTTTATAAAAAATAATGCACTGAAAATTCATCTTTTTTTAAAGATTTTGCAACCAAACTCTGTTGCTCCATTAATTATGTAGTATACATGCAAATGAAGTTGTTTTGAAATTAACAATAATTTTCGGCTGGTTCTCACTTATTTATTTGTATTTTTGTTTTTTTTTTATTAGTTACATCTGTAAGGGTGGAAAAACAAAGACGGCCAAACATATGCATACAATGATAAATCAATCTGTAGAAAATAATATTTAAAATTTTAGTATATAATAAATTTTATTTTATTTTCGCTTTATTTTAAATATATCTGGAAACCGGTAGGTGTGCAAACAAAACTAAAAAGGGTGCAAACGAATACCAAACAACGTGTAGAAAAAAAGATTGAAAAAGGGAGCTAAGTTCACACGTCATGAAATTGTTTTAATTTAATCACGAAACCGGTAGGGGTGCAAACTAAACTAAAAAGGTTGCAAACTTGTGCAAACAATGTGCCAAATGTGCCAAATGTGATACCAAACAATGTGTAGAAAAAAATTTATTTTTGAAAAGGGCAGCAAGTTCACCCTTCGCGATAAGGGTGCAAATAAAACTAAAAAGGGTGCAAACAAGTGCAAACGAATAGCAAACAATGTGTAGAAAAAATGAAATTTTGAAAAAGTGGGACCAAGAACACACTTTACGAAATTGTTTTAATTTTATCACGAAAACGTTAGGGGTGCAAACGAAACTAAAAAAGGGTGCAACAAGTGCAAACAAATAGCAAAAGATCAGTAAACACAGAATTTAAAATTTTGAGAAAGGAGGGACTAGTGTGAATCTGGCCCATATCTGGCCCCTCCGAATTTGTTTTAATTTTATCTCGAAAACGTCAATGGTGCGAAACTAAAACTAAAACTAACACTAAAACGAAACTAAAAAGGGTGCTAGCAATTGCAAATGAATTCCAAACAATCTGTAGAAATAGAATTTCAAATTACGAAAAAAGTTGGGCTACTGTGAATCTGGCCACCCCGAATTTGTTTTAATTTTATTTCGAAAACGGTCGGGATGTAAGCGAAAGGAAAAAGGGTGCAAACAATTGCGAACGAACTGCAAACGATCTATAGAAACAGAATTCCAAATTTCGACATAGGAGCGACCATGTTTACAGAGGTGTAATCCGCCACTGGTTGTCACATGGTTTTTCCTTTCATAGTTACCTACATGTTCAATGTTTAGCTTTTATCTGCGCCTACGTGGAAAACGAAATATTTTGGTTATTTGGGCCCATTTTATTTAAAAAAATGGATATCAGATGATACCAGATTTGTAATCTACGAATTTTTGAAATAGACCTAAACTCAATCAAATTTCAACCTATCCTGCCACCTATGTTTGAATGTACCAAACATAGAAGGAACAGCAAATGCTTCCTACATTATCAACAGTTGTGACGTAACATACCCAAATTATAACCCATCCTTCTCGCACATAATCCCAATTTCTGCTGTGTGATAGAGATACAACACTAGCAGAAGTTCAACGTCCAACCTTATCTCCACGGGGGCACCACTATCGTCCAATAATTTATCAGCGGCCTTTGCTCATTAGCCGGCTACTTCCTCCAGTCAAGTTCTAGAAACTTCGTAAAGCGTTTTTCAGTTCTACTACTTACTTCTCAAAAAATCATCCTACTGAAAATGGTAAGTGACTCTCTACTATCACAATAAAAAAACAAGTCGCCTTTTCTCAAATATTTCAACGCAATTGTTATTAATTTCGCAAAAAGTGTCAGCGCACGTTTTCACAGCGAAATCAATTTTAGACTCTTACCGGCTCACGCGGTAATCGCAAAACGAAATGTTGCAAGAATTGGTAATGATTAGTTGAGAAGTCTATTAGATTTATTATTTCGGTGATTTTACAAGATAAACGTGCATAACCTAAAATTTGATTTTTCCAGTCAGGAGTAGTCAAGAAATTCTTCCCCTTGATGGACCGTGTCCTCATCAAGAAATTCGAGGCTGTCACAAAAACAAAAGGCGGCATTGTAATTCCCGAAAAAGCAACGGCAAAAGTTCTAAAAGGAACTGTAATTGCTGTCGGGCAGGGCTCCCGTAACCAGAATGGGGAATTTGTGCCTCTGTCGGTCAAAGTAGGAGACAACGTTCTTCTTCCCGAATATGGTGGCACCAAAGTCGATGTTGATGATAATAACGAGCTCCACATATACAGGGAATCCGAGATTTTGGCCAAGTTCGAAGCGTAGACGATGTTTCGTAATGACTTTATTTTTGTTGTAACGAATATGTTACGCTGTGTTCGTTGTTCCGTGACTATCGCGATTTAATTACCGTTGATCTGCGCGGCAGTTGCTGGAACGACCGCAAAGCGCCTTTCGGATTTAAGTTGTCGTCAATCGTGAAATTCGAAGCGTCTTTTGCATACTATGTATGAACTTGTGAGAACGTCGTTGTACATGTTTTAGTTATAAATTAGTTGTTACATTTATATAAAAGAAATACAGTTTTTACATTAGCAGTGTGTTTTATTTTGTTACCATTTTTTTCGGGCATATTTTTTGTAGGAACATGTCAGTATGTGTTGTTGTTTATTCACTTTGATATATCGTAGTTTAAAATATTTTCCCCAAAATATAAAACTTCTTAATTTAAAAAGTCTGAGGCAAAGAAGTTAAAATAAACAGAAAAAATAGTACCAAATTTGATGAAATATTTGTTTGTTCATGCTATTGAACCTGTTAACCAAGCAAAATTCCTGCAAAATTAATTGTCGGCAATTGCCATGTAATAAGTCTATATGTTTATATTTTTCATGTACGTAAAAATGTTATACAAAAAATCATTCTCTCTTATTTGTATAACACCGTAACATTAATAAATGAATTGCCGTTTTGATTGCCAACTATGGTAGGCTAGGCACTCCACAAACTAGTTTGTTTTATATCAGTAAATGTGAAGTATTATTTGATATATTTATATTGTTTTTGTAAATTACATTATTTGGATAAACCTAAATTTTTGTTGAGAAAAATAAAAGAGCTTAACAAATGAAAATGGTTCCTACTCATAAAAATGCAAAGGAACTCCTATCACATAAAATATGTGGGACTCCAAAGATGTTTTTCCTTATTTTCAATGTTATAACATAAAAGAAAACGTCTTCTGTTGTGATGAGATTGTTTGATATTGGGAATGATTGCAGGATACAAGTAAACTTAGAAATAAACATAAATTATATTTTATTTCTAACACATTAACTACATAAAACAATTAGATTTATGTCCTAAGTTTGCCAGTAATAACATCCTTTGGCATTCGCAGGCCTTTTATTAAACCTAGTCCGTCAGCTTCGCACCTGTTCTGTGCGATATCCGTCAAAGCTTTGAAAGTCTGCGGTTCCCAACACGCAAGTTCGGAGAGCGTTTTCCTGTTTAACATAATGTTGCTTCTCACTAATCCTTCTCTAAAGTTATTGTATGTTACTCCATGCTGTTCACAACCTGCCGTGATCCTAGTATCCCATAACTAAAATAAAACTAATATAAAAAACTATGGTACATCGTCTGAATACAATACATTAGCCATATCCAGTTTCTTCAACTTTCTTCCTTTAGTGGCAAAAACCAAAGCCCTGTGGACATATCGAACTGCTATGCTGTAACAATTCCTTTTCCTTCCTTGAAAATGCTAAACGTTTGTGTTAGAATTTCAGATATTATAAGGTAGCGTCTGTGGTTAACTTACTGCGGCTAGCTTAAAAATCTGGCGTTTACGCCAAAGCTCATCCGGGCCTCTACTTCTTACAAAATTAACAACAGTCGTAAACACCATCTTCAATCAATTTCAAAAGAATGCAATTTTTAAAGGCAATTTTCGTATGCGGTGTGGTTGAGGTTATGTTGCTAAAAATACACGAGATGTCAAATATATTAGTACCAAAAGAATCAACTCAAACAAACATTCCAATATGAAAGTCCCCATTGGTCAGAATCCAATAAATAGTTCACATTCCATTCCATCTGTATATAAAAGTAGAAATGTTATGAATAAAACGATAACAATTTCTAAATATTTATTAATTATTATAGATAATTCGGTTTAGTCACGTAGAATAAACATACGCGAGGATGTCGTGTTTCTCCAGTTCATGATCCAGTTGAAGGTTCGGTTGTCAACATACATTTTTTAACATGGCGCTAATAATTTGACATGCCTGAATATAAATATTTGTTTGTTGGGCAATCATTATTGTTGAATCGAATGATAAATGTAAGCTAAACATCTCTAATCGTGAATCAACAATGGATGTACTTCCAGGTATAAGACGTCTGTAGTTTTAAAGGGATTATAGAGATTCCATTCTTCCTTGTAATTTCAACTTTAACCCCTCTAATTTCCTACAATGGGTATGATCTGTATTTTAGATTTTTAATAATAATTACATGCTTATCTGCTGTATTATATCCTTTATGCATGCATTTAGTTAAATTTTATCCAATCTATTTTTACCTCATTTTTACTTAACCACACCTTCTGAGCTGTTTTGTTTTTCTCTTTTAGAGGGTCTAAGTGCCCCTATAAAGAAGGGTCCCGGCCTATACGAATTTTTGGTTGAAGCCGAATTACAACATTATTTTAACAGTTTCAAGTAAGTGCCGAATAAAAGCATACCCGAAGTGGAGTACTAAATATTTTGTAATTATTCTAGAAAAGACTTAAAAATAGCGCACCCATCGCAGTTGAAATTCACGACAGACACTGATTTAATCGAACTAGGAATGTCAAAGCCGGAAGTGCGTCGCTTGAAGAAGTTCTATGATAAACACTTCCCGAATAATTACTTATCGAAAATAAAGAAACTGATAAAAACTGCAAGAAATCACGATACTACAACTTATGAATTTACGCATCCTTTGAATAGCGAGAATTTGCCATTGGCACGGCCCCCCCGTGTTCCCAGTAAGCACATAATCCCTGCGGCTAATATCACTGTGAATAAGGAGTTGGGTATGGGGGAATTTGGCGTAGTACAGCAAGGTGTTTGGTGTAATGAAGGCGAGAGAATACAGGTATAAATGACTCATTACGAAGGGAGAAATTGTAGAGAGGAAACATAAAATTACAGTTCAAAAATTGTGTTGTTTCCTGAAAACGAAGGCAATATTGTACTTGTTTGTTTATGCAAAGCAAATAGTCATTTTCCATTGATTTGGTTGTGCTGAATACGAATGCGAGCTTGTAAATGGCACTTAAGAAACTGCTGTGTAAATTCTCCAAAAACATTTCTGAACAAACTTTCTAGATTTTAAAAAGAAATTCAAAGTTTACTAAGACCATTTTGAAGTTACTAGGAAAACGGGTTCAGCTGGTATAATTTTGTAAATTTGCACTTTCTTACAATTTGTTCTCAAATTTTTTGAAAATCTTGTGTGTAGAAAAATAATAGAAATTCAATTGCTCTTAGTGTATGAAACTAAAAATTATGTTGAATTGTTTTAACATCACAGCGGACCTATACATACATATTTGATTTTGAAATCGACCAAATAATTATTATTTATTTATTATTTATCGAGAAAAATAATTATTTCTCATTGCTGCTCTATTTGAATTGAATGCCGCTGTTCTACACAAAAGTTAAACTGGTTGCATAACCTGTTTCAAGTTTGACAGTTGTTTGTGTATAGCTTCAGAAAGTTATTAACATGGGCACAGCCTATTTTGACTATAATCATTTATAATGACCATTGTACTACTATTACTATTATACTATATAAGGAATCTAATCGCTGCTAGTTTTCCCACTGTAATTTTATTTTTGTTACATTTGATGTCACGTCTACATTTACTCCATAATTTAAATAGTTGTTTTATGAGTAAAAACAGTATAAGAATATATTTAACATATGTTTAAAATTGTAGGTTGCAATAAAATGTCTGGCGCGAGATCGTATGCAGACGAACACTATAGAATTTTTAAAGGAAGCAGCGATTATGCATTCTATTGACCATGAGCACATAGTGAGACTATACGGGGTTGTCTTGGATACTGGAAGTTTAATGTTGGTAACTGAACTAGCACCACTAAGGTCCCTGCTCGAATGCCTCAAGGAGCCCAGTTTACGGTCAAGTTTTCCAGTACTTACGTTGTGCGATTTTGCCGTACAAATATGCCATGGGATGCAGTACCTCGAATCGAAAAGACTTATTCATAGGTGAGTTGTTGTTAAGTCAGGAAGTGTGTCTATAGCTGTATATACTAAAGCCTTATATATTTGAAGAATCTTTATTGTACGGTAACTTTAGACCCAAATTTGATTAGAATTCATCATGCGTCGTAGTATAACAAACTAAAAATTTATAAACTTTATTAAAGCAATTCACATTATTTTAATAACAATAATTCATCAATCATTATTGTCAACTGTACTAGAAAAATAAATCAGTATTAATATTATTTCAATCTTTCCTCCTCTTTTGTGCCGTTTTTTCACAATTGTGCTGCTTGCTGCATTTTGAATGGCTTGGAACAACAGGGATTTAAACACCCTCAATTTTAGTGGTATTCTTAGCTGCAACTTTGCGTAACATAATTGCGGGGGTGATACTGGTGTAGCACGATAAAGCTTTAGAATATAACTGTGGAAATTCGGTACAAGTCATCTTTTTGTGAAAATTTTTTTACAATTTGAATTTCATTTTTATTAAATAAGCCGTGTATTATTTGCCATATAAAATTTGCAAATCTATAAATAATATGAAATAAAACGCTGTTATTTGTTAAAATGTCCTCCAGGTTTTTAAATGGCCCAATCGTGCCAAAAAGATACTTTGGATTCCATTTTCTTTGTTTTAATATTTTTTATTACCCACGGAGTATCAATTTTTGTTAAACTTTTCCGCAGAGACCTAGCTGCTAGAAACATCCTTGTATTCTCCAAGAACAAAGTCAAGATATCCGACTTTGGTTTAAGCCGAGCACTTGGCCAGGGTAAAGACTATTACCAGACAAACTTCAACGTCAACCTTAAGCTACCGATTGCTTGGTGCGCCCCGGAATGCATAAGTTATCTCCGGTTTACGACGGCCAGCGATGTGTGGGCTTTTGGAGTTACTCTCTGGGAGATGTTCTCGTACGGTTTCCAGCCTTGGGCCGCCTTGACAGGACAGCAGATCTTGGAGACGATCGACGAACCAAACTATCAGCGTTTGGAGCAGCCCGATTGCTGCCCATTGGACCATTACCAGCTGATGCTCGACTGTTGGAGACACGAGGCGTCAACTAGACCTAGGTTTGCGGATATTGCGGGCAGATTGGTTGATTACCGGCCAGAGCAGGTACAAGCAAAGGTGGCATCGCCTGAAGGGCCTCACTTACTTCCGTTTAGGGTGGGGGATGTTGTGACAGTTTTAGACAAGATGTAAGTAGCTTTGGATTTTAGTAGGTTAAGAACATGGCCAACTTAAAACTAAAAAACTCAGGTCATGTAGATGTATTGTGATGTGTTTTCGATTCGCAAATATCATTACTTAATTTGTTATAAACAAAAAACCTCAAAAAATTGTGTTTTTTTTTTCGTATGTAAAAGTTGACCCGATGGAGCAATCTTGATGCTTTCAACAGACAAATTGTAGAGAATGAAAAGGCAAAAAAATAAACCCTTCACGGACTCAATCGGATTAATATTAATGGAGGAAATTCGGACAAACCGGCAAAAGCTGCGTTTTTCAGAAATTAATAACTCCGCCATTTTCAAAGTTGTAGCTCGGGCTTTTCGCGTGAAAGTAGCAATTGATGGGTACGTTGAGTGAGCACAACCCAGGCGCTGTCCGATGGTTAGCTTTTACACAATTGCGATTTAAATTTTTTTATGCAATATCTTTCGCGGAGCCTGGATGCAACGGAGGTGGTCTGATTTTAATTTTCTATTGTATTTCGAAAGTAGAAGTATTGTGCTATAAAACGTCTATTCTGATTTTGCGTTAAAATGTTGTGAAATAGGCAAAAATGCTTGCAAACATGAGTGAAAACTGCCTTGCGCTCCAAAGCGGTCAACTAGTAGCGGTGTCTCTCCCTCGTCGGCCGCCTACCCCCACTACCCGAGCGCTTTGGAGCGCGCGACAGTTTTCGTTCATGTTTACAAGCATTTTTCACCTATTTGAAAACATTTTAACGCAAAATCAGGATAGACGTTTTTTTTTTGTAGCACAATACTTCTCCTTTCGAATTCCGATAAAAAAAAACAAAATCGGACCACCTCCGACGCATCCAGGCACGCTGAAAGATATTGCATACAAAAATTCACATCGCAATTGTGGAATTTTTCCGGTTTGTCCGGATTTTCATAATAATAATAAAGTTATATTAATCCAATTGAGTCCGTGCAGGGCTCAAGATTGAAAACAATCTGTTTTCAGCATCACGATTGGTCCATTGGTTCAGCTTTTACAAGCAAAAAATGATATTTCCGAGTCAAAAACACATCATAATACATCTACGGACTGTTAATCATTAATTATTGGGAAAATATCATTGAACTTATTACTTTTACATTTGATTATACTGCATAGCTAGAGGTACGTGTAACGTAAAGAACCACTTTTTTTTATTTAAATTTTAGCTCGCATAGGCCCCTGTGGAAAGGAGTTACGGCAGGCGGCAAAACAGGCCTATTTGATCCGATAAATGTTGTCGCCTACTTGGGCAGCGACCTACCAACGTCTTCCTTCCTTCGCACAGACTCGACAAGGACTTCCGCAAGACGCAAACTGAAGAGTGAAATGATCAGTGCCCCGCAGGGTGACTTGAAACACACAGGCCACGTTGGCCTAGATGGTGCCTACTTCGGCGATCTTAGTTTCTTGGGTGGTGCTAAAGTTGACGTAAGACGAAAGGCTTTAATTAGAATTTAATTATTAATATTTATAAATGTTTCAATGCAGTAGTTGTTTTGCTGAATACATTTTCTAATATACTTATTTTATTCTGCCAGCTTAAAATTAATGAGTTAGATGAGTTTTCATTTGAGAAATGAACAGTAGTGAAGCAATCGACAATAATTAATAGCAATTTAACAGTAATAATTTCTTTGTAGTACGGTGGAATCCCGACACAGGTGGTTTCACCGTACAGACCGCACGAGGACATTGAGGTGACTCCTCTTCTCGAAGACCCAATGCCGATACCTCCCGCTCCATCTTCCCTGACGGACCACGAGTACCACGAGATAAGCGATGACGAGTCGACTAACTCCAAGCTGGACCTGGGGCCTTCCCTCATGGACGAGATGCAGATGATGTTCACATCCCTGCAGCACCCTCCCCCCTCGCCAGCCGATCACCACGACGGCTCGAATAGGAGCAACGAGATGCGCGAGATGAAACAAGCGAAAAAACAGGCAACCGTAAAGCCAATCAGCGCGCATGACCAGAAGACTCTCGAGAACGCAATTGCCCTCGCGAAGGAGTATAGCACAAGGTCAATGAGTGCCCCCACTCCGACTACGCCCGTCTCGCCGAACAAGAGGAAGTTCAGCTTTAGGTTTCCGTCGGTCACCGATCACGAGAAACCGCCTGAAAGGAGGAATTTCTCGGAGGAGGCTCAGTCTACTCCCGATTTGCAGGTTAGTTTTTAGGTTAGAGTGTGTTTTTTAGGGTAACGATTTTGTTTTGGTATATTTTATAGTAATTATTATAAAAAGAGAATAAAAATGTTTTTATATTATTTTTAAAATGCAGTGATTATTTTAACACTAGAAGTAAACAACAAAAAGTTTTTGCCTAGGTATTGAAAATATCCTAAATCCAAAATAATAAATAATAATAAATAATTGTATTGAACATTGATCAGATAATTGTTCAAATGTAAAGTTAAGCTACTTTGCCAAATTTAAGCATACTTGCGGTCATTGTAATCACTACACTCTATTATGGATCGCAGTTTTGGTATACAGTATACAGATTATGAGTATATTCTTTATGCTCATGAGTAGTATATACTTTATGCTGAATATGTTTGACGTAAATGCCACAATTCATTGAGGTATAAAAATCAGTAGCAGATGCTGACTGTTAATATATTGAGCATAACGTGGATACTCAATATTGTTCATATCACCTAATGTTTAAAACAAACACTTTTTCTGAGAAACAGTTTTTGAGATAATTGCTAGAAAACTCAAACTTTTTCCCTATTAAATTTTATTTGAATAACATTTTCAGCAGTGGTGTCTAGTCATAATTTAGTTTGACTGGACTATAGAATAGATGCTGTAAATGCATTACCCCATTAAAATTAAGAAAAGCAATCACTTTAATGTCAAACTTATCCAAAACAAAATCGTATGCCCAATAGGGGTCTTGCAATGTCTCAAAATAAAAAATTAATACGCTCTATTAGTGCCAGACATACACCTGAACAGTCCGCAAATGTTTTTTATTTAAGTTTCTCGCACAATTATGTAATATTAAAATCGGTCTCGTCTCTAAATATTAGTCAGACCAGAACACTCTGTGATTGGTGTGACGTAGCAAGATTGGTTGAAGGCAACATGCTGCGTACACTACGTGTCTTATCAATTTCAGCAGCTTTTCTTGTAATCTAAATGCTAAAGTGGATGTCATTATGGTAGCGGATTAATTCGCAAATAATCTGGATTTTACTCCGGCGGAAACAAAGGCATGAAAACAATGAGTAATATTGGAATTGTGTTTTTTATAAATAGAACACAAAGTCACAAGAAAGGAGAAGAATTTGTTATGATAGCGCATACAACCCGTGCAAAAATGACTAACGGTTTTATATTTAAAATAATAATTATTTAAATAACAATATACATATAACAAAAGAATCAAAAACAAACTTTTATTTCTGTTCAAAAAGAACTATTTTGTTAAATTTATATCTTATATTGCCATTTTGTGTATGAATTTTACTCGATCTACAAATATAATGTAATCTGCGTGAGAAATACATTTTTCCCACTTCTCTTATAAATAATGTAATAGGTTGTTTCTGGTTTTAATAGCCTGATACATACTTATTCATTAACACAACGCCCACAACTTCAAAGTAGTAGATAAAACCATGAAAACGATGTCAGAGCACAATGTGTCGGGTGCACACGTGTGATACAAATCAAATAACATTAGCAACTTAAGTTAGTGACTTAAAAATCACTAGCTAGAAGATGTAACTTCAGGAGCCTCCAAGGCTCACAGAATTATTGGCCGCCCGCACTCATACCACATGCGACCTCCATCTTACTATACATACAACTCGATGCCGTACTCGTGCCTGTAGGTCCTGTTTCTTCGGCCGCACGCTAGGGTCGCTGAACTTCACACCAATCTTATGACGTCACGGCGTTGATAGACAGCATTTTTGCGCACTCTTAGTCTAGTTTAAACTTTGATGTTCTATAACAATTGGGTGCAACAATATTAGGCTGAAAAATTTTACACGTTTTCTTACCTCCTAAGGGTTTTATTTGTTGTTAAGTAAAATCATGCAAGACCCCTATTTTCAACATTTGTACCAGCCTGCACAACTAACGCAAATCTTTATAACAACCCATTTAATTTCTTCCATCTATTTTACAAAATTAAAAAAAAAAAACTGATTTTAATTCTGGACTATATACAGCGCCGTCTACAATGTTCCCTAACCTCTCTAGATGAGTACTCAACCTCGACCATCCGCTTACCGCTCTGGGACAAAGCGTCTGCCGAATTTTGTTTTGCAAAATCCCGCGAGCTGCTCTCGAAACCGTTTCCTTCCCCGCGCCCGCCGCACAACTCTTGCCGAGACCTCAACGTGAAGCTCCGCGATGACTACATCCGGCACAAAACAATCGAAAAGAAACTACAGGAGATGTCCCTTAATGCCGCTCACTACAACGCCCAATACCGGGACCGTACCCTCACAAAATCCGAGAACCTCGCTCGGAAAACTTATCACAACGAGCCGAAGTACCATCGGTTTGATTATACCCTCGATGTTCGTCCTCCGCCACCTTCTCCGTTCAATGTTCGAAACGGGGAAGTATGCGACGACAGAGAAACGTATAGGGAATACGAGAAATGTTATACGCCCGTTGAAGCTTACGATAATGTCTTTATCTACGATAATCATACTTACGTTAACGAGCAAGCTCGACCGCGAGCGTTAAGTTTTTCCGATTCGCAGGAGATGGGAATTCCGAGGAAACCCTCGGGGAGGAGTATTAGGGATAGGAATAGGCGTCGGCAGTCGTACAATCCGAGGGCTTATGAGTCGAGCTCGAGCGATTCTGAGTGCGCGAGCGTTGGATCGGTGGATCTCGATTGGAGAAGACGGAAGAGGTTGAATAGGTTATCTGCGTCGAATTCTAGCATAAGGTCGGAGATCGCCGTGCGGGCTCGGATGAGTAATCGGTTTTTGAAGCCGGATTGCAGCCACAAGATTTTGGGGAAGTCCCCGCCGCCCAGTAGTAGTATTTTGAGCGGATTGTCGCCAACCTCTGTGTCGCGGGTTCAGCATCAGGACGGGGCGTGTTCGTCGAGTGATTCCAGCTTGTAATTTTTGGAATGGTACAAAGACCCATTGATTCCTTTCAGTCAATTTGAAAAATCTAACAAGTTTGGTGTAGATCCTTACGATTAATCGATTTTGATAGTTGATTTACCACTCTAAAAGAAACCTTACTTGTTCCATCGGGTACCGTCATTTGGGGTGAATTCGGACGATTTTTGCGGGTCTGTGTTGATAATTTTTTAACACCGGACACAAGAGAATCCTAAAAAATAATGTACAATCTCTCATATTTCCAACATAAGACTTCATAATACAACAGCCCAACTATTGACGTTTTGAAAAAAAAAATCGGTTTTACTATTTATGGATTCGCCCCTATGTGTGGGGTAAATCCGGACGTACATTTAGTGTTCAATATAAATTATAGTAAGCTGTGGGCATGGGTGAATTCGCTCAGAAAAAGTCCTCGCTGCGGCCGTCGTACCCAAAACAACTCCAATTTTCGTCTTATAAAACTTATATTATAATATACTATACAAGCCCTATTGGGCTCCACGCTACAGCACCCCATGCCATATTACTGACCATCGTGTGCGGAGTACTACCCCCTTTCAACACCACTCAACTCACTCAAACTCAATCCGCAAACGATGGGGCGTCATACGGTATACGGGTTCCGAGGCTGCGGGCAACTTTCTTCGCTAGAGAGGAGTGGGGATGGTGATGGACGGGGTTGGAAGGGAGGGGAGAGTGGGGTATGAATCATTACAAGATGGGGAGTCATACGGTATAGGAATCCCTTGGCTGCGGTTAACCCTCTTCAGTCTAGGGTAAGGGATGGTGAGGGATGGAGATTGGAAGAAAGGATAACAAATGGTCATAGTGATTTATATCACTATAGGGGGTACTTATATATCCCCTAGATCCTTCACCGTCTTAAGACCTTTAAAAACTTGAGTGTCATTAACACTGTCATCCTTAACTGGCGGGGAAGTAAAGTATTCCCCCATTTTTTACGCATAATCTAAATTTTCTTGGCTGAAATTCATGTAATGTAATGTAATTAACGCCAATCTTTTTTATATTGCCGCACTATTATTATTATTATGGCGTCAGAATTCACCCCACCTAAGGACAACATTCTGTTAATTAATATATATTTTTTAAAATCGGCAAGATATAGTTATCATTTTATGCACACACATTGGCAACAAAACATAAATGCTTTTGTTGCCATTTGCTTTCCTTGAATTCTAATTGATATTTGTATGCAAGAGTTTCTTTCCCCAAAACTTATAAACAGTTGGTAAACAAGAAATAGAATATGCGCACTTGCTAGCCTGATTCAATGTCCTATTTAGGGCACAACACTCAAACGTGCACTACTGACTCTTGACTGACAAATTCCACCAAGAACAGTTGATCTACGTCGATCCGAATTGGTAATCTTGAAAGAAATGTCCGAAGCGGCAGGTCTGTCCGGGTTTAATCCTACTGTCAGAATTCACCCCGAGTGACGGTAATCAATTTTCTATAATTTGTGCATCATACCTGGTATTATTGTTACTGTATGTCTTTCGCTCGCAGACAATCTAATACGACTTTAGTCGGCTGGCTGACAAATAATATTTTACTTGATCCATCAAAACCTCTTTTTTATATGTACCTAATAATATGTTTGTGTCTTATCATGTAAAAAATAAAGTTAAGTTTAACTGGTAGATAACAAAAATATCAGGTTAGAAGCGTCACTATCGTAATTTCTGCAATCCATTCCAGTTTAAAATAGAGCACAAGCTTTAGGAAAGCCACCACTTTGCTTCATTAAATTATTAAAAAGGCACTAAATCATAGTAAAATAGATGCATGTTTACTATACCAGCCTTAGTAGTTTTTAGATGAAATTTGACAGTTGCATGCAATTTGAGATTTTTAATTTTTGCCTAAAGAAAATTATCTATAAAATAATAAATTTTAGTTTCTGTAATGTGTCATTCTTTAAGTTGTTTTATTGAATGAATGCACTTACGTCACTTAATTCCTACTCTAGCGCAGCCATTCTCAACCTTTTAGTTCCCTTATCACCCAAACAGTATCAAAATAGAACCACCAAATCACTACTTTATACAAACAAAATTTGAATCACAATAATGCCATAAGCATAGTATTAGTAAAAATTGTTTTTGTTTGTTGAACAATAGAAAATACTAATAACAAATTTATATTTCCTAAAACACAAAAAAAATTCAAATAAAAATTATTAAAGTTGCATACATACAAGTTATTAAAATTAATGAGACTGTGGCTGTTATTCAAAATACTTTTTTGTTTTTAAAATCACGTTAGTTTTTGGAATAACCGCTAGTCAGCAAGCCAACAATTGAAATGAAGTTAATTGCAAAAGTTATTTGTGGAAGCCTTGCCAGAGTTGGCAAGTAAAATGGCAATTTTAGATTTTTGTCATTTATTTAGTTAGTTTTATAAAAAAAGAATAAATTTCCTTTGTTGAGAATTAAGTGTTTTTTAATCTATGTAAGGGCACATTGTGTACCAATAAGTTAATAATCTAAAACACTATAAAAGTGCGGAATGAATGTTTTAGGACTTTTAACAAGTTAAACAAAATTTGAAATTTTTGGCAGATTTATATAAACCAGATATTTCTTGGATGTATGAATTTAAATTAAATATTCTTGGATTAAAAATGTGTTGAGGTCAAATTACAATTTGTTTAAAGAAAATTAATAACCTTTTGAATATCACTGGTTACAAATGGTTGCAGTAGAGTGATGTGAGAAATTAAAATTATGAATGTCTCTAGTTGTCAATTGGAGTTTAATGTGTGCTTCTTTTAGCTTTTTTGAGGTAACAGTTGGAAGCTAGTTTGAGCACTACTAAACATTGGACCAGATGTGCAGTAGGAGTAGTGTGGGAGAATCATAGCATGACAGCACATGTGTTCAATATAAAATAGTGCACAAACTAGCCAAAACTGTTACCGCGTACAAGGCGGTAATATTTTATTACAATTTGTTTTAATATGATATAATATCACTGGTGATTTATTTTCTGACTGTAGGGTACTTCATGGTTTTTATTCTATTTTACATAATTAGCAAGCATGAAAAAGGAAACATTAGTCCAAGATAAGTTATATCTTGCAGAGCAACTGTCACAATACTTTACTAACCACTATTAATTTCCAAAGTAATATTGGTAGTATATTATTGTTATAATATTAACGATTGATGAGCTTAGTCTTTGGATAGATATGCTTAGTCTTTGGATAGCTATGCTTGCACACGCCAATCATATCTTTAGTAGTATAACCAGGTCCGCCCAACTTTTTTACCTATAATCGTATATATACTGATACATATATATGCCCAATATATATATTGAAATTATGTGATATTTTGTAATCTCCACATTACTGTGTGTGTAATTCCTATTATACATTTGTACTTTGTATCTACCGTAAGATGACATTGTTCCTTGATCTTGTTAAGGGAATGAAATAAAACAATCTGAGGGAGTGAGAGAGAGTTTTATTTTTCGAGGCGGCTGTATGACATGTCCAGAATTATTTCGATTTGATTTTTTGAGTTGCTTATGCTTTTTGTTAGATTCCTCTATTATTTGTTTTGTCCGTTTTCATTATTGTTTGTTTTTTTTTGTTTTTCCCCTTTTGTTTATTCTCATTACAGTCTAAGGTGTCGCAAGAAGCTCAACTGGCCTACCAGAGCTTGGTCGAGAATCCGGCTAATAGTCAGGTTAGTGAAAATGTATTCATAATTTTGAATGTACGAAAAAATTAAATAAATACACAATTGGCGAAACAACTCAGAGAAATAGGTATAAGTGGGAAAATAAAGATTTATATTGAAAATCAGTTTGAACATTAATAAGGGAGAAAGGTGAATTTTTATGAAATTTGATTTCAAGCTGAGAAATTAGAATTGTTTTGCCAACATCCTGCCCATCTGTCCGATAAAAACAGCATTGCAATTACAACAGCCCACCTATATAGTACACACAGCTTTCCTCCTGAAAAGTTCTAGACATTTGAAAGTAAGTTGAACAGAACTGTTTGATTTTTAAAAGTGGAAAAATATTTTTTAGTGGTTTTTAAGTTGATTTTAGAGGAGGTGTAGGAAAAGGTTTTAATGTATAGAAAGGGAAGGATGAAGTGAACTATGGGTCTATAGAGGGTCTAATTTAATGGTGGCATCAAGAAATAAATTATTGACCAACTTTTTGCGGAAAATTCTTATTGTGGGCAATATTATAGATAACGGAAAATTTAGTATTACAGTTATGAATACAAATTAGAAATTGGGAAAGTAGAATCGCAAGGTAGGCTAAATGATGTGAAAAGCAATGACAGGAATCGTCGGGGATAATAGTAGTAATAGAAGTGTATTTTTGTGGAGATATGGAAAGCAAAGGAACTGTAAAACGCAAAAAATTTATAAACGTTGGAGAGATATCTTTCCCAAATACATAATACGTAGTCAACATGACATATCTTTAATAGAGCTATGGTAGGGGTTGCAATTGTGGATAACGTGGTTGCACTCAGTATGGTTAACAAACACGAAGGTTAGGCTTGTATAATGTAGGGAATAAAGATGGTGGATGGGAAGGTTCAATAGGTTTAAAAAGTGAAGTATTGAGAAAATTATAAATTATATAATTTTGGAAGGGTACCTTTATGACCTATATAAGCCTCATGTTCAGTATTTTATTGTGCATTACAATTTGTTTCTTGTCATTTTCAGTTTATGTCCGTAAGTAACCCCCTAAGGATGTTGCGATCAGGTGGTTTTCCTGTGGTCAAGCCACGAACGAAGATGAACACGCTACCGCATGTCAAGACGGATCGACGGTCAGCCACTGACAGTTTAGATGGAAACAAATCAGGCAAGTTCCTTATTATAAAGTTAATAGCGGTTGGTCAACCAAAACGGTCTGTCCTTGCACTCCACCAACCATCAAATTCATTTTAAAACAAATAAAAAATAATCTTATTTTCAGGAACTTATACTTTTTGTTTGGTTTATTTACTTATTAATTCTTATTAATAATATAACTTACTCTACCGTCAGATTCCAACTTAGAACTGTCAAAACGTCAAGAATGCTCTGCACCGCCGATGAAAACACCAGAAATCGAACCCCCACAGAGATGCGACGACAACCCCATTCCGTTACCACCAAGAGACCGAAAAAAATCCCTACTGTTGGCGAAACCGAGACACACACGGAAACACCCCCTCATAATTCCCCCGTCAAGTTTGCAGACGACGCTAAATAAATTCACGGTTACAACGCCCCCGGCTACGACAGGAGACTCGTTCCACTCGCCTGCTAGCAACGGGCCGGAGGGAAATTTTGATTTCGACGCTCAGATCGAGTCGGATATCTCTGCCCTCGACAATATGTCCCCTGGGCACGATTGTATAGATGGGGTGGCGGGCGTTGGCGCTAAGGTTGATGAAATTTCGGAGAAGATGAAGAGCCACCACGTTAGTTGCGAGGACCTGCTGGAGTTTGCCAATGCTAAACCGAGCTCCAGGGCGAGGGGCACTGATTCAGATCAAGTTAGGATACTGCTGAAGGTTTTCCGGAACGAGGTTAGTATTCCCGAAAATTTAAGGCAAGGAAGGGTCCCTCCAGTGTGTTCATTTGATGTTTGTGCATTTGCTCTCAGGAACCTTGACAGCCAACCCTTTAAGTTGGTTTAGTTTTTAGTTGGGAAGTTTAAATGTACCGGTCAAAGTTTTAACGTGAACATGATAAGACATCTATTTGAAACAAGATAATTGCTTTAAATAACAAAAATAAAACACGAAAGAACAACAGCTTCTCTACAATTACGACACCACAATCAAAAGTAGAAGAAAAGTAGAAAATAAGGTTAGAAACAGCTGGAAAGCAGCATTGTGTTAAAACATTGGCCAGAATTTGCCAGAATCCCAGATACTCATAAAAATATCCTACTCTCATAGCGTTTTCTTTTATAATAACTAATACTCGGGCGCACCAGAGCACAATTTTGTGTTCTGTTGATTGTGCTCACAGAGTGTTTCGAAAAACGGGTGCAACACAATCTGTACTCAGTGCACATTTTTCTGTTGGCGAGTGCAATATGGCACCACTGCATGTTCTGTTGGGATCGCACTCGCTTGTCGTACACCTGTGAAAAATTGCACCAGTGCACTCGAACTGGTGCGCCCGTGTTTTTCCAAAAGAAAACTCTATCAGAAAGTGATTTCTGTTTTGAATATCGCTTCTTATTGAAGTCCCATATTGTTTGCCAAGGCACAGGAGTGAAAGGCATGGATAGAAGAAATAAAAAATCCATGGGCCATCTAGACCTCTAGAGCTTTAATATGTATGTATGTATATGTTAACGGTAAAACCCGTTTTCAGGCAGAAACAGTAAGTCAAACAAGTTCTGCCTGAAAACGGGCCAAACTAGTTTGGGCAAAGCGCGTTAGGCACAACTAATTTATCCTAGGCCAAACTAATTTCGATTATCAGTTTTGAAGTGTACACTAATTTCTACGCGCGTTTTTTGTAGAGCGGGTTTTCTAAGGGTCGAGTTTTTTTTTAAGCGTGTCTTTTAGGGCACTCGTGTCGTACGACACGAGCGCGTCTTGCGACGCGCGTGTCCTATGTTGCTTGAGTTTACTGACGCACGTTTTTGAATTCAACTGCAATCAATACGCCTTTTGCAAAAATTATAAAATTTGGTCTTTCATTAACATACATGTATATTTTTTATCATGATGTTCTTCTACAGGTGTCAACAGAACAGTGTTTAGAAGCTCTAAACCATACAGACTGGGAGGTACTTAGCGCTGTGAAGATTCTAAAGGTGCAAAAGGTGGTCCCCGGTGCTTCCTTAGGAATGTACTCAACAGCACTAGAAAACAACGCGTGGGATATAACTAAAGCGGCACAGTGGATTTTACAACAAGACGGGGAGGTGGCGCAAGTTTAGTTGTACTAATTACTAATGTTTTTAATGTACAGAGTTTTCAACCTCTGTATTGTAAGATGCATTTCTTAGAGATGGTACAGAAGGCAAATAAGTTTTCTTTAGTATCGTTAATGTTATCTTCAAAGATTGTCAAGAAAATAAAGTAAGTAACTTTTTTAAGTATCTTTTGAAGTTGAAGGATGCTAATTTATACAAGTGATTTTATTTATTATTATTCTTATCAAAATAGCTCTGTTCCTGTTAGCAACAATTTTTTTTTTTAAATTGTCCTTTTCAATATGGACTGAATATTATGTAAAACTTGGTTTTTCAAAGTTGTCACTGATAATTGATGATAATCAAACTGATAATTGGTGCTAGCTGAAATGGGGCTAATTTTGTCACCTTGCCAATTGTGGATGTGAATTATATTCATGTTATTTATTTTATAACAAACATTTGAAACTGTATGTTATGTGCTAACAATATAAAAGTTTTATCCTAAAAAGTATGTTTTATTTCTATAATTGGGAAATATTGGTGATTATTTCTTTTGGTAGTTTTCCTTTCATCTACGCAATTATTATCTTCTGTCTCAAATTCTGCACTAGGTCACTTATAGTTGATATGAAATATGGGGTACCCACTAATATTATAAAAATAGCAATATTTGTAATATTACTTACCTCTTACTCGTTATGAGTGCAAGTAATTTCTTTCCGACCAAATCTATTTTTGCAATTAATTTTGAACTAGTTTTATACATATTATTTATAATATAAGTAATAATTAATAGACAATAATTGTTGTTTAAATAAAGAATAATTTATTAATGTATGTCAACAAATTAAACTTAACTTACTAAATCCGGTTTGTAAAAAGTAAAAAATATATATACAACTTCAAAAAAAAAAACAACACAGTGATGTAACCTAATAAATTATAAACACACCATGGAGGAAGAAGGAGTCGGCATAAGCGCTCGGATATTGGACCACTTTTCCCACTCCGGGGGATTTTTAATGTCAAAGTAACATTATCAAATTTTGACATGTTATGATCTTATTTATTCCGCTTATTTTACTTTCTTTAAAGATATTATAGTGATTTTTGATGAGGATATATATAATAGAATAACGCCTAATTGCGCTGTTTGCAGTTGCAACAGCAGAAAATCAGCCATAAACCAGATTTTGACCGGGATAACATTTCATCGGTAAGTGACTATATATGTCAACAATGTACAGGCTTGTCCCGGCCACACGAACGAAATTTTTTTGAAATATGTTAATTTTTACTTTATCATACGCAGTATGTAAAGTATTGTAATCGTGACGAAATTTTTTTTTTGAGATTTTTGCGGAGATATGTCCTTTTGGGTCCCCTGAACATATTTGACCAAGGTACAAAAAAATGTCTGTGTATGTGTGTGTGTGTGTGTGTACCCAATTTTTGTTAATTCATTTCCGGAGAAACTACTAAAGGTATCGGCACGGAACTTCATATTTAGAAGTTTCATGACCAAACTTAGAGTTGAAAAGCTTTTGGTTCAAAAGGTTCCACAGGAACTGGGTGTTTACTCTAAGCCTTTTTCAAGGATTTTAGAAATGAGTCGCCATTTCTGTAATTTCGTCAAAATAGTTAAATAATAAATTAAAGCAGAGGAAATTTTGAATAATTTATGCCTATGACATTTTTTGGTAAAATTAATAGTTTAGCTGCAAGAGCAAATTCTATTTAATCGAGATCGGTCACATCTGCATTGATTTAATACTATATAGTGACCCAGGATTTGCAAATTTTTCAGTCTAATGACAGTACCGGTAGTGTCAAATGCTGACATTATCTCACAATTAATATTGACAGTAGTTAATTGTATCAAAAGATCTCATATTGTGATACCGTGTACCGTCCTTGCCTGATGGCGTCGGATAGGCAGCGTGTTGAGCGTGTCCAAAATGCATGTGTTCTGTTTGTTTTTGGTTTGACGAAGTATGATCATGCATTGAATGGGCTGGGCGACTTGGAGTGATTGAACATGGATAACACTAGGGTGCTGCATGCAGCAATATTGTATCATAAGTTGCTATCCACTAGGATCCCACAATACCTCATGCGGAAGATACGCTGTAGAACGGATGTCCATAACTTTAATTTAAGATTCGGCGGTTTGTTTGCTCCACCTGCCCATCGCACTGAGCTGTATAAACGGTCATTCTCTTATCAGGTCAGTCACATATACAATGGTCTCAGGGAAGATATGAAAAATTTATCGTTAAAGTTTTGGGGGAAAGGTGAAGCGTTGTCTGTTTGCTCAACAGCGGGGAGTTTAAACATCGAGCGCACATTGGAGGCTTTTTAATTTTTATTTTTTATGGGCAGGTGTAATTAATTACGTGTAATTAGACTCTAGAGTAATTTTAGTTTTGTTTTTGTTTTGATAAGTTCTCAGAATTATTTTTATATTATTGCTACAATTATGTCTTAGTTCTAGTTTGCGTAAGGGGTTAAGTGGAAGAGTAAGGCAATTTGGAAACAAGTGTGCTGAACTACGCTCTAAATATAAATAATATTTTGTTGCATTTAATATTGTCTCATTTTAATAAAGGATCCTGTTAAATCCTGGCTAACTAGTTTTATTTTAATGCAGACACGACTGATCTCAATCAAATAGATTCTCATGCACCTAAACTACTAATTTTATATATTGTATGATAAAGTCATGTGCCTGGCCACATCAGATTTTTTTTACTACGGAATGAGTCCAAGAATCATCAGGAGCGTGCGGAACCAGATTGCCAAACCACTGTCCCACATCATCAATGAGTGCCTGTCGCAGGGCGTCTTTCTACTACAGTTCAAAACAGCACTAGTACAGCCAGTATATAAAAAGGGAGATGTTGGGGACTGCGGAAACTACAGGCCTATAGCAATACTACCAACTGTGTCAAAGATCATGGTCACATGATGGTCACAAGAATCGATGACCTCTTTGAGGCGTGTGACTACTACAGTAGGGAACAATCTGGATTCAGGCAAAAAAGAAACACCAGCATAGCCATGCACTCACTCCTGAACTGTGTGTATGATGCACTCGAAAAGCATAAACTATGCCAAACGTTACTCTGTGAACTTTCGCGAGCCTTTGACACAATATCTCACAAAACACTCATTATGAAAATGGAGCATTACGGTTTTAGGGGGGTGTCTAGGCAGCTAGTGGCATCTTACCTGGCTGAGAGGATGCAGATAGTTACGATCAACAGCAAGTGGAGCAAAAACTTTCCCGTTACTGCTGGTGTTCTGCAGGGATCTTTGTTGGGGCCTTTGCTGTTTGTTATTTACATCAATGACTTGCCAGAGCACCTCCAGTGTCACACAGTAATGTATGCTGACGACACAATCCTAACCATAGTAGCGGATGATACTCACGGAGTGGAGGATAAGACAAGAGAGGCGCTTGAGATTCCTCAAGACTGGTTCTCAAACAATCAGCTATCTCTTAATGGACTGAAAACAGAGTGATTGATGTACACGATGAACAGATGGCAAGAGGCTGAGAGGAGTGCGCGATTCCTTGGCATCTGGATTGACGACAGGCTTACTTGGAAAAATCTTGTGGACAAAATATGCGGGAGACTAGTCTCGGCGGTTTACGCAGTAAAGATGGTGTCACATGCAGCAGGTGAGGGTGCAGCTCTCACAGCTTACCATCCCCTGACGACATACGGCCTGGAGGCATTGGGGAAACACACGCCACTCGCCTGCAGTACTTGGCCAGCAGAAGAAGGAAATCAGAGCCATAAGGCTGCTGGCGCAGGACGTGTCGTGCATACCGTACTTCAGGGAGTTCCGGATTCTAATGGCACAAGCTGCATACATCATGGCATCTGTTCCAAAAACCCAAACGTACACTGCGGGGACTCTATTGAGCTGGTTGGCGACTCCCATTCATACAATACCAGAGAAAGACACGCCATACAAATCCCAGCTGTTAGATTGGCAACAGCTGAGAGCCTACGAAGACCAGCAACCCTATGTAACAAATGCCCTCCAGAGTGAAAGACTACGGTTGCCCATTTACTGCGAAATCACCTCGTGGATGAAGTTCCCTATGCCCTAGAGCAATTTATGTGTCAATAATACAGTACAAATACCTATGTATATACTCTGACAACTCCTGTACAGGATGAATAAACTTATTATTATTATATTACGTATTTGTTAAAAAAATAGATGAAATAAATGCTTGAAAGTATTCATGTAGCGTTTTTTTATAATGTACCCACTGAACACATTACAATATGTCACAGGCAAAATTTCTCCAAATTTCTGGTCAATTTCGGAGTTAATCCAGACCTAGCAAGCGGCCAACTGTCAGGGTACTTTAGTATCATGTTAGCCCCGCCCCCTGGGGGTCATTTTCTCGCTGCTAAATGCATTCCTATAGCGACTCCATCTTCCTCCATGAAACACACTGACAATCAGATAAAATTGTTTTATGTTAAATGGTATCAACAGATATCGTTATATGTTGATTTCTTGTACTTTTTAGGTTTAATTTAATAACCCTCAATAAATGGTATACCAGTGCTCACTTTCTTCTTGTATACATTATAGTCTGATCCAAAAAATGACAACAATGTCATTTCTTCCACCACAATTCTTTCCTTGAAGAAATTCCAACTTACAAAAGTGTAAGCCAAGGTACAGAAGGGATTTAGCAGAGTAACCTATAACAGATGTATTTTAGCAATGAAGTAAAAATATTTAGGCGTATAATATCACTCGCAAACAACTGAGTAGTAACCACAATCACCGAAGTTTATTTTTGTCAATAATAGCGGAGTTCCTTGTATATTTTGTAGAAAATAGTAAATACAATAATAAATATATACCTGTGTTCCTATTGACCAATAGAACCATCCAACGTAACTAGGATGTCGGACAAAGCTGTATATACCATGTGTCACCAAAACATGGTCCGGGTGCTTTTCATACTGTATCTATAAAATATAAATAATAAAATTGTCAATTATAAATAAATTATCAGTAGGCTTATTTAGTAAATAACTGTACAGTTTCTTATATAAAAGTAAAAATTCTCAAAAAAAAAATTGGTTTCTTATTGCCGACATATTGCTGACATATAACATGCGTTTAATATATAACTTTTAAGTTTGGTTTGTTATAACAGGAGTTAACTATTGAGATAAAAGTACTTACGATATGATTAAAATTGGATTTTGCTGTTAGCATAGCGCACTTTCTCAAAAACTCCCCGCAAACGCACAAAAGAACTCCAATACATGATAACCATGTATACGTTTTCATACCTAAAATATCAACAAATAAATTTCAAAAATATTTGTAAAATAAATTTTTTTTATCATACTTGGGAAAAAATACGATTCAACAAAAAACTCAAACCAGGACATCATTGCAGCAATAGTATACTCCTTACTGTGGGTTATTACAAAAGAATCAGTCGTAACAAGAGATGGTTGAATAATGGCCATAGATAAGTATTCGGAAAAATGGAAGAACGATATAATGCACATGTATACACCGAAGATCTGCAATCGTTCGACACCGTGGAGTTTAACAAATAATCCCAATCCGAATATGAAACCCAAAAACGTTGCGCGAATGGCAACCTAAAATAAATTTCTTGATTAATATTGCAAACGATATTTCTATATAACATACCTGATAATTTGCATCATTCAACACATTACCTACTTTATAAGTAATCCTTAATAATACATTTACGACAATAAAGTAACTAATAATAGCTAAAAATAAATTTACAGTGCACTCCAAGTAGTTTAAAAACACATCAGGCACAAATATGGAGCTAAATGAAATTATTGTGGCCAAATACAAGAGCAGAGCGACCTGCCCTGATTTACAGATCATTTTTACGTTTGTCGATTGTATAAATTTCCTTATTTCATTACATTTGTGCGTAAATATTAAACCTACACCTACGTAAATACGGATTTATTTACATTTGTTGACATTTGAATTGCTGCGAACATAACTGCAATTGGATTTGATTGGATAGCTGAAAGTTCCTCACTTCATATCATAATTTTCAATCAATATGTTCATGTTATTTGTTATCTGTTATATGTACGTTTAAATAGTTTACGATTCAATCTATTTTTTTATAAATTCGTTTCATGATACCATTTGAAATTTTCGTGATAATTTATTATCCAGTGTTGCCACCAGTAAAGTGTCACAGGGTAGCGCGTTTGCTTTGGGTTTGCTTATTGCTAGCGGATTTTTTTGTTTTATACATCGCCCCGTCATCAACTCCGCCGCCACAATCGTATGTTATCGATTGTCAAATCGATCTCAAATTGTGATCAAAGATCGATCACTAATTGCTGGTAGCGGAATTTTGTGAAAGATAGCGTAAGAGCGGCCGGCTAAGGTGTGTTGGTGGCAACACTGATCATAGCATTCTGACATAACCCCAGTCGCCATCTATATTTGACAGCAGCAGTTACTGAGAAACACGTTTTTCCGTTTATTTTAAGTTTTTATTTTATTGTAAGGTGAACTAATTATTCGTAACATACGGCTTTAATCTCGAAGGTGCACTAAAACTCCAATTATGTCTATAAATTTATAATGCAAAATTGTTTACAGATTATGCAAATAATTTTGAGCTTAGGATCAACATAAACAACATGGGAGTTCGTGGTCTAACCACGTTTATAGCTCAAAATTCCAACAAATACCTACGGAGATACGAATTACACGATACTTACTTAGTTATCGATGGGAACAACCTTGCTGCCCAACTATACAAATGGCACACGAACTGTTACGATTGTTTTGGTGGCGATTACGACAAATATGAAAGGACAGTAGTGACGTTTTTTCGAATGCTACATGAATGCAATATAACACCATTGATAGTCTTTGATGGTGGCTACGAAGATAAAAAGTTGAAAACTGTTTATACCAGAGTTAAAACTAGAATAAATCAAGCAAAATGCTTGAATTGTACGACAGAAAGTTCTATGACTGTTTTTCCTTTGTTTTTACGGGAATTATTTGTGGAGATAATGTTGAAATTGAACTTGAAGGTAGTTCGTTGTTTAGTGGAGGCGGATTATGAGATGGCTTGTATAGCTAGAAAATTACAGTGTCCATTGTTGAGTTACGATTCTGACTTTTTTATTTTTGACGTAGATTATATCCCGTTTAACTCTGTTTGTATGACTGGGGCAATCCGAAAGGCGCAGTCTGATGTAAAGTTTGTGCAATGTAAAGTTTATAAAGTTGAGTATTTTTTAAAAGAGTTTGGGGGTATGACAAAAGATTGCTTACCGTTACTTGGTGCGTTATTAGGTAACGATTATATTAAAGCAAGAGTCTTTAGTAACTTTTACCAACATTTAAAGTTAGGGAAGCGAAAAACTGGGAAATCCGACCAACAGAGACGTATAAAAGCTGTCATCGAATGGTTGCGTAACGAAAATTTTGAATCTGCTCTCCGGAAAATTTTAGGCCGTGTAAAGAAAGTTCGACGTAAATTAATCGGGAAACAAATAATGTCAATTACAGAAAGTTACATTTGTTCCGATAGCGAACTCATCAGTCATTTAAATTTGACGGATATAAACCGTGACGTGAAACAGTCTGAAATATCCACTATTGACATTGATGGGATGTGTGAAGCCGATACAGAGTCGGAGGGCTCGGATGACGAAAGCGACGAATCTAGTGATGATGCAGAAATGCCTGAGGCCGAGAAGATCATGAAACCGGAGAATTCCCGTCCATTCGACGAATTACCGAAATTTTTTGAAGACCGATATAAGAAATGCGTTTATCCCGCAACTTTTATCGATATGATTTTCCATAATCGATACATCTTTATCCCGCATATCGAGGATTTCAGTTCTCCGATATCCTCGCACAATATTAGCCTTCCAATTATGTCTGCAATCTATAAAATATTAGCTCTGGAAAAGACAGATAAATTAAAATATATAACACGTAACGAAAATAGTAAGATTGCTTCGTTTTATTTGGATAAATCAAAGCTGCAGTTACCATCGTTAAAGGATCTTGAAAATATTTCAAAAGATAATGCGTTAAGATGTTTCTACGACATACTAGCTATTGATAACAAAACTCAAAAAATAATAAACGATTTCCCATTAAATTGGAAGTTGTTTATATTATGTGTAATTTACTGGATCAGAAATTCATCTTCGAAAGTCAATAATTGTCACGTATACGCTTTAATCTTAGCGGCTTTAATCCTGCGACTTGAAATGAGTTATATCCGAGATGAGCGTAAACTTAACCGTTGCTTTGAAAAAGAAATACGTGAATTATCGCAGACACGCCCTGAATTAGTAATCAACAACAAGATTTCTAGTAAGGAGGCAATAAAATCGATAACGAAAAATGATGGCATAATGTTGCTTAAGGAGACGATAATTAACTTCCAAATGAGCTTAAAATTACGGAAAAACCCGAACCAATTTGATATTTCGATAATTCATGCTTATGCGCAATTCCAGTCTTGCGCGTTTCACGTAAAATACTTGAATTTATTACTTAATAAGCCGTTGCAAGATTATTTGATATCAGATTTTTACAATGGAACGTTGATTTACAATCTGTGTGCCAATTTCTTAAATCGTAAGGATCTAGACGCGTACATGAAGATTCTGTTGCAATATTCCCCTGGTGTGTATTTGGCATTTACGAATATCAAGATGGCATTGGCTTTGGTTACAGAGAGTTGGAGCACCAATGTTAGCACGAAGAGAAATCGGAAACGAAATAGGGGTAAAGATAAAGTTAATTACTATAAGGCTGGTGAGGGTAGTATGGAAATCGCAGAACCGCAGGAGCCGCATTACGATGAGAATAATAGGTTTTCTTTACTTACGATTGTTGACCAATAAAGAAATTTGTTCTTGTTTTATATACAATTGTTTTATTTTTAAACACCATGCATGTTTGATCTTTTTAGTCCTACTCTCTTCATAACAGTGACATTCAATTAGTTGGCTTTACATACAAAAAGATATTTGTGTTAAACTTTAGCAAAAATGATAATTAACAATTATTAATTAAGTATTAATAACTCTGCAAAACGTGCGAAGGCGGTTGTGTCAAAAAATGATACTTATTGCTAATTTGTAGTGACTCAACATAAGTCCCTAAAATCTTCAAAATTAAAATCTTTTTCAGAAGTGTCCTTACACAAAAGCATTACGCGATTGGTAAAACTTTTGTGTCATATTTCGTGTTCGTGTCAGCGCAAAGACATTTATCAAAACTTATTATTTGAAAAATACCTTCCATTGCGAAAAACACCATTTGTATGCAGATTCTCTCAAAAATGTAAGTTCATAAAAATAGAAATAAAACACCGTTAAATTCCAGAAAACAATATACCTCTACTAAATTACAAAAGTACAACAAAGGTAGTCGGTAGGTAATCCAAATCCCGTAATTTTTAGTATTTATTGGTTACTAGCTTCTAATTAAAAAATAATGCATTTTATAAAAAAATAATTCGTAATCAAAATTGTGTTCTATAAAAAAGGGAAATGTTAGCAAATTTCTATAATAAAAGGAGCACCATGTATATTGAAAATATATTTAAAAGATAGTTTGTTTAAAACAAAAAAGCTTTTGTTTGAACATTTTCTGGAAATTTCGTACGGTTAGAGAATTATTTAGGTGTTCCGGTAATTTTGGCTAAGTCTGTATAATTAACTGTGTTATTGGTGGTTGAAAATTAGATTGTTCCATTATTATTGATGTCTTTATTTTTCTTTGGGTTGGTTTACACTATCGTTTATAGGTACCACTGTTTCTTTTTTTATTCGCGACGGGCCGATTCAGGGGATTGTGCTGATCTGGGCCTCGCGGCGGCCATGTTCATCAGTTGTTGGACATGAAACTGTATGTACTTCGTTGGAAGGTTTTGGTCGCAACTAGCATTTACTTCCACTCAAGTTTTGAATGAAAGGGCATCCAAAGTAATTAAGTAACTGCTTGAATAGAATACACTAGAACAAAGAGAAAGTTGTCAAATTCCTTTACAGACGTCGAACCAGTTAATAATACGAATAACATAATATACTAACTAACTAATCTAACACAAAACACGATATATCACTCACTAAGTTTGAACATGGGTACCTATACAACAATTGATACAAAATAAAGCTCACTATGGATTGTTGTTGTTTGTTTTATGGGACGTACTAGCTCTTGTCTTCGGTTTTTGCTCTAAAATTACCGCTTTTATTAGAATCTTTTGTTGTGCAATAGATCGATTCCAAATTTGGCACAAATATTTATTGGCTTTTCAAATATATAAAAAAATATGGAAGAAATATTATGAATCACGCTCACTAACCACACGCAACCATGACACTGCGCGAAGATCCGCGGTCACTGAGCCCAGCGGTCCAACCCACAGCGCCGCGGAATATGTCTTGGTAGAATCCACTATTTCTCCCGCTGACCCATCATGTTCGTAGTACAGTTGGCTGTATGTACATCGATACAATTAATGTGAAATGGTCCATACTTGCAAATAATGTGATGTTAATGTAGTAAAAAAGAATAAAACCTCATTCATTTTCAAAGAAATATAACATATTCATCTATATAGCTCACATATTTCGGCTTCTTAAGCCATCTTCAAACCTAAATTGTCAAGTGGGATAATAACCTGGTAAAATTCGAGACGGCAAGGTGTCATTGACGAAATATTTCGAATAACGGTGGTCAAAATGCTAAAATCATAGCCAGGAGAAAACGTAAGTCTACACGTGAGTCAGTAGAATATTGCAATGTATATATTGTATATATTAATTATTATAATTAATTAATATGGCAATTGTATATATTATATTTCTTTGCAAACGAAAGAGGTTTTATTCTTTTTTACTTCATGAACATCGATACAATTGTCTTGTTGCCAGATTATAATTCCCAAAACTCACAGGAATGACAATAGGGAAGTTTCACGGCAAACTCAACCACTTTGTTAGTATGTTTCTTCATAAGTAGGTACTGTGATCCCATACATGATACAAGGGAAGTGTAACCTGTCTTCTTCCATATCCCGTCTCCAAACCCATGCACTATCATTTCATTTCCTTGTCTTCCGCTGTCGACAATATATCGGCAGACATACTATTAGCAGATGTTTTTCTTTCACGAGTGTGAATTCCCAGAAAATTTTCTTTTTTGTTGTCTATTAGCAGGTGAAAGAGTTTTTCTTGAGTGTTTGTTATCCATGACAGTTCACGAGAGAACTTCACAGAATAATAAACCACACACTACAAGATTTCTTGGCTTCAAAAAATTTTAACTCAAGCGGAACATTTGTTGATCGCGCGATCCGATCGATCCGCGCGCCCCGTATTTTTGGCACCTGCACTGCGTCTGCTAATTTCTTATAACTTAGCTAATTTTGCAAATTTTGCCTTGAAACTTCGTACACACATTCTTAAGGCGTTAGATAATAAAGTAACGTATAGAATAAAAATCGAATCCCGCTTAACATTAACATCGGACAATGGAAAACAGTTTCCAATAATTGGGAAAAAAAAACTAGAGATCGAAATAATTCGAAAATTTTAGTTATCATGGCACTGAAATTTAAAGAAAGGCCGCCACCAAATTTGCGACATTCGAATTAAGAGCTTTTGGATCGCCCTTAAATAAACGTCATTATTAAAATACACGGATTTAAATTTATTTTACAACCCCATTTCAAATATGTATCAAATTAAAATTATAGGAATACGAACACTTACGACTGACTATACGTAAGTGCTAAGTTTTTAAATAAACACTCTGTATACATATATGTATGTATTTTACTAATTCAATGTCGTTTTACAATCACTTATATTACGAAACATTTAAGATGAGTTCATCGCCTCACTATGCGTTTGCAGAATGTCTAAAAATAAACCTTAAAATTAAAAATTATCGCATACGATCGTGAATCATAATTTCAGTTATTGCGAGTGTTTTCTTTGTTGCAATTTAATTAGCTAATTTATTAGAAGTGTCAATCAACGGTAAGATATACATAGGTTGTTAAGGTAGTATAAAATGTATTTTTAACATCGATTCAACTGATTAAATTGATAACATTTTGCGCTATTGGCTGTTTACGATGCAACCGTTACATTTTAAAAACGCCCGCCCTTCGATTTGAATTTAGATTTACCTCTTTCGTGTTGGTTATTACTCCTACCATAACGTAGGTTCATACATCGATAATTTCTAGCGTGTGAATAGATTGGTGTCAAGTTCTGTTGTGTTTACGCCTCCAAAAGCTTACTATGGCTAAAAGCCATTCAAAATAAAAGAATTTTCCGACGATTTCCGCATAAACTGCGCAGTTTCACCTTAACAAACAGTTCATATCACCGAGGTGAGTCGATTATGTGAAGAACTTTAAAACAATTCAGTTTATAAGCAAATGTGTGTGATATTTCCTCCCACTAGTAAAATCAATTGGTGACACTATTTTTAGTGAATGATTTAATTTGGCCCGCGCACCCGCGGATTTTAGCATAATTTTAGAAAATCCTAATTTTATAAGTTTTATATGTTCCGCGCCAACACGAGCTATCAATTGTTTTAATTCGATTTTGTTTTGTGTCAATATAGAACCGGAAAAATGGCAGAAGCAGGGTTTCCATCACAGCACACTACGGCTACTACTGTAACGTCCAGTACGGCAGTCCAAACTAACCTAAGATATGACCCATCGTATCTCAGAACAGTGCCCGGACTACTAAAATGTATAGAGATTGTAAGTACATAATTATAACATTAGGTAAATATTTATGTTACAAACGATATTTTCCAGACGTTCAACTTAATTGGATTTATCAGCATACAATGTTCGGGTCCTGCAGCGTATCACTCACGCGGAGGATGGTTCGATACAGTCGCAATGACTGGATTTTGGTTCACAGGCATTTTACTTGCCTTTTACCTGTTTCACGTAATTGAAAAATACTATAAATTGCCATGGTTGAAGATTGAATTCATATACTGCTGCGTTATTGCGGTTTGTTATTTAATTGCCGCTTCCTTAGCTGTATCTTTCCCCGTTGAAGGTTTTAAGGTTGCGGGTGCCTTTGGATTCTTTGCTTTGGGTCTGTATGTCTTTGACGGCTACTTGAAGTTCCAAGCAATCCAAAGTGGAGAGATTGCTCAAGGTGACCGAGTTGTAACTAAACAAACTACGGTGTCGTCGCCAGCTTATTAAAGTAAACATCGATTTTGTAATATATTGTGTCACGTTTGTGGTTAGGTTCCAAGGAGACAAATGCACTGATTGCGTTTGTTTTTAATTCTATTTTTAACCTACACAATAAATAGGTCAGTACAAACTATTTTACTACCAAAACAGAAAAAAAAACATTGATATAATATTTTGAGAAAATCACCTTTACTATTAAGTATTTTTATTAATAATATATTTGAATGTATAAAATGTTTTCTTGATTGTTGTCACTATTGTTATACATATTTTGATATAATATATAAGACGAAGCCGATCTAATTTATATTACTGCACGGGACCATAAATAAGAAATAACAATGTGTACCATTCACGCATAAGTTGTAACGTATTTGACGATTGTCAGATATTTTTATACTATGGATCGGTTTATCGCATTGTTTTGTACATATTTTGTTCGGAATTGAACAAAAAATTGTTGTGTTCACTCCGTGTTTATTATGAATGTTAAATATTAATAGTTGCACGTACTTAAGCAGTAATTATATATCTATACATATATACATATATATATATATATATAGGCGCATTTTGGCTTTTCTATTTTTTTTATTTTTTAACGGGTAATTCTTTCCATAATGTAATTAATCTCACGATGTAGAATCTCGGACATCAAGTGCTCGAGAAGTTATAATCGACAATATTGTTAATTTTTCGCTTCAAATGTTGTACACCAAATAAATTTAATAAGTAACAATTTCATTGTTTAATTTTTCTAGTTAATTTTATTATAAGAAACAATTAATTTAATATACTCCGTAATATAGTGTATAGTCAGTTCACGTTAAGAAAATAACATTGTGAAAGATCGGGCAATATTTTGCAACATGTGATTGGCTAAAACTTGCATCAAGTTCGCACCCACGTTCACATACGTGGTTCACATCAGCCAAAAGCGGATAATTTCTAATACGTTGACCTAGTATTGGTAAATATATATATCACAAGAATTCTTAAATGGTATCAGTTATAGTTGTCAATTTGGCCCTCCTTCCTCAAAATTTGAAATTCTGTTTCTACAGATCGTTGGGAATTCATTTGATATTGTTTGCACTCTTTTTATTTTTGTTGCACCTCCGCCGTTTTCAAGATAACAAAACAAATTCGGAGGGGCCTTTGTGGTATAATTTAGTAGTGCATATTTTTTAGTTTCTGTATTTGTTTATTATAATTTGTTATTTTTTTACTTAAATTTATTTACTTTTCATTGATGTGGTTGGTTTGATATGTATTTTATTTAAAATCTTCAACCTAACTTCAGAACTGTTCTAGTTGGTTCTGGTGGTCCCCTATTGGTCCAATTATTCAAACTGTACAATACTCTGTGGGTTAATTATTGAAAAATGATAGGATCTTATAAGATGACAACAATCTGAATTAACTATTCTATTGCACCATTGCTCCATATTTCTTATACCCATTCCCAATTTTAAACAATTTCTGCTCTAAGATGGACATATAATTGGAGGATGGGTAGTATGTATCCTGATTTCAGGAATAACATTTCAATTATGTATTTTTGCGATGTGCCGTAGTAGTTCCACTTTACGTCAATGTACAATCTGAAAAAATTACAATAAATGAAAAGAAATAAAGCCACACCTTTGAAGAATCGGTGTCGTATTTTCCAAATTTTTCCATTTATGTTCGACAGTGTGGCAGTATAGACAGTGTGGCCATCTACGATGTTCTCGAGAACTAGACTTCTTTAGACGAATATAGTAAGTGCTTTTTTTCCAGCCGATTCCAGCAGATTTTGAAATATCGCAATATACCAAAGTTTTGTGTCGAATTGTTTCGTATAGAAAAAGTTTTGTCCCGCTTCCGTTCGCGAGATATAGCCATTTTTTTGAGGAGGGTCTGGGAAAATGCCAGCCTGGGGAAATGCCAACTCCACCAGATTGCAATTTAGATTTTTTTTTCGATACCAAAGTTTTGTGTTAGTTTTGTATCGTTTTGTTCCGTTGAGAAAATGTTTTATTCCGATCAATTTTCGAACATACAATTTTCCGAGGAGGGGCCAGAACACCTTTTTGGAATTTTGGAAATTTTATCGATGCCAGTCCATTGAATTAGTTTTGTGCCGAATTGTTCCCTAGAGAAAAGGTTTGTTCGTCTTTATTTTTTTTAGATACAAGCAATTTTTCGTTGAGCGACTTTAACTTACGTTAGCGATATTGCCTATATCATAATTATTGATGTACTTATGTATGCGTGTGTGTCAATAAAATATGTATATTACGTATAAAAAGAAAAAAATCGTGTCCAAGCATAGTTATAAAATAATATTGTGGTAATATTTACGTCTCGTTCCCGGTTGCTTTCCCAAGCGGGTTACTACCTCGGCGCGGCCGGAGCCTCGCTAGCTAGGCAGAGGCGACACGTGACGCTCACAGACTCCATTATTGTCTATATGTATGTGTTAGATAATTTTATATTCTATTTTATAGAACTGATTATTACATTTTTCCATACATAAGTAAAAACTGAATGAACCAGGATTACGGTTAACTTGCAGGGATGCAAGTGTCATTATCAAAACCTTTCGAATAGTTATTGAGATACATCGAAATGTTCAGTACAGAAACAGATGTGGGCCTAAGTATTTCCGCAGATAAAAGTAATTTTTAAATTACGTCTGCGATATCCCGGCTTAGTAGCTGGACATTGTGCATTCACGTAAACCTCCACCGTGCAAAAACTGCATCCAGTGTGCTTTTAAGGAGGTTTACAAAAGAATGGTAGAATATAGGACTAATCCAAGAACCCGGCATTAGTAGAGGACGAATTGCCGGACTCACCACCAGATCCTTTAAGTTGGTTTACAGCACCTTCCAGGAAAACATGAGAGTGGGACGGATGTTTATTACAAATACTACTACAAATACTATTACAAATATTACAAACACAAAGAACAATTTGCCTATCATGCAAATCAACAATACCTGCTCTACACAGACTGACAACAGTAATAAAGAACAAGGAAGTTGCTCTACATCTCTATAGACATATAGCAACGCGGATAAAAGGCATAGATACCTCGACGTCCATATGGACCCAAGGAATGCTTAAGGGCCGGAGGATCACAGTAACCATTGGGGAAGAATCCGCTACCATAATCACTGTTCGAGGCTGTCCCCAAGGGGGGTGCTATCACCCCTCTTGTGGTCACTTGTTGTCGACGAGCTGATGGTTCTGTTGTCGATTGAGGGCTTTGACATACAGGAATACGCAGACGACCTGATTGTCATTATAAGGGTTGCACGAGGACGTCTTATCGAATCGGATGCAAACGGTCCTGCGGTTAATTTACAACTGGTGCTGTGATAAAGAACTCACTGTTAACCAAAATAAAACCACAATAATCCCTTTCACAAAAAGGAGGAAGGTTCCATAAAAGCACCCCCTATGCAAGGGACGATCATACAGTTTTCAACAGAGACCAAATACCTGGGGGTCACACTGGATCACAAACTTTGATGGAAAACCCAGGACCATAACTAGACCTTCCAGAGTTACATGGTCATGTAACAAACTCTTCGGTAGAAGTTGGGGCATTACCTCGAGGATGATTTACCAACCCAAACGAAACTGACAAATATACAACGGCTGATCTGTTTGGGCATTACAGGGGCAATCCGAACATGCCCCATTGGCGCGATGGAGGCAATACTAAACCTCACACCGCTGCACATGCATGTTACAAGAGAAGCATCACTTTACGTCATAAGAATAATCCAGGAAGAGAACCTTAAGGATAACCGCAGGCTTACAGTCACTTAGGAATTGCTAACACGATACGTGACACGTGACACGATACGTGATACGTGATACGCTGGAAATGCCAAACGACATGATGTCACTTCTCTATGCGTTTGATTGGGCCGTAGATGTTGTAATTAATGACCGCGAGAGTGCACCCCAGTTGCTCAGACAGTACAGGAGGGGGTTGGAGTCGGTATTACTGGCCGGATTTCTCTCTATCCAATGCCATGGGCCATACTCCAACCATCTTCCAGGCGAAAGTTCACGTAATCGACTTATGTGCCCAGGAATGTTCCAAGGGGAACAACTTACGAAGGGTAAACATCTACATATGCTCAGACAGAGGGCCGCCGCTGACATGGAAGGCGCCCTTGTGCAAAACCTTGCATGGTACCCTTTCCGATTATTTCTGAATTCAGCACAGTTTTTAGACGGACAGTTAATAGATAAATAGATACAAACATTTTTCCCACGTAGTACTAAAACAATGTGGTATTCAAATAATAGTAACGGTGATTCGTAATTCCTATAAACATATAAATAATTCTTACCGATCTTATTGAATATAAAAATGTTACCTCTTTTACCTTTATGCTGGCCTTTCTTAATTATATCGCTTATTTTAACAGTATCCATAATTTCATGTTCTCTTGAAAATAGAGATAAATTAGACAACCTCTTGACACATAACAAAACGTCGGTAGTTTTTCTTTATTTTTTTTAAACTCCTTTCAGCTGAAGCAGCTCACGGGTAATCCTAAATATGTTCTTAAAGCAATGCAAATATTTGCAAACGTATCAGTCAATTGTTTTTATATATATATTCTTTTACTTTGCGTTCGTTACTAACTCATAACGAAACAGCTTTAGGTTATGAAAACACTAGATCACAAACTCCTAGTTTTCCAAGATTGATGATATATTGACGTCGTGTATAATAAGGCTGACGACATCTCAATCGCTATTGGCTCGCCTCAATCGTATTTGTGAATTTTACAACTACCCAAGTTGAAGATAAATCTACTCTACATTCTAAGATGACAATCGCAATTTTTGAAATTTATGTAAAATTAATGTCGCAAAATAGAAAATATAATATATAATTGCAAGTTGAATTTGTTTAACGGCTTTGGGAGCTGGTTTGCAATAAAATTCCTGCTTTACTTTGTTGCTGACGTTTCGTCGCCAATACTTCAAAAGCAGAATCAAACAACACAAATATGATTGCGAAAATCAAAACAATAAAAGGGAAAAAACAGCTCTTGCATTTCACGCTCTGTCGAGTGGCCACGCAGTCAACTTTGATGCACCAAAGATTCTCAAGATGGAGTCAAACTATAGAAAGCGTTGCATCATGGAAATGATTTATATAAAAATGTAAAAAAATTTACGGTCTGATACGGATAATTTAAGCACTATCTATTCGAATATATTTTCTATTTTGCTGACATGACCCGTGTAGTTATACAACCAACTATCCCTATTTCAAAAAAGAGAATCCAATATGTGCCTGTCAAGCAGTGTTGTTCTAAAATTGTTCATCGTTGAATGTCTGTCGGTCGACACATGTGTGTGAGTGTTTATTATGTAATTTTTGTTACTTTAAGGTACTTTTTAAATTATTTGACTCTTTTATATTAACCTATTGTGTTTTAACTATGATTAAGGTGAAAAATAAAACCGAAACGTCAGCAACAAAGTAAAGCAGGAATTTTATTGCAAACCAGCTCCCAAAGCCGTTAAATAAATTCAACTTGCAATTAACTTGGAGCGAAAACAGAGATTTAATTATAATATATAATACTCGTTTTATAAGACACCTTGGCGCACTCGTTCCATTTGGGCACTCCTCGCTATATACGCTTGTCGTGGCGTAAACAACTCGTGCGCCAATTTTTGTCTTATAAAACTTGTAATATAATATACTATATTACGAACGCAAAGTAGAAAAAATAATTTTCTATTTACTAAACAGAGTCATAAATAAACGATCGACGGAAATAATTATTTAACCTTTTTATATTGAAAACAACTCCTATTGATCAATTGGAAGGTACATATTGACGAGGTTGCCCGACGTTATTACCGTTTACAAAGCGATAAAACACAAAATCCTAGAAATTTGAACACGGTTCATGGTTTAATCTGGCATTGAAATCCCAGCCTCAAAAACTTGATTTTGCATATTTTCAGCTCATTACTACATAGAAACCAATTTGTCAGAGGCCGGCTTTGACAAACGGCAAAAGATTGTTCTTATTTAGCAGAAAATCATAATTAGATAAAAAATTGGGTTTCACATTTAAAAAAATTAATTTAACCTCATTTTTACCCATTCTGCCTTCTGCAATGAAACTGATATCGTCATCTCATTTCCACCTTTGAGTCCTACAAGTTTATTAAAGACACTTTTGTCGAACCATGCATATTTCACGAGATATTTACGAATCTCAAGTGAAAACGACCACCCGGTATATACAGTATATACTGGGCCAAAGAGCGGCAAAAACAAAGTCAATTATACGTATTTTCAATCATATTTAGTAAATTTAAGTATTTCTTTAAGAAACGAATTGCCTACATTATAAAGATTATAAATATATGTCATATTCGCAATAATAGATCGTTCCAATCTAATGTTATCTTATAATTTGTGTATGAGTATGCAGCATTTTTAATACTATCGGATCAATTTGCGGAATGAAAGCGTATTAAAATGAATAGGTAATGAACACAAGAAACCCAAAGTTTTCAAACTTTGGGCCTTTCCTGTAAAAGAACCTATTTCCATCACTTATATTTTGACAATATTGAAGAATTTTTATTGCTTCTCACGTAATGAACTACATTTGTTTGCCTGTAAATTATTGACAAATTTATCTACTTTGGGTACAAAGTGTTTTATAGCTAAAACCGACAATCTTTTTTTATTAAACCAAAATTATGACAGTTTGCTTTACTTGTCTAACTTGTCTTGGCTATTCGTTTTTCACGTAAAATAGACATTTTCAAATAAAAAATACCGAAGAAACAAATAACACTAACAGTGTATTCTGGATGACGTTGGAAAAGCTCTATAATTAAAAATAAATTTTGCTCATAAAAAATTAAAAGATCGGGCTTGAAGTGATGTGTTATGACCTAGATGTGAATTTAACCTCCAGCCCCCTCTTATGGGAATTTACGTGTATAGAAAAACTCTAATTACTCGAGTACCCTTAGAGATACCGCAACAAAACGGCCATTCCAAAAGTGGAAAAGTCCGATCCGAAATATGTAAATTAGTGTCCGTAATTAATTAATAACTGATTAGGTGACTACGAATATTTGAAAAAATCGGGATATTCAATGGGCTGTATCTCGTTAACACTTTGTTTAATCTTAATAAAACCAACACCATTCGATTCCCCTCTTCTTCGACTATAGGAATGTCAAAAGTCCGATCGCAATTAGATAGGTTTGAGGTAGTATGCGTGGGCGAAGGTCGGCATGTTTTGCGACAGCTTGCTTTGTTAAACCGGACGGCCGTCTTCCAGCCCCCTCTTATGGGAATTTACGTGTATTGAAAAACTCTAATTACTCGAGTACCCTTAGCGATACCGCAACGAAACTAACACTGTTCGAACGAGCGTTCTTCGGCCAATCTAAAAGTGGAAAAGTCCGACCCAAAATATGTAAATTAGTGTCCATAATTAATTAATAACTGATTAGGTGACACGGAATATTTGCAAAAATCGGGATTTTCAATGGGCTGTATCTCGAATGACTCTTGGGTCAATCTTATTAAAACCAACACCATTCGGTTCTCCTCTTCTTAGACTATAGTCCGATCGCAATTGGATATGTTTGAGGTAGTATGCGTGGGCTAAGGTTGGCATGTTTTGCGACAGCTTGCATTGTTAAATCGGACGGCCGTTGGATATTGATTGTTGCAAATCTATATACCCATACATTCATGGTGCTGGATCCACTAACAAATAATCCTTCCACAGCCACATATTTAGATAGAATGCAAAGTTCTTAAAACCAGCTGCTTTTCCGCAACCATTTGTGACATTCAAATGCAAAAATATTTATATTGCAAATATATATTGCACAAACTTTAATCCAACCTCCTATAGAGCATACATAAAAGACACCATACTAACTTATTCGGAACTCACAGTTAATTCATGTATATGTTACTGTAAAAGACCGAAGTCTTTAAGATTTTTTACGTAGATTAACGCGTTAATCCTAGGTTTGACCAATATGAATTGGTAAAAGTCCAAAAAATGGTATTTATCAATATAATTTCGGGCTTTTACCAAGACATAGCGGTTAATCGTAGAATTGACCAATATATAACGGTAAAATCTAGGATTTACTGATTCGTGTTGGCCCTGTTGGTGAACCTCAGATGTATTTATTTGCGCAGACACTTGGCTGTGCTTAGTTTAGACCAGAGAAACAGATAGCAACAGCAACAGGCAACAACATTGGACCACATATATTGCTGATGTTGGCAACTCAAATAAATCCCAATTTTTTTTTTCGGCACGATTACAATACTTTACCATACTGCGTATGATAAAAGAATAACATGTCGGATGCTTCATGTTGCCCACTGTAGCCCAGGGGGAAATGGGACTTTAGAAACGCTATCAACAGCTGATCCAAGAGTCTAAAGGCTGGTATTTTCATCTACCTGCAAAGTCATCAATGGTTATGAGACAGATCTGTCACATTTGTTGCGTCATTTTAGCCTGTTCAATGAGAAGATATGTCGGAGGCGGGGAATGGGTCGCGTATCGTGCATAGGTATGTAAAAATATCAGCCCTATAAGTGCAAAAAACTGTACATTAGAGAAGTCTAACTCGATTTGATGTTTTGAGTAGGTATTGGTGGTGAGGGAAAACTTATCGCACCGCATTTACCAGGATGTGAAAACGTACGTTATTTTGTGAGCTATAAAGATTTTTTAATGACAATAGGTGCATAAACAAAGGATGCTAAATTTCGGTAGGTAATTATATTTTTCGGTAAATTGCCAGAGTACGTAAAATTATTTATTTCAAATATTAATTTACCACGTAATTAACCACGTATTTTGTAGATATATACCAATATCTGGTGCTTTTTCTAATTTGATAGTAGTAATTCATTATAAAAATTAGACCAAGGACTGACTATATGTACTAAAAATCCTATTTTCAGCAGCAATTTAAACAGGGGACAGTCAAACACTTTAATTATAGTATAAAATAATTGAATGCTTTACCGACTCACAAAACAACAACGCTTGGTTTTACAAACAATGTACATCTCTCTTTTGTGGTATTGGCTCCGCTGAATCGATCTCCATGGCCAAATCCCGTTTTCACCTCCTATGCATTCAAACTAAAAATATTAGCTATGCTTTCTCAAATAATATCATTTGACAGGTGAATAGAGGAGTGGATAGAAGCTTTGATAACAGAAACACAGTAAACCAATATCCCGGTGTTAAAATAATATCCGGATAAAAAATGATTATTGTTTGTCAAACCAGGCACAAAATACAACTAAATAATAAAGAAACAAAAATAAAGTTCATTGTTTAATGGTTAATTATGTTCAGGTTTTTACTTTATCATACGCAGTATGTAAAGTATTGTAATCATGCCGAAAAAAAAAATTGAGATTTTAGCGGAAATAGGTCTTTATGAGTCCCCTGAACATTTTTGACCAAGGTACAAAAAAATGTCTGTGTGTATGTGTGTGTGTGTGTGCGTGTGTAAACGATTTTTGTGACGACGATTCCGGAGAAACTACTAAAGGTATCGGGACGAAAGTTTATATTTAGAAGTTTGATGACCAAACTCAGAGCTGAAAAGCTTTTGGTTCACAAGGGTCCAAAGGAACTGGTAGTTTATTCTAAGCCTTTTTTAAGGATTTTGGAAATGAGCCGCCATTTCTGTAATTTCGACAAAATAGTTAATTAATAAATTAAAGTAGAGGAAATTTTGGATAATTTATGCCTATGACATTTTTTAGTAAAATTAATAGTTTAGCTTTTTAGTTTATTCTAAGCCTTTTTGAAGGATTTTGGAAATGAGCCGCCATTTCTGTAATTTCGACAAATTAGTTAATTAATAAATTAAAGTAGAGGAAATTTTGAATAATTTATGCCTATGAAATTTTTTGGTAAAATTAATAGTTTATCTTCAAGAGCAAATTCTATTTGATCGAGATCGGTCGCATCTGCATTGATATGAAATTACACAGTAGCCAGGATTTTGACAAATATTTTTTTGTGTTGTCACATTCGAAAACAGCTGATCTCATCAGAGGTTGGAAAACCACTATGGAACGTTGCCGCTGTAGTACGGCAAATTATAAAATACAAATTTCAAATAAAGTAAGATCACCAATTTGATTGTTTGTTGATAAGAAATATCAACCCGTCTTTATATCTAATTCTAAAAACGATACATTGAGAAAATTATAAATAAAGTATAGCGATGAGTGTAGTTTTATTTTAGTATGTTGGTGAAACAAATATAAATCTGTCAGAATTTGAATTACCTTTTTAAGGTGCGTTTTCATTAGTGACAATGGCAGTGGTAGCAGACGCCGTTATAGTATTTCCAATAGAAAATTGATAGTGACTCATGTTTATGTACATGCAAACTAATATGTGTCATTATCACGATATATAAGAAATACTATAATTTCGTATTCTACCACCGCCATTAGCTACCATTATCTACCAATCGGAACGCACCTTTAAACTTGACGTTTCGTCAAAGTGGTACCAACCTAGCATTTACTATACAGACATCATTTATTTTTTTTTTAAATACGTATTTCTTAAAAAGCAACACAATAAACGTTGATGTCGCTCCTGCCAAAAACTAGATAGCCGACTCGCTCATACACTCCGCCTTCGGTGACGCGCCGCATCACCGCTCGTCGCGCTATTCCGTACTTTCGGCATTTGTGACATAAATAACTATTATTCTAATGACGTAGTGTAGGTAGTGTCAAATGCTGATGCTTTGACAATACCTACGATTTATCTCAATAGAATAGATTATCATGCAGCTAAACTATTAATTTTATATATTGTATGATAAAGTCATGTGCCTGGCCACATCAGATTTTTTTATTATTACAAATATCAGTAAAATACCAACGGTAATACATATTAACGGTAAATTGCCTATTCTAATTTAAGCTGTAAATTACTGTAATAAAAAAATCAGTATATCCCTATATGACACACATCTACCACGGCCACAGATGTTAAAAAGAACTTTTAAGGAAGCTAACCGTAAATTAAAAAAATCTATTGAATCGATTGTGCTATATCTGCAGTTGTGTGATCCATACCAAAGAAACTCCTTAAAAATACGTATAATTAAAATATTATCGACTGCCAAATAAAAAAAGAGTTATGTTTGGTTAATATTACGCAATATTAAAATCCGAATTAACTCTCAATTCATTAAAATTCTAAACTATATTTTATCAACAATAGATAATTCAACCAATACACATAGAATAAGTATTAGTAAAACTATAACAACAATAATAAATACACAACAACAATTCATAATAATACCCAACAGGTACCTGGCTTCACCTTTTATTCAAGCAGCGCGTTAATAAAACGTACCCCCACTATGCTGTGTCAATGTGCGTTTGCAGTCCTGACGTGTCTAACGTGTTTTTTGTTTTCGTCAGTGCTCTACCGCTAGTAAACGCCGGTACGTAGTAAAATGATAGCGTCTTACAATTTTTACGCGTCTCTCTATGTTTTCTATCAAAGCTATCAGTGAATTGATTTAAAAACGTGATAAATGTGTTACTTGTGTTCCCATTGACGTTTTGTTCATTCTTCGTGGATTTTGAAGAGACAAATTGCCGGTATAAGGTAAGATGTTATTCTATTGCGTAATCGCTGTTGCTTATGTTTGAATGCTGGTGTGTTCCAGTCGTTTTAATGTTGATTTTCGATAAATACTCGCCAACGAAATTCCTTTAATTTTACGTACTCCGGCAATTTACCGAAAAATATAATTAACTACCGAAATTTAGCATCCTTTGTTTATGTACCTATTGTAAAAAAAAATCTTTATAGCTCACAAAATAACGTAAGTTTTCACATCCTGGTAAATGCGGTGCGATAAGTTTTCCCTCACCACCAATACCTACTCAAAACATCAAATCGAGTTAGACTTCTCTAATGTACAGTTTTTTGCACTTATAGGGCTGATATTTTTACAAACCTATGCACGATACGCGACCCATTCCCCGCCTCCGACATATCTTCTCATTGAACAGGCTAAAATGACGCAACAAATGTGACAGATCTGTCTCATAACCATTGATGACTTTGCAGGTAGATGAAAATACCAGCCCTTAGACTCTTGGATCAGCTGTTGATAGCGTTTCTAAAGTCCCATTTACCCCTGGGCTACAATGGGCAACATGACGCATGCGACATGTTATTACTTTATCATACGCAGTATGGTAAAGTATTGTAATCGTGCCGAAAAAAAAAATTGGGATTTTAGCGGAAATAGGTCTTTTAGGGTCCCCTGAACATTTTTGACCAAGGTACAAAAAAATGTCTGTGTGTGTGTGTGTGTATGTGTGTACCCGATTTTCGTGACGACGATTCCGGAAAAACTAGTAAAGGTATCGGGACGAAAGTTGATATTTAGAAGTTTCATAACCAAACTTAGAGCTGAAAAGCTTTTGGTTCAAAATGGTTCAAAGGAACTGGCTATTTACTCTTAGCAATTTTCAACGATTTTGCAAATGAGCCGTCATTTCTGTAATTTCGTCAAAATAGTTAAATAATAAATTAAAGTAGAGGAAATTTTGAATAATTTATGCCTATGAATTTTTTTGTAAAATTAATTGTTTAGCTACGAGGGCAAATTCTATTTGATCGAGATCGGTCGCATCTGCATTGATATGAAACTACATAGTAGCCAGGATTTTGACAAATATCTTTTTGTGCTGTCACACTAGAAAACAGCTGATTTCATCAGAGGTTGGAGAACCGCTATGGAACGTTGCCGCTCTAGTGCGGCAAATTACAAAATACAAATCTCAAATAAAAAAATATCACCAATTTGATTGTTTGTTGATAAGAAACATCAAACATCCTGTCTTTATATCTAATTCTAAAAACGATAAATTGAGAAAATTGTAAATAAAGTATAGCGATGAGTGTAGTTATATTTTAGTATGTTGGTACGGATGTGACATGAATGTGACATGAACGAATATAAATCTGTCAGAATTTGAAATAGCTATTTAAACTTGACGTTTCGTAGAACTGGTATCAACCTAACATTTCTTATACCTACAGAAATATAACCATTTTTGATTTTTTTAAATACGTATTTCTCAAAAGGTAGCACAAAAAACGTTGATGTCACTCCTGTCGAAAGCGCCGCATCACCGGTCGTCACGCTATTCCGTACTTTCGGCACTTGTGAGATAAATAACTGTTATTTTAATTATTTTAATATGCTTAAATACATATTTACTCAAAAAGCAACACAAAAAACGTGGTATATCACTCCTGCCGAAAACTACATAGCGCGACTCGCTCACATGCGACGGCGACGCTCCGCCTTCGGTGACTATTATTCTAATGACAGTAGGTAGTGTCAAATGCTGATGCTTTGACAATACCTACTGTCAATAGTATCAAAATATCTGTCAATTCTAGGCTAACTAGTATAATTTTAATGCAATCACGATTTATCTCAATCAAATAGATTATCATGCAGATAAACTATTAATTGTATATATTGTATGATAAAGTCATGTGCCTGGCCACATCAGATTTTTTTTATAGAGTTTTATTTGAGTTGTCAACATCAGCAATATATGTGGTCTAATGTTGTTGCCTGTTGCTGTTGCTATCTGTTTCTCTGGTCTAAACTAAGCACAGCCAAGTGTCTGCGCAAATAAATACATCTGAGGTTCACCAACAGGGCCAACACGAATCAGTAAATCCTAGATTTTACCGTTATATATTGGTTAATTCTACGATTAACCGCTATGTCTTGGTAAAAGCCCGAAATTATATTGATAAATACCATTTTTAGGACTTTTACCAATTCATATTGGTCAAACCTAGGATTAACGCGTTAATCTACGAAAAAAAATCTTGAAAGACTTTTACAGTAACATATACATGAATTAACTGTGAGTTCCGAATAAGTTAGTATGGTGTCTTTTATGTATGCTCTATAGGAGGTTGGATTAAAGTTTGTGCAATCGAATTTTCTTTAAAAAAACATGCGGCGTAATGAATTATGTAAACACCACAGTTATATGAATCGTGTTGGATTGGGTATGAAATATTTCTGCATTTGAATGTCACAAATGGTTGCGGAAAAGCAGCTGGTTTTAAGAACTTTGCATTCTAGCTAAATATGTGGCTGTGGAAAGATTATTTGTTAGTGGATCCAGCACCATGAATGTATGGGTATATAGATTTGCAACAATCAATATCCAACGGCCGTCCGATTTAACAACGCAAGCTGTCGCAAAACATGCCAACCTTAGCCCACGCATACTACCTCAAACCTATCCAATTGCGATCGGACCTTTAGGTATTCTATGGATCGGACTATAGTCTAAGAAGAGGAGAACCGAATGGTGTTGGTTTTAATAAGATTGACCCAAGAGTCAATCGAGATACAGCCCATTGAATATCCCGATTTTTGCAAATATTCCGTGTCACCTAATCAGTTATTAATTAATTATGGACACTAATTTACATATTTTGGGTCGGACTTTTCCACTTTTAAATTGGCCGAAGAACGCTCGTTCGAACAGTGTTAGCTTCGTTGCGGTATCGCTAAGGGTACTCGAGTAATTACTAATTAGAGTTTTTCTATACACTTAAATTCCCATAAGAGGGGGCTGGAAGACGGCCGTCCGGTTTAACAAAGCAAGCTGTCGCAAAACATGCCGACCTTCGCCCACTCATACTACCTCAAACCTATCTAATTGCGATCGTACTTTTTGACATTCCTATAGTCGAAGAAGAGGGGAATCGAATGGTGTTGGTTTTATTGCGATTAAACAAAGGGTTAACGAGATACAGCCCATTGAATATCCCGATTTTTGCAAATAGTCCGTATCACCTAATCAGTTATTTATTAATTACGGACACTAAGTTACATGTCTCGGATCGGACTTTTCCACTTTTAGATTGGCCGAAGAACGCTTGTTCGAACAGTGTTAGTTTCGTTGCGGTATCTCTAAGGGTACTCGAGTAATTCGCGTTTTTCTATATACGTAAATTTCCATAAGAGGGGGCTGGGGCTAACTTCACAAAGGTTGTGTTATGCTAAAAAGAACTTCGATCTCCGATTCAATCTTTGCAAAACAAGCATAAAATAGCAGTAATAATAAATAGCAATAATAATAATAGTAAATGGTAAATAAAAATATTTGTCTAATATAGTAAACGTATAAAAAACATGTGTGATAATGTGTCATTAATAAAAATGAAGAAAATAATCTAAAATTTTAAAATACAACATAACGTTCACAAGAAACACAAAACTTGGTAATCTGCAAAGATAACGCATGCAATTAGATATCACGTGCTTGTGCAATGTTTTTGTTACAATCGTCAATTCCACTGTTTTTTATTACTTTATCATATTATCATACGCAGTATGTAAAGTATTGTAATCGTGCCGAAATAATTTTTTGAGATTTTAGCGGAAATAGGTCTTTATGGGTCCCTTGAATATTTTTGACCAAGGTACAAAAAAATGTCTGTGTGTGTGTGTGTATGTGTGTGTGTGTGTGTGTGTGTGTGTGTGTGTGTGTGTGTGTGTGTGTGTGTGTGTGTGTGTGTGTGTGTGTGTGTGTGTGTGTGTGTGTGTGTGTGTGTGTGTGTGTGTGTGTGTGTGTGTGTGTGTGTACCCAATTTTTGTTAATTCATTTCCGGAGAAACTACTAAAGGTATCGGCACGGAACTTCATATTTCGAAGTTTCATGACCAAACTTAGAGTTGAAAAGCTTTTGGTTCAAAAGGGTCCAAAGGAACTGGGTGTTTACTCCAAGCCTTTTTCAAGGATTTTAGAAATCAGCCGCAATTTTTGTAATTTCGTCAAAATAGTTAAATAATAAATTAAAGCAAAGGAAATTTTGAATAATTTATGCCAATGAAATTTTTTGGTAAAATTAATAGTTTAGCTTTTTAGTTTATTCTAAGCCTTTTTCGAAGATTTTGGAAATGAGCCGCCATTTCTGTAATTTCGACAAAATAGTTAATTAATAAATTAAAGTAGACGAAATTTTAAATAATTTATGCCTATAACATTTTTTTGGTAAAATTAATAGTTTACCTTCAAGAGCAAATTCTATTTGATCGAGATCGGTCGCATCTGCATTGATATGAAATTACATAGTAGCCAGGATTTTGACAAATATTTTGTTGTGTTGTCACATTCGAAAACAGCTGATCTCATCAGAGGTTGGAGAACCACTATGGAACGTGCCGCTGTAGTGCGCAAAATTATAAAATACAAATTTCAAATAAAATAAGATCACCAATTTGATTGTTTGTTGATAAGAACTATCAACCAGTCTTTATATCTAATTCTAAAAATGATACATTGAGAAAATTCTAAATAAAGTATAGCGATGAGTGTAGTTTTATTTTAGTATGTTGGTAGGGATGTGTCATGAACAAATATAAATCTGTCAGAATTTGAATTACCTTTTTAAGGTGCGTTTTCATTAGTGATAATGGCAGTGGTAGCAGACGCCGTTGTAGTATTTCCAATAGAAAATTGCTAGTGACTCATGTTTATGTACATGCAAACTAATATGTGTCATTATCACGATATGTAAGAAATACTATAATTTCGTATTCTACCACCGCCATTAGCTACCATTACCTACCAATCGGAACGCACCTTTCGTCAAAGTGGTACCAACCTAGCATTTACTATACAGAAATCATTTATTTTTTTTAAATACGTATTTTTTAAAAAGCAACACAATAAACGTTGATGTCGCTCCTGCCAAAAACTAGATAGCGCGACTCGCTCATATGCGGCGGCGACGCTCCGCCTTCGGTGACGCGCCGTATCACCGCTCGTCGCGCTATTCCGTACTTTCGGCATTTGTGACATAATAAACTATTATTCTAATGACGTAGTGTAGGTAGTGTCAAATGCTGATGCTTTGACAATACCTACGATTTATCTCTATAGAATAGATTCTCATGCAGCTAAACTATTAATTTTATATATTGTATGATAAAGTCATGTGCCTGGCCACATCAGATTTTTTTTTTAGTAGGAATGTAAACAAGACAATGTTTTAATAAAGTTTTACCCTGTAAACGAAAAAAATCACCCTGTATGCGGTGCTATAAAATCTTTACTGATGTTAGTACACTTTAAATTGATCCGATATTATCAGAAATCCTGCATTGTCATAAAAAAGTAACATAGTTTTGGATTGAAACGTGTTGTTTTTGCGATATGGTATGTTTACAATCTTCACAACATAGGCAACTCGTTTTTCACAGAAATATTTGAATTGGCCAAACATTATTGGAAATATGAGTATGTAATTAAAAACTTGTACCGCTTTATTTTTGACAATCAGTGCATATACCCCCTTAACGTTTATAGCCCGTAATAACTGCTAAATATTCGTTGAAGTTATAAAATAATATTGTATTATTTTTCTAAGAAGCACTGTAATGTTTAGTCGGTATTAAAACTTCTTCTAATTACCTTTTCTAAACGCAAATTAGCGCAGTCCGAAGGATTTTCAGAAAAGGCGGTGGCGGTCATAGATGTTGGAAATTCTTTCAATATTATATTATTATTTACCATAATTAACTCATCAGTTAAATAGCTGTAGTATAAATAACGTTTTTAAGTAAAAAATAAGCAAGTATCATCACCAACCGGTTTTTATTAATTTAATAATCGTTTTTCAACATTCACAAATTTATGCAGACAAACTCTATTCACCAGTAAAGCTTTGATTATATGCTAAATGCATATTTTGTAATATTGATATGCAAACAAGTTATTTTGTGTATCTACAAGAATTACGTAAAAATAAAGCATTTGAGAATATTGCATATTTGGGCATATTTGCTTATTTTTGTCATTTTTTACACAATTTATAGAACAAAGCAGACAATATAAAGATTTTCTACAATAATTTAAGTCATGTTACTTGTTTAGTCCATGGAGTCATAGCAGAAGAAATACGAAACACATTTCTAGAAATTAATAGTTTCGTAAATTCTACGAAAAAAACAATATTTACCAAAGCACCATTGCATATTATAAAAATAATTTACCCGGGTTAGCTCTTTCCCCACAACTTATTATTACAAGGTGGGGTACTTGGCTTAATGCGGGTGTATTTTATGCAGACAATTTTGAAGGCTTGAAAGAAGTTGTGAACTCCTTCTCATCCGACGATTCCACGGCTATCCGGGACTATAAACCTATTTTGAATAATGTTCCGATTTTTTCTCAATATTTAGCATTTGTTAAAGCCAATAATGCGTTTATTGGCGAATTGCTAACTGACGTAGAAATTAAAGGTTTAGAACTCGGTGAATCTGTAGAAATGGTGCAAACCTTGTAAACAAGAATCGACAATTTGAAAGGTCCAACAGCAGAGAAGATACAAACCAAATTACGGGACATATATCTGATAAAAATAGCAAATATATTGCAAGGAAACGATGAAGAAAATGTTCAGAGGATCCCACAATTATGGCCAAACTAAAATTCGCACCAATCACGTCTGTTGATGTAGAACGAAGTTTTTCATCCTACAAACAATTATTGTCAGATCACAAACAATAATTTTTGGTAGAAAATTTGGAAAAACATTTAATAATTAATATTTTCTGTAATACATTAAGTAAGAAGTTCTTATTTAATTTTTTCTTCATTCATTTTTGGTACTAGTTCTATGTACTAATTGTTGTCAAATATATAAATTTTTGTGCTCGTATTTTACCTTATCTTTCAGCATATGTCTGCATATTTAGTAAGATTAAGTGCATATAATTTACAAAACATATATCCCGCATATATATGCGGGATATATACGCGCATATATCCCTGTTTTTTTGGTGCATATAATTCACAGATCTATTCATCAGTATAACCATAACGTCTCACAGAATCCTGTTGCTCCCGATCAGCTGTCTCCCAGATATATCCAAAGCCAGCAGGTGTCGGTCGGCGGCGATCCAGCGACCTAGGCAATCGGAAAACGTCTGAAAGCGCTGAAACTCGCGCACACATCGTCGCCACCCACGTAGATGCGCCGAGTCGCCGAGCTTTCGGTCGATGGGTTATACCCGCATCGCGGCAATTGCCGCGGAGCTTTCGTTCGGCATTTCGCGGTGGTTCAGTTTCAGTTCGGCCGCGGACGCTGTTGGCAAATCGAGCGCCGGTACGTCACGCGACAGAACATCGCGGAACGCCGATCAACAGTTGGCTTTGACTGACTGTCAAAACCGACAAACGTCTAGCGCAGTTCCTGCGATAACGCAACGGCATACAAAATAAAAGGGTGAGCCGGCATAATTGTCCTATCTGAAGCTGTTATGTTTACATACCGATAAAACATTTTTAAATGTGCTATGTCTTTTTCTGTATTGTATTTCTGTATTATTTAATATGTATATTGGGGGTGATTTCGCGATAAATCACCACAGTTTTTACATTTTTTAACTACCTTGTATTAGGATAAATTTTGGTATAATTAATAAATTGATGTCATCCTGTTGTGGAATTACGGAAATGCAAAATTTCAAATATAGAATTATTGCTCGGCTAATTGAGCATATCTTAAAATGAGATAAACAGTTTTTCTGTTTATATCTAAATAAGTTTTCAGAAAAAAATCTAAAAAATAATCTGTGATTTATCAAAGAAATAGAAACAAGGTGATTTTTTGTACAGCTTTATTTTCATGTTTTTTTTACAATATTGGCAATGCTGATGTCCATTGTGATTCCCATCACACTTTATGAAAACATAAAAAGATTCTGTAGCATTGTTTTTTTACTAGTGTCGGATTGAATGATAAGCACCTGAATAATCACATGTATAATAGTGCACATTTCCATAAGTAGGTACATTCAGACGCCTATATTTTCGGTAGCAAACAACTATACCTATAATATCTTTTTATAGCAAATTTTACGGGACCTTTTTACGCCATTCATTTTTTTATTTGATCTTTCCGGGATAAGTTTATTGAAATAAGACCACATCTCTTTTACCTATATTTTTTTGTGGGTGTGATTGATTTGCACTTTTGAGATATTGTTTAACTGCGCAAACTTGTACATTGGGCAAACGGGGCGAAATTTGAGACAGAGGCTAAAGGAGCATATTGCCAATACAAACACTGCTATGGGAATTCATTTGATCGGAGAATCACAAAATAACGGAGAATAGCATACAACTTCTACATGAATGTAAGAAATCAAGGAAATTAGATATTCTTGAAAGACTTGAAATCACAAAAGAAAATAGAAAACCAACTGATAACCTATTAAACGACATAGATTTTTTTCCGGAGGATCACATATTGAAGCACCTATACTATATGCAACCAAACCACACCACAACAAACTGAAAATTTTCGAACTTAAATAGAAGAATGAAGAATACCTGTTAAATTGCATGACGACAATAATCAGACATCGAAGAAGATTTTCAATTGACACTGGATGTAATGACACATATAATTGATCAAAATAGTTGAAAAAACACTAACGGTACGTACAACATCAATTAACATCGATAATAATTGCCACACAAGTTCTTAAATTTGATAACGAGGGTTGAGGTTACGTTAAGAAAGAATAACTGTTTTGTATGCGTCTGCTTTTACCAAAAATGTATAAAGTCTGTCTAAATTTGTAATTTTACCATTTTAATATATATTTATCTCCGTAGCACGGTCTGAAGATGAGGATGCATCCTCGAAACATGTAACCGCAAGATTTAAAAATAAACTACAAAAACCCAACCACGATTTTAAATCAAGGTATACCTTTCCAATTGTTTAACACTTCAAAACATAACTAACTGTTTGTATACCATCTTAAATCATCTTTATATCATTTTAAAGATATTTAATTAAATGTGATGCGATCACGGAAATTATACCATATGACGTTTTTGTTCATACCGTTTCCTATTTTTTAGATTGCGAGGAGTATTTAAAAAATTGAGATTTTTTTTTTCAATAAATCTCGCGTTGTTTAAAAAAGGCGAGGTGGTATAAAATAAGGTACTTATTTGGTCTAAGTATAAAATAGATCAAAATGAAACCAAATTTTTCATTACTATGTGTTCAACAATTAAATTGGCAAAGCTGGGCACGAAAGCGTTCATCCGTTAATCGTTAATTAACGAAGTTAAATTTTTCGTTAACAAATTAACTTTTAAAATAACTTTCAAAACCATTAACGGACTCATTAACTTCCGCTACATTTATCATCCGTTAATTCAAGTCGTTAAATCGAAAATATCATAATTAAACATTTCAAACTGTTATTGACATTCTGACCACATGTTCGGACTTGGTGTTGTATGACGTACTACTTTGTGCGACACGACGTCCGTACATAAAGAATGTGCGTGAATTGTTTAGTTTTTAGTTACTTTTTGCATGTACAGTCGCGGAAAGAAATATGTTCACATCCTAAATTTCTTGTTTCCATATAACTCAGTAATTACCAAACGAAATTTGATCCGACTTTCAATCAGATTTTTTATGATGTATACCTACGTACTATTTTCCGCGAGTATACCCATTTATTATGTAATAGTAAATATTTAACTATTTTTTAATATTGTTACTTTTTAATAAATACCAATTGTTTCAAACTATAAATCTAAACTTAAAAAGAAACCTTCTAAAAATGCTTTTCTTCTAACTGTAACCACCTTAGTTGGTCTTTTCAATGTCTGTTTATAGATATTACATCTCGCAATGTAGTTACTTTAGTTACCACTGTGGCCAGTTTGAAACATTCCTAAGGCAATTTTAACATATGCAAACAAAAAATTCGTTGTTATTAGGTTATACTCCACATAACCTAAATTTTTATAAAAACTTAACGATTAACGGTTAGCGTTAACTTCCGTTACATTTATAGCAAATTAACGGACTATCGGTTAACGAAGTTAACTTTTTCGTTAACGGATTATCGATTAACGAAGTTAAGTTTCTGATTAACTTTGCCCAGCTTTGTAAGTTGGTCGTTTTTAATAAGAATGCATTAGGATCTCGCTTTATTCCAAGAAATTGAAAAACATTTATAAGGGGACAAAATTGTGTATTTGTATGCGGATAAATTATTTATCTGAAAGAAAATTTCAATCACCTTTTTAGTTTCGTAGATATCAGCAAGAAAACAGCAATGTTTAAAGAGTTCTCGGCTATAGAGTTTTCTTTTGGTAAAACTCGGGCGCACCAGTTCGAGCGCACTGGTGCAATTTTTCACTAGTGTACGGCAAGCGAGTGCAATCCCAACAAAACACACAGTACTGTACAGCTATATTGCACTCGCCAACACGAGCTCTCGGAGTTCGTGGAGAAAAATGTGCACTGGGTGCAGATTCTGTTGCACCATTTTCCAACCGAACACGAAACACTCTGTGAGTGCAACCAACAGAACACAAAATTGTGCACTGGTGCGCCCGAGTTTTACCAAAAGGAAACGCTATCAACCCAATTGTGAAATCTCATTATTTGTATTAATATTTATATTAATAAACGTGTCTTAAAAATATTTCGTTTACAAATGTCTAACTCCATTACGTAGCGTGTTAAGAATAAGAAACAAAAATCAGAAGTTTTAGTTTTTTGTTGATTTTTTTCGAAACTAAAAATGGCAGGTTAAAAAATTCTATGGAATTAAATTGATAAGAATGAAAATAAGTAATTTTTCCTCAATTTAACGGTTTTTGGATACTCTGTATAGTAAAAAACAAGTGAATCATGTAAAACAAAAACCGTTGTCTGCAGACGTGGGCATTTGTTAATCGAGTGATTGAGTGACGATTGTTCACTCGTCACTCATCAGAATGAGTAACAATTTATTTACTCATCACTCATAGCTGCCATACATGATTGAATACTCACCATTCATCACTCGCGATTAACGCGCAGTGAGTGATGAGTGTTCAGTAGAAATTTTACTGTTTTACAAAATAATGTCAACTCGATATAGTTTTCACTCTGTTGAAAGTCAAATAGCGGCACGTATATAATTTTTCAGACAATCCCCAAAAAATCTAATTCTCTATACCGAATCTTACCTTTTTCGTAGGTACCTACGTGTTATTAAAATTTGTCGGATAGATTTTTAATTCGATTTGGAGATCTGTCTTGATTTGTTCAGAAGGAAGATTAGTCAGAATAATTAGGGCCGAACTTTTTTTTTCAGATTAATTAGAGATAATTGCATAGGTCCGTAAAAATAAAAAAAAGGAAAAACTAAATAATTTTGAAGTGTAAAGAAATACAGGCCTTGACATAGCTGATTTTGTAGTTGAATAACCCACTAAATTACAGTCGCGAATGCTTGCTTCAGATTTTTAACTTTAACAAAAATGTACGGACACGTTAGATACGTACACGTTCAATTTAGATTCCAATTCATATTTAATAAGTGTTGGATAACTATAGAATCGTATAAAATCCGAAACTGTTATTTTTAATTCATTTAGTTCATTGGGCACATTAATTCAATTCAGTTTAGTCAAAATAAAAATACGAAACGTTTGTTAAAGTAGTTATTTATTCTCCATAAAATTTCATATATATTATAAGGAAATCTAAAGAGTAAAGAGTATAATTTAATTTATTAAATTATTTATTAAACTATATTTTCTTTTTTTATAATTTTAAAACTATATTGCGCAGTCGCTACCGGCAGTTAAATTAAGTAAATAAAAAATAACTGCTGTGAGAAATAAAAACGAGATATCAAAAATATTTACAAATCAAAGACTTTATTCATTAACGGCAATCGAATTATACCAGATCTAACTGATCTGCCCGTTTACCGACAGCGGTTCCTTCTTGTCGCATATACATAAATAAAAACGGTAACACTAACAAATGAGGCAGTCTCTCAGGCATATATGAAAAGCATATTTCTATCGCATAGTAATATAAACAAAAACCGACCAACTAAGTATAATACATGGCCAATAAATGAATAATCCCAATATCGTAATTAATCAACAAAATAAATTGATTCCTAACACTACAATTAATCTGAATACCTAAATTACTAACTTAATAAGCAAACCAATTAACTTTTTTGTGTAAATGTCCGGATAACAGCAGATTTCCAATTACACAATTCGCAACAACAGCGCAACACACGTGTAAAACTGGTCGATGCCTTCTTCAATTATGAATTTTAATAGACACCGTTGTCCGTAATATGACAAGGTTCTCACTTTCCCTTCATCAGACTGAACGTGCATACTACTGAAATGTGACAACTTCTCTACACAATAACTATGGTTGAACCACATGGATTTCTATAATTGGAAAGGCCGAACAATTTACACCTAACATTTATGTATGTACTATCGTGGCCATATATTATGTCCCTCTTTTGACGTCTATTTTCTCGCAAATTCAAGGGCGAAAAAAATTGAAAAGATTCTGATGGCGTCCTTGATTAATATACTACAACTCATAAAAATTAGAAGCCTGTATATGTTGGCATTTTCTCAATTTTTCCAAATTAAGAAGAATTGGCGCTGTTGCTGCCCCGTAAATTTAATTAGTTTAACTTTAGCAATTAATTACTCCGGAAATAATCCATAGATTTCAACGATATCCGGTGACAGATTAGCGAATTAAAAAATAACGGCAAAATAAATCAATAAGATAAAAGAACCGCAAACAGGCATTTGGAAGTCCCATGGGAATTCTTGGCAATTTAAATCGGGTGTCGGGATTACCATTTAAAATTATTGAGTGATCTGCAAAATATTCTAACTCCATATTATTAGATCTATCCGCTTCTATCAAAATCTTGTTTACAACCTTATTGTATAAAAACTGAAGAAAGCAAAAACCGCCAATCGATAGAAGAGACTTCTCTCGTACCGGTTCACATATTATAATCAAAATTACGCAAAAATTAAGAATTTAATTGTTAGTTAAAATTACTACCTTGACAAGTTATCGTTCTTTCTGTGTATTGATAATAAGCTGCCCGGTTCTCGCAGCCGTGTCGGTTCTCTCCGACATGACAGCACCGCTAACGCCTGCCTTCCCTCATCACACCAAAGACTGTAGAGCGTCGGAATTCACGCGGAATTTCAGCACGTTCTTTTGTATAAAAATGCCAGATAAACAATGATTATGTAGTAAACTTCAAATCTATGAATTATTGGGTAGCCTATAGTCTATATTTCATTATTCTAGCGCTTCTAATAACGGAATTGCTGGCATTGCATAATATAGCTTTTTTGTGGGTCAACCACCAATGGTTTTACAAATTTGCACATTGAAAGCTAGCATTCCGCAGGTGATTCCTCTTTTTAATTTGTTGAAATCTATGGATTATTTCCGAAGTAATTAATTGCTAAAGATAAACGAATGAAATTTACGGGGCAAAAACAGCGCCAATTCTTCTTAATTTGGGAAAATCGAGAAAACGCCAACATATACGGCTTTCAAATTTTTATGAGATATAGCATATTAATCAAGAACAAAATCAGATTTTTTTCAAATTTTTTACCCTCTAGTTTTGCTAGAAAATCGACGTCAAAAGAAGGGACATAATATATGGCCACTATAGTACTTAAGTTTACTAGATTACTAATTTTGTACTTGTAGGAAATTATAGAATGCAAACTTCAACTAGTATGCAGTTACAGCACATTTTTTTATAAAGGCATAATAATAAATATCCCTGTTGTAACATATACCTTGCGGTGAGGTGAAAATCTACCTTTTCATAGTAACCTGGACGCACCAAAAAGAGCGTTCAATAATGTATTGAAATATCCAGATTTACGCCCGTCGTTATAAAATCTGAAAAGGGGCATACAGGAAAACGTTACTCGCTAAAAAATTATTGTATGTTAACGAGTAATGATTGTTAGGTTTATGATTGACGAGTAATGACTAACGAGTGATTTCATTAATCATGAGTATTCCTCATCTCGGATCACTTGAGTATGATGCCGAACTCTGGTTGTCTGGGGAAAATATTGGTCAGAATTTGAGTGGTATTGTTATTAAGGCAAGTTTGAATAGTTTTGTTGTTCAGAATAGGTTCATGAAACTACTGAGAAATGTTTAAAATTTCGCAAATAACGTCATTTCTGATTAAAGATGATTAACTTCAAAATTATCTAAAACTTAACTTTTTATGTATTCAATAACTTCCTTGTAAGTAATTACTAAATAAAGGGGGTTCAAACGACATCAAAGTCGCACGTGTACAGTGTACAAAGTAGTGTGTATCGATAAACCCTCTTTTCGGAAAAAAATCTGATGTGGCCAGGCACATGACTTTATCATACAATATATAAAATTAATAGTTTAGCTACATGAGAATCTATTCTATTGAGATAAATCGTAGGTATTGTCAAAGCATCAGCATTTGACACTACCTACACTACGTCATTAGAATAATAGTTATTTATGTCACAAATGCCGAAAGTACGGAATAGCGCGACGAGCGGTGATGCGGCGCGTCACCGAAGGCGGAGTGTCGCCGTCGCATGTGAGCGAGTCGCGCTATCTAGTTTTTGGCAGGAGCGACATCAACGTTTATTGTGTTGCTTTTTAAGAAATACGTATTTAAAAAATAAATAAAAAATTTCTGTATAGTAAATGCTAGGTTGGTACCACTTTGACGAAACGTCAAGTTTAAATGTGCGTTCCGATTGGTAGGTAATGGTAGCTAATGGCGGTGGTAGAATACGAAATTATAGTATTTCTTACATGTCGTGATAATGACACATATTAGTTTGCATGTACATAAACATGAGTCACTAGCAATTTTCTATTGGAAATACTATAATGGCGTCTGCTACCACTGCCATTATCACTAATGAAAACGCACCTTAAAAAGGTAATTCAAATTCTGACAGATTTATATTTGTTCATGACACATCCCTACCAACATACTAAAATAAAACTACACTCATTGCTATACTTTATTTATAATTTTCTCAATTTATCGTTTTTAGAATTAGATATAAAGACGGGTTGATATTTCTTATCAACAAACAATCAAATTGGTGAAATTATTTTATTTGAAATTTGTATTTTTTAATTTGCCGCACTAGACCGGCAAGGTTCCATAGTGGTTCTCCAACCTCTGATGAGATCAGCTGTTTTTGAATGAGACAACACAAAAAAATATTTGTCAAAATCCTGGCTACTATGTAATTTCATACAATGCAGCTGCGACCGATCTCGATCAAATAGAATTTGCTCTTGAAGCTAAACTATTAATTTTACCAAAAAATGTCATAGGCATAAATTATTCAAAATTTCCTCTACTTTAATTTATTAATTAACTATTTTGTCGAAATTACAGAAATGGCGGCTCATTTGCAAAATCCTTCAAAAAGGCTTATAATAAACTACCAGTTCCTTTGGACCCTTTTCAACCAAAAGCTTTTCAGCTCTAAGTTAGGTCATGAAACTTCTAAATATGAACTTTCGTCCCGATACCTTTAGTAGTTTCTCCGGAATCGTCGCCACAAAAATCATTTACACACATACACACACACAGACATTTTTTTGTACCTTGGTCAAAAATGTTCAGGGGACCCATAAAGACCTATTTCCGCTAAAATCTCAATTTTTTTTTCGGCATGATTACAATATTTTAGCATACTGCGTATGATAAAGTAAAAATTCCAAGTTTATAAAAAGCTGGCTCCCACCAGAGGTCTAAAGGCTTTTCTTCAATTTTTTAAAATAGATTTATCAGATAATGATAATTTTAAAAAATGTTAGATTTGTCGTTCCCAGCACCTGTATACAAGGAGTACAAAGATAAGCTAAATTTGTTAGAATTGCTGAATTTTAAGCGACATAAATACACACAAAAAAACATTTTTTTAAAGAAAATTATAAACTTACGGCTTCCTGTTGGAGACTTCTTTTTCAAATTCTTTGTGGTTTATGTGGGTCCACAGAGACAACGTTTTTCAACTTGAAATATTGATTTTACACAAGAAATGGTTTTCGATACATCCTGGTGTATAAACTAGCAAGACAAAAACCAACGCTGCATAAAACGTGGCCATTTCGTCTTGATATTTCTTGCACTAGCGCAAATTTGTTTTTCGACATATGGACTTTTTCATGAATGTAGGGGTGGAAAGTTGAAACACTTATTTCTTCTGATTTGCCTAAACAAGGAATTCTTTTATAAGCTGCTGTGTTAGTCGTTACTCAAAACGGAAAAAATACAACAGCGCAAAGTTTGTAAAGTTCTAGTCGTAACTTCAGATGTATTATTGATATAACGTGAAAAGTAAACTATAAAACGGGTTTCTACAGAAGCTTTTGTTTTTTGAATAGAATCCGACACCGTGTCAAAATGACACATTGTAATTTATTATTATTATTCGGTACTATATCAGCAATTCAATTAAGAAACATGTTAAATTAGAAGGACGAAACTAAAAGCATCGGCATTTCTCAAGCTTTACTACGTTGTTACTTCCTCATGTTGGGCTTATTGTATGCAAGCACATTATAGACAACGGGGGTCTGAAAGCTTTCAGGACACCCCTAGCGGTGTATATCTTGCTATAGACGGACGACACGAATGATAATGGCCGCCTACATTGCTGTTGTTGCTAGCACCGTCAGTGTATTTTTATTTTCTCGGCATATTTCGAACAGTTAAGCTACTTGCAGCCGGTCCGTGAATGAATTACGGATGAACACTCTGTACCTTGGCATTTGCCATACTGTAATATTGCTGGAAGTTTGTATTTTGAACTTACCATTCCTTAAAGTTGTGTGTACATCTTGCCAAATACCAGAAGATTTACATACTTTGCAAAAAGTTCATGAGAAAATATGGAAATAAATATCTCGGAGATTATGTTTATAATATTGACCGATCTTATCGGGAAGAAAAGTATAATTACTTAAAGACGTATTAGCTGTGAATGCGGATTTTGTCTATCGTTCCACTAAATACAAATCTTGATGCGTACCTATCAGGTCAGATACGCACTATTACAAGAAAAGCCATCTGTCTATAATTTTGTTCGGTGAACAAACGTTCAAAGGAGCGAAAAAGTGTAGGCGTTGACACAATTCTGGAATTTCCAGGGCATGGAGTTCGTCCACAAGACATTGAAAATAAAGTCAAATTATGTATTATATATATATATATATATATATATATATATATTGTTTAACCAAAAGCCTATTGGCTTTAAACAATCTTAAATTTGGCATTCTTTTCATTTTTTAAATAGATATTATTTTTTTTTTCAGATTAATTTAATTATTTTTTTTACGAATAATTTTTTTATAATATGCTTTATTTTTTAATTATCAACTATTTTCAAAAAATAATCTAAATTACCGGAACAACTACATAATTTTCCAACCGCAAACAAATATATTTTTTTAATCTAACGTTTTTTGGGTTTAAACAACCTCTCGTTTAAATAGTTTTATTATACAGTGTTCATTTTTGTCCATTTTCGAAGAAACAACCGGTATTTTTTTATTTTGTAGATTATTTCTAACATTTTATAGGAATTTATAGTTTTTTTTTAAACTGCATTATTTTTGAGTTATGAGCAATAATTAATTAAAACTCCTGATCTTCAAATTAAGAATATTTTCCCACATACAAACACATTTATTTTAATGTAGCAGTTTGAACATTTAATATTAATTTTATTTAATTGTGTTGGTCTTGCTCTTGATTTTTTTTTTATTTTTCACCCGTTAGTTAAAGTTAAAGTTTTGATTAATTGGTTATAACTAACAATAATGGAGTTTACAAAAGAATATCCCTCATAAAATTCTTAGAATTAATCTTAGCATTAAAAAATTAAAAATATACAGCGTGTTCTGTTAGAAACAGGAAGGATTTGCAAATTTCCATAATAAAATAAGCACCCAGTATATTAAAAAATATATATGGATTAGAGGTTGTTTAAACACAAAAAACATTTATATGAAAAATGTTTTGAATTTTTTGCAGTTAGAGAGATTTAAGAATAATTTAGGTGTATTTTGGGGAATTTTTACTATTTTAGGTTAAAATCTTATACTTAAAAAATAAAAGATTTTATAAAAAAATATGCCTATAAAAAATTCTTAGAATTAATATAATAATAATTGTAAATTTAGGTATATAAGGGAGATTTCTTTGGTAGGTCTTCAGTATTAAGTTAGGTCTGAAGAAGCAATATGGTTCGCGAAATGTTAACATTTACGAATCTTGACTCACGGCATAACCCGGAAGCAATTTATTTGCTAAATGATTCTGGCCGTGAAATTATGATGAACGAAAACACTTGGAGGGGCTCTACTTCAGAATGGATACACCAAGTCCGACATACGGGGTGTCCCACAAAGAAAACCTCAAGTCTCATAGGACCATACGTACGTACGCTTACCATACGTAAGTGGGGTATCAGAAAGATTCGGTAGATAACTGAAGAAATCTGGTGTGACGGTAAGGTACAGGGCACCAACTAAGGTAAAGAATTTTTAGAAGAATTTGCCTAACCCATAGGATATCACACCACTCCTGAAGAAGGAAGGGGCATATATGCTGAGTGTGGAACATGCTATGTGGGACTAACAGGATGAACCATCGAATGTCGAGTCAAGGAGCAGAGTAGAGACACCCGACTAGGCAATATTCAACAGTCCGCTGTTACTAAACACTACCATGAGTCGGGACACAAAAGCATTTCGATGACGTTAAGATTATGGCAAGGGTGAGTAAATATCCTAACAACATCAATCGTGATGACGGCACTGCCATTAGTAGAGTCTGGAAATCGATTCTAACGCGGTCAGGTGAAAAAACACATGGGAGCAGTAGCTCCAGATGTGTGCAGTGAGGTGTAAATTTAGATATATAAGGGAGATTTCTTTGGTAAGTCTTCAGTATTCAGTTAGCTCTGAAAAGGCGAGCAACATTGTTCGCGAAACGTCAGCATTTACAAATCTTAAACAGCGACATAACCCGGAAGCTATTTATTTTCTAAATGCTTCTGGCAGTGAAAGTCTGCGTACTTAATTAATATATAGGGTGTTCTATTTAAAACATGATAGACTACCAAATTTATATAATAAAATGAGCAGACTGTATATTGTAAATATACGATATCTTGATCAAAGCCATTTTTTTTTGCTTGAACCACTTTTTTAAATATTGTGCGGTTGAAGAATTATTTAGGTGTTCCGGTAATTTTTGTTAAGCGTGTATATTTATATTATTGACATTAAATATGTTAAATAGGTCGTATAATAATCTCTTCTTTTACGTTTTAAAGAGTCAAATTACCAAAGACCTGTATAATATAACCGTGTATATGTATATGTCGGCCGTTAATTGTCATCGAAAGTGCGTCGCGTACGCCACCTGTTTACCCACATTGTTTACCAAGCAATCTCGCGTTTGTTGATTTTCTCAGCAAGCTAGCAACAGCTACTCTCCCGTTTGACGTTTTACTTCATAACGATACAAATGTCAATGTACTATTTTCAATTGTTTTTTAAAGGTTCCGTACTTTAGAAATAAACACTTTGTATGGGATAACTCGTATAGTAGTCACGTAGCTCGTGGAGTGCGGCCGTGTTTTGAGAACAGTGAGCGATTTTAAAGTATTTCTAGCTATGACAAAAAGTACGAGGAGCGGAAACAGAAGTGGGTGCTAGTAAAGGTGACGATCACCGGGATAAACACAGTGAGTTGGATTAAAAACTCAGTGAGAAAAAAGATGTAGCTACAAAAATAGATTACCTGGATAACGCGGTAAAATACAATAACAATTTCACACAATTTGCAAAGGACAAACGTAGTAACAAAAGTTGTTACTACAGTGCGAAACAGCAATCTACCCCACGAATGGAGAAAGAGAATATAACCGGAAAGCAATACAGGGCGTAAATTTAGCATCAGACAGTGTTCTGAGAGCAACTGAGAGGAGAGCGTGGTTATATGTTCCCAAAAACGGCAAACGATGCCGAAAACTAGAATTGCCTCAAAGTAAATACAAATCGGATTTCTATCGAGCAACTAAAACCAGCAAACGATGCTGACCTTTTAGAGATGGGAAACCAACCTTTTGGCCTCACAACATAATAGTGCGAAGATTTGGTTTTTTGCTAGGCAAATTAGAGCCATTAAGAAGTCAGCTGCTAATAGTCAGTTTGAAAGAGCAATGCTTGAGTAACAAAATAGATAAGAGTATGACAATATGACATAATTTCGTTAGCTGTAACGTAGTTGTCAACGGAAACAATATTAATATGTAACATATCAAGTTAGAATGTTGTAGCAAATTATTCAAAACAAACACTAGACATGGAGGTGAGGCATTATTCATAAGAATAAATGAGCAGAGTAAAGAGTTGTATATAGATAAATTGTTAGAAGAACTGCACTTTTATATGGCAATATTAAAAATAACAAATATAAATACAACAATAATCGGTACGAACAAGTCTCCACTGGCTAATGAGAATGTATTTTTCGAAAAATAAAGAATTTAAAAATGAAATATCCAAGGAAACATATTTATTTGTGTAGAGCTTTTAACATAGATGTGTGATGATACACTAGCAAGCAGTTCTCTTGTTCATATTACGGTAGAATTCGGACTTGCACCATATTTCACAGAACCTTTTAGAATACAGAAAGACTCAGCAACATGTATTTGTTGCCAATATTTTTGCAACTCAACGACATTAAGACAGCAAGTCATTTGATCCACTTATTTCTGATCATAGAGCTCAATGTCACACAATTAAAAACTTAGCGTGTTGCATAAATTCACCACCAGAATCAAAGGAAATTAGAGTAATTAATGACACTCAATCTTACTAGCCGAAAATTTGGAAAAAGAAGATTGGTCGGGCATACTTTCTTCTGGATCTGCTGCGTTAGATTTAGATCGTTTTTTGACGCCCTGGATAGGGAATTCATGACATCATGTCCTATAAAAATACAAATAAAACCGGAGAATAAGAATCAACTCAGATGGTACAGACTACATTGAAAACAAAAATAACCTGAAAAGAACACTGGATGCAGTTGAGGTAGTGTTGCGCGTGTAAAAGAGCACGAAATCTGAAAAAAATATAGGAATTAAAAAAGTATATTACAAAATGGAAATGTGACTAGCAACGAAACGGTCAAATAATCTAGATACGTTAAGTTCCGGAAAAGTTAAACCCATACAAATTCCATAGACCAGTTCCATTTCCCAAAAAAAAAAAAAAATATACTAAAGAAAAGTGAATAAACAAAACATATAAAATATATTTGGGAATTGGGGAACATAATTAGACATAATTAGATAAGTTCCATTTCCAAAAAAATATATATTAAAGAAAAGTGAATAAACAAAACATATAAAATATATTTGGGAATTGGGGAACATAATTAGACAAACTGTTAGAGAAAGAAAAGTTACACGTATCACAATTAATTTTTCTTCGTGGCGCTATAACTCAAAAAAGCATCCAATACCTTTTCTGTTTTTGTCTGTTTTTGTCTTGAATACTCGCTAAAATACAAAGAATGTCTGGGTGAACATCCCAAAATGCGTTGTGTACTTTCTGATATACTGCCACAAAAAAATGTAGTAGTGATAAATACATTCGCTGGTACATACGCGTATAGGTACATTACAATAAACGTAAAATACATATTAAATTTGAGATTCTATCAGCATTGATAATAAAGCGCGATCTATTCTTTTTTAAATACAATATAAACTTTCAAACTTAAAATTTTCGGGGTTGGTATGAGCGTTTCTTTTATTTATATCAGATGAAAACTCGATCTAATACTCCGACGAACGCATCCCTCTAGTTCAGGTTAAAAAAAACATTTATTTTTCTTTCTTTTGCAATTTGTTAATCCTAGAACAAATTGAGCAACATCAAGTCCAGGACATTCTAATATACATGAGATAGAATTCCAAAATTGCTGAATACATTTGTATTAAATTTATGTGTGAAAGAATATCCGATCAAAATTGGTTGGTACAAAAGTGTACGAATAATACTTTATTGTTTCTTCAACTGCGAATAGTTTAGATCCCAATAAAAATAAATACGATAACCACACTTTTCATATATATTGTAATTCAAACGAATTTTAAAAAATAATTTAAAATGGAAACAAAAGTCATAAGAAGCAAGAAGATGCTGTCAACACACTAGATAACAAAGCATCTGCGGTAGATCCGTAGGAGTTCAACAGGCTCTTCTCGGAGGTGGGGCACAAAGTTAAGGAGAGCAAACAAAGACAACCATTTCTGCGAGAGAGTATTAGAAACAGCAAAGCTATCAATCCTTTTTCACGATGCCAAAAAAATGTTAATAATGGTTTAACTAATGAAAGAATAGTAAAGAAGAGATACGTATAGACAAACAACTGTATGCTAATAAATAGATGCCTTCTCGAAGGAATTATTTCTAGCAAAATGAACATTGACTACGTTTACACTGTACTTTGGCATCCGATCGAAAGTTAGCCGATCGATTAGAATTTGATTATAGTCAATTCAATTCAACCCCTGCACGTACATATATGCCGCGAGGTTAATTTGAATTAGTTGTGTTTTCTTTCGAATCTGAATATCGGCTATCATTTGATCGGATGCCTGGGTACGTTGTATACGCAGTCGTGTGTTATATTTATGCCAGATATGAATGCATTTATTGCAGCATGCGATTTGCCCATTAGTCATGGAAATGAAGCGTAAATAGACTGTAAAATTCTGTGATATACTATACATACATATCGACATTATGCAATATTTAAAATTAAAATGTAAGTGGTTTACGATGATTGGACTAAATGAAGTGAATAACTTTGGCAATTTCACGCAACTTTGTGTTAGAAGGGAAGTACTATCGTGGCCATATATTATGTCCCTTCTTTTGACGTCCATTTTGTCGGAAACCTAGGGGCGATCCTGGTGCTGTCCTTGATTAATACGCTACAACTCATAAAAATTAGGAAGCTGTATGTGTTGGCGTTTTCCCGATTTTCCAAATTAAGAAGAATTGGTGCTGTTTTTGCCACGTAAATTTTATTCGTTTAACTTTAGCAATTAATTACTCCGGAAATAATATATAGATTTGAACGAATTAAAAAGTAAAATCACCTGCGGAATGTGCATTTTTGTAAAATCATTGGATTAGTGGTTGACCCACAAAAAGCTATATTATGCAATGCCAGCCATTCCGTTATTAGAAGAGCTAGAATAATGAAATATAGACAATAGGCTGCCCAATAATTCATAGGTTTAAAGTTTATTACATAATCATTGTTTATCTTGCATTTTTCATACAAAAGATCGTGGTGAAACTCCGCGTGAATTTCGACGCTCTACGGTCTTTGGGGTACTGCGGGGAAAGGAGGCGTTAGCGGTGCACTCATGTCGGAGAGAACCGACACAGCTGGGAGAACCGGGGTAGCGTATTATCAATACACCAAAAGAACGATAACCTGACAAGGTAGTAATTTTAACTAACAATTAAATTCTTAATATTTGCATAATTTTGATTATAATATTGTGACCCGGTACGAGAGAAATCTCTTCTATCGATTGGCGCTTATGTTTTCTTCAGTTTTTATACAATAAGGTTGTAAACAAGATTTTGATGGAAGCGGATAGATCTAATAATATGGAGTTACCAGATTTTCCGATTAGTGGTCAATACTAAATTAAGCTTGCTTGATAAACCCAAAAAATATTTAAAATGTATGCCCGATTTTGTTATATAAATATTCAAACTATTATAACAGTTTCAACAGCTTATTTATTAATAATATTTAATTACATGCACAAACAATATAAAATAAATACCAACTCTTGATATATTACATATATTACAAACGTCAGCTCTGACCGTATAAAACTTAAAAATATCAAAAAACTTTTACAAATTTAGCATCGTAAATTTGTAGACACAGAATATTTTGCAGATCACTCATTAATTTTAAATGCTAAACCCGAAACCCGATTTAAATAGCCAATAATTCCCTTGGGACTTCCCAATGCCTGTGCGTGGTTCTGTTATCTTATTGACGTATTTTGCCATTATTTTTTAATTTGGTAATCTGTCGCCGGATATCCAAATTTCTTTGGCGACGCATAATCGCCGTGTCGTTTAATGTATTCTGTCCGTAAACACTAGTAACTATAATGCACGTGCGATCCGCCACTACTGGCAGCGTCGCTGTCGATCCCTTTCCCCGCTCTCCCCAAGGACCGTAGAGCGCCGCGTCAACTGCAGCAGTCATGTGATGCTTCAACTCGATCTTTTGTCGGGAAAATGCAAGATAAACCATGATTATATAATAAACTTTAAACCTATGAATTAGTGGGTAGCCTATAGTCTATATTTCATTATTCTAGCTCTTCTAATAAAGGAATTGCTGGCATTGCATAATATAGCTTTTTGTGAGTCAAGCACCAATCCAATGATTTTACAAAAATCCACATTGAAAGCTAGCATTCCGCAGGTGATTTTACTTTTTAATTAGTTCAACTCTATGTATTATTTCCGGAGTAATTAATTGCTAAAGTTAAACGAATAAAAATTACGTGGCAAAAACAGCCCCAATTCTTCTTAATTTGGAAGAATCGGGAAAACGCCAACACATTAAGCTTTCTAATTTTTATAAGTTGTAGCATATTAATCCAGGACAGCACCAGATTTTTTTCAAATTTTTTCGCCCCTAGGTTTCGGAGAAAATGGACGTCAAAAGAAGGGACATAATATATGGCCACGATAGTACATATAATGCGTGCAATGCATTACTATGCAGTCAATTAATGTAGTAACAATGCATTTTGTTTGTAAACCGTAAACGGATTCGCGAAATTGTGTCCACGTTTGATACGTTGGATATGTAAATAGATGATAATTTGATATGTTTATTCAGATATCATAAAATGAGAATAGTAAACGTTGTCACTATATTTTGCCAATATGGTGGATGCGCCGCAACAATGTTACAAATTGTGGGTTATCAGGCACGAGCAATTAATTGTGTAGTATTATACAAAATCATTTTATTTTTATTTACAATTACAGTACTATACCAAATTCGAAATGTTTCTGATTATGCAGTACTATAATAGTAAATAATATTTCACGCAGATACTGCCTCAACAATAGGTACGCAGTAGTGAAATTTATATCGTTGTAATAAATCGCCTTATAAATATATTTATAACTTTTTTAACTGCTCTTGCACCCATGTTTAAACCGAGGGGCAGAAAAATTTAATATTCAAATTATTTATAGGTCGAATTAATTCGTGTCGGAAATCTCATTTATCACACCTAAATGATTGTCTTGTAAAGTTTACCGATGTTTTTGTATTGCGCGTCATTATCATTATGAAACACTATATTTATTACGGCAATACTCATGGAAAAAAAACAGGTGAAAGAAACAATTCATATGTTATTTCAAGAGCCTGAAGAAATAATAGTTCAAAGGCACGGAATGCGAAAAGTTCAGTATTAGTGACAATCAATAAAAGTCAAAGAACTTATATAGAAATATTAATAAATGCACTGAGAACAATAACATCAAGTTCAGTAGCCAGTTAGAGATTACTTTTCTATTTATCAATTTTGTATATACAATAACAATAATATGATGCAATCATTAATCGGACATGTTATGTTTTTTAATGATATAACGATAATATCCGGATAATTATTTGAATTTAGATGACTTAGAACATGCACTGACCGTTTTATCCGATAAGGTACGTATTTGGCTACAATTAAATCACATTTATAATAAAATTGAAAACGTTTTAATTAGCTAGAAATTAGTGGTTAACGACTGTGTATGGTTCAAGAATAAAACTACCGCTTTTCAGTCAGGAATCTATTTCTCATTTACATCTGCATTCTGCCTACGTTTTTAATTAGTGAATTTTACCTTTAACCCGACGATATTTTTACTGCATAATTATATTGATTTTGGCCACAAACCAACAATCCGTATTACCAGAATTTTTGGACATTTGGAATAAACCTTAGTTTACCCCTAGTACTGACAATGCAATATATTACTTGAAATTGTGTGTCTTCTGCAAACAAATCAGATAATGGAACCCATTAAAATACAATATGTTGAGAATTGATATGGTAACAGAGTATTTGAGATCCTGAAAAAGTTTCTTACTTACCCCACAGGGTAGTTCAAACTTAGACAACATGCATAATTTTCGTTTTCTTTTCAAAATATGCATTTATAAATAAATTATATACTATTACCAATTAGCTGGCCAACATTTGTGTTTTATTTTCAGACATGAATGAACAAAAATAATAAATATTTTTTAATACAATACTTAACATTTACGTACAAAGTAAGTACTATTTTTATTAGTATTATTGGACAAAGCATATTCTCTACCAAGCGTAGGTCAGTCGGAGACTACTATTTCTTTGAAAATATATTGCAAATTGTATTTTAATATCGTCTATATTGTTTTATAAAACGTCGTTTCGAGAAAAACGGACTTTAAGTTTGAGATCGATTAGGGGCGGGATTAGGGGAGCAGATTAGGGGCGTCGGTTTGTTTCGTTCACTAGACTTATCCAAGCAAGTACTTATTTAACCAGAGCTTCATTTTATTACGACGCTTATTACGTAATAAATCTGTGACATTTGTTGTTAGTTGTGTTCCCATTGACTTTTTGTTCATTCTTCGTCGATTTTGACAAATTGCCGGTATAAGGTAAGATGTTATTCTATTACGTGATCGCTGTCGCTTTTGTTTGGATGCCGGTGTGTTCTGTTCAAGCCGTTTTAGCGAAATTCCTTAAAAAATACTTATATTACATTTAAAATATTATCGACTGCGAAATGAAAAACAGTTATGTTTGGTTAACGTTAGGCAATCTTTATTTTTAGTTTAAGAATCAACGTGCGTTTGTTGTGTTGTATTTAATAAAATAAAAGTACTTACTTATATTTCCTTGCGGTACCCACTCGTACCCACTTCACAGTGATAAGGTAATTTGCCTACTCATTATAGTACACAAACTAATAACAAAACTATTTCCGTGCACAGAGCTAATAATACATTTGCAGTAACTTTTGGTTTGCTGAATTATTAAAACTAGCTTACACCAATACCATGCGGTAAATCCTAGGATTTACCGCTATGTCTTGGTAAAAGCCCGAAATTATATTGATAAATACCATTTTTCGGACATCTACCAATTCATATTGGTCAAACCTAGGATTAACGCGTTAATCCTAGGTTTGACCGTATTTCGGGATTTTACAGTAACATATACATGTTGGAGGTAAGTACTCTCGACCGTACTGGTAGACACACAAATAAAGATATCCGGAATCGGTCAGTGCAAATTTGAATGAAACAAACAACTTTTTCTGACCTTCTGCATTATTGCAAAGCTTCTTCATAAACAAGGTCTGCAAGAACACAACAATCAATAAACCATAACAAAATTAAAACAGCTACCTACTTATACTTAGTTTCTAATGGAGGCATGCGTAAACAAATAACCGACTCATGTTCTCACTGAATTTTCTAAGCTCAACTTCACAGAAGCATTCGGCTAACTACCTCTATCAAAGTGAGGGGGGGGGGTGAGGCCACACTCCTAAGTTCATTATGTTTAAAATTAAGTCACACATTATATGTAGGTATATAACGGTGAAGTAGATCATGGAAAATATACCTATCAAAATTACTAAAAATGAAAAAATCTATATCTACTATTAAGGCTACTTATTATTATACACAACTTTGTAGAAAGATTAAACAATACGTTGCAAGATGTACGATGGCGCTCTACATTTGAACAACTTCCCAAACCAATAAAAATGCTGATCCAAGCGTTGGAAAGTTATTGCAACCAACCAAGTGCGAAGTAGCGGGGATTGCAAGTGCAAAATAAAATACATATTGGAAATATTCTGAACGAAAAAGATGACAGACAGAGACAGAGTTGGTGGCAATGAAGAAAGAAAATTAACGTTCTCGTAGTGGAAACTGCCCGGTCGTCAAAGCGACCCTGAAATTAATTATATTGTGTACGGAAGTGACGTTAATTTCCCCTGGTAATTTCATTTCATTCATTAACCGGGAAATAACTTCACTTATAACGACCCATCTGGTCCATGAGTTCGTCAATTCTATCAAATAATGTCTGCAAGATAACATACGACAAAAGGATGGCCGTCGCCTTCGACGGGCGTCGGGCGTCGCCATGTCGGACGCCTCCGCTCTCTAGCCGCTGTCACTGTGATTATTCAATACACGTTGTTATTATCCTTCGCATCTGACCTCGTCTCGACCGACGCATGGCGAAAAACAACCATCTTACTTTGATGTATCACTCAATACCCAGTCTAGCCTCGTAGCCTACACAGGACACACTGAATGTTCTTTATTCAATTGGTTATACTATCAAATTTCTCGCTCGTTCGGTCGCCTAAACAAAATATACCTGCCGACTCTAGATTGCATTGGAAAGCAACTAAACAACTAGCAATAAACAGAACGTTTTACCACAACAAGCTATTGCGGGTTCTTTTTGTTCAAAAAGCCCGTGACGCATGCTCCAGTGCACAGGACTGTCCCATAGTTTTGCTTAACGATATGTTTAAACGAAGATAGGTGGACTTCGGTCGGGCCATACATACCGCTTCCAGCACTAACGGGAAAAAAATTTATTATTCACTTTTCAGAAAAATGTATTCTTCATAAATACTTCTGGATTGTCTTAAACCTAAAATGCAAATTTTAGATTGTAATTATCTGCTTGCATGTAACGGATGTTACTAAAACTATGAAAAACTTGTAAGGTAGAGGAAACTAAATAACAAATTATAATCACCTTCGGCGTTGCATGTAGTATCGTGGCCATATATTATGTCCCTACTTTTGACGTCCATTTTCTCGGCAATCTAGGGGCGAAAAAATTTGAAAAAATTCTGGTGCTGTCCTTGATTATTATGCTACAACTGATAAAAATCACATGCGGAATGCTAGCATTCAATGTGCATTTTTGTAAAATCATTGGATTAGTGGTTGACCCACAAAAAGCTATATTATGCAATGCCAGCCATTCCGTTATTAGAGGAGCTAGAATAATGAAATATAGACTATAGGCTACCCAATAATTCATAGGTTTAAAGTTTATTACATAATTATTGTTTATCTTGCATTTTTCATACAAAAGATCGTGCTGAAACTCCGCGAATTCCGACGCCCGACGGTCTTTGGGGTACTGCGGGGAACGGGGGCGTTAGCGGTGCAGTCATGTCGGAGAGAACCGACACAGCTGGGAGAACCGGGGCAGCTTATTATCAATACACCAAAAGAACCATAACTTGACAAGGTTGTAATTTTAACTAACAATTAAATTCTTAATATTTGCATAATTTTGATTATAATATGTGACCCGGTACGAGAGAAATCTCTTCTATCGATTAGCGTTTATGTTTTCTTCAGTTTTTATACAATAAGGTTGTAAACAAGATTTTGATGGAAGCGGATAGATCTAATAATATGGAGTTAGCAGATTTTCCGATTAGTGGGGAATACTAAATTAAGCTTGCTTGATAAACTCAAAAAATATTTAAAAGGTATACCCGATTTTGTTATATAAATATTCAAACTATTATAACTATTTCAACAGCTTATTTATTAATAATATTTAAATACATGCAGAAACAATATAAAATAAAAACAACTCTTGATATATTACATATATTACAAACGTCAGCTCTGACCGTATAAAACTTTCAAAACTTTTACAAATTTAGCATCGTAAATTTGTAGACACAGAATATTTTGCAGATCACTCCTTAATTTTAAATGCTAAACCCGACACCCGATTTAAATTGCCAAGAATTCCCACGGGACTTCCCATGGGACCAAATGCCTGTTCGTGGTTCTGTTATCTTATTGACTTCTTTTGCCATTATTTTTTAATTCGGTTATCTGTCGCCGGATATCCAAATTCCAAAGAAGTTTGGAGGCATAATCGCGTCGTGTCGTTTTATGTATTGTGTCCGTAAACACTATAATGCACGTGCGATCCGCCACTACCGGCAGCCGGCAGCGTCGCTGTCGATCCCCCGCTCGCCCCAAGGACCGTAGAGCGCCGCGTCAACTGCAGCAATCATGAGATGCTTCAACTCGATCTTTTGTAGGGAAAATGCAAGATAAACCATGATTATGTAATAAACTTTAAACCTATGAATTAGTGGGTAGCCTATAGTCCATATTTCATTATTCTAGCTCTTCTAACAAACGAATTGCTGGCATTGCATAATATAGCTTTTTGTGAGTCAACCACTAATCCAATGATTTTACAAAAATGCACATTGAAAGCTAGCATTCTGCAGGTGATTTTACTTTTTAATTCGTTCAAATCTATGTATTATTTCCGGAGTAATTAATTGCTAAAGTTAAACGAATAAAATTTAAGTGGAAAAAACAGCGCCAATTCTTCTTAATTTGGAAAAATCGGACTTCGAGACTTCGAGCTAATTTCATTGGGTTATCTGCTAACTGTTTCACGGAAGCCACACCAACGATAATATGTCGAAATGAATCGAAACATGTTTAGGAGACAACGGAAACATTTACTAAAATAGAAATAAATAGTTATTGAAATTTACAAATACAAATACAATTTTCTTTTCTTTTTCTTCATTATACGCAGTATGAAGAAAGTATTGTAATCGCGCCAAAGAAAAATTGAGATCTTAGCGGAAATATATCCTTTTGGGTCACCTGAACATATTTAACCAAGGTTTAAAAAAATCTGATGTGGCCAGGCACATGACTTTATCATACAATATATAAAATTAATAGTTTAGCTGCATGAGAATCTCTTTGATTGAGATCAGTCGTGTCTGCATTAAAATAAAACTAGTTAGCCAGGATTTAACAGATAAATAAATACTTAAATAAATAAATAATTCCTTTATTAAAATAAGACTATATTAAATGCAACAAAATATTATTTATACTTAGGGCGCAGTTCAGCACACTTTTTTCCAAATTGCCTTACTCTTCCACTCAACCCCTTACGCAAACTAGAACTAAGACATAATTGTAGCAATAATATAAAAATAATTCCGAGAACTTATCAAAACAAAAACAAACCAAAAAATTACTCTACAGTCTAATTACACGTAATTGCAGCAAATCCAACTCAACAAAACATCGCACCTGCCCATAAAAAATAAAAATTAAAACAGCCTCCAATGTGCGCTCGATGCCTAAAGTCCCCCCTGTTGAGCAAACAGACAACGCGTCACCTTTCCCCCAAACCTGTTTAACGATAAATTTTTCATATCTTCCCTGAGACCATTGTATATGTGACTGACCTGGTAAGAGAATGACAGTTTATACAGCTCAGTGTGATGGGCAGCTGGAGCAAACAAACCCCCGAATCTTAAATTAAGGTTATGGACATCCGTTCTACAGCATATCTTCCGCATGAGGTATTGTGGGATCCTAGTGGATAGCAACTTATGATACAATATTGCTGCATGCAACACCCTAGTGTTATCCATGTGCAACCACCCCAAGTCGTCCAGCCCATTCGATACATGATCATACTTCGTCAAACGAAAAACAAACAGAAAACATGCATTTTGGACACGCTGAACGCGCTGCCTATCCGACGCCATCAGGCAAGGACGGTACACGGTATCACAATATGAGATCTTTTAATACTATTAACAGTAGTCAATATTAATTGACATAATTGTGAGATAATGTCAAAACATCAGCATTTGACACTACCGGGACTGTCATTAGATTGAAAAATTTGCAAATCCTGGGTCACTATATAGTATTAAATCAATGCAGATGCGACCGATCTCGATCAAATAGAATTTGCTCTTGCAGCTAAACTATTAATTTTACCAATAAATGTTATAGGCATAAATTATTCAAAATTTCCTCTGCTTTAATTTATTATTTAACTATTTTGACGAAATTACAGAAATGGCGGCTCATTTCTAAAATCCTTGAAAAAGGCGTAGAGTCCTTTGGACCCTTTTGAAACAAAAGCTTTTCAGCTCTAAGTTAGGTCATGAAACTTCTAAATATGAACTTTCGTCCAGATACCTTTAGTAGTTTCTCCGGAATCGTCGCCACAAAAATCGTTTACACACACACACACAGAAATTTTTTTGTACCTTGGTCAAAAATGTTCAGGGGACCCAAGAAGACCTATTTCCGCTAAAATCTCGATTTTTTTTTTCGGCATGATTACAATACTTTATCATACTGCGTATGATAAAGTAAAAATGTCTGTGTGTGTGTTTACTCGTTTTTGTGGCGACGATTTCGGAGTAACTACTGAAGGTATCGGGACGAAACTTAATTTTTAGAAGTTTCATGACCAAACTTATAGCTGAAAAGGATTTTGTTCAAAACAGTCCAAAGGAATGGATGTTTCCTCTAATCCTTTTTATGGATTTTGCAAATGAGCAACCATTTCTGTAATTTCGTCAAAATAGTTAAATAATAAATTAAAGTACAGGAAATGTTGTAGAATTTATTTCTATGAATTTTTTTTTGGTAAAATTCGAAGTTTAGCTGCATGACAAAATTCTAATTTTTCAAGATCGGTCGTGTCTGCATTAATATAAAACTAGTTAGCCAGGATTTGTCAGATGTTTTCATTCTAATGGCAGGAGGTAGTGTCAAACGCTGATGTTTTGACAATACCTACTGCCAATAGAATCAAAATATCTATCAAATTCTGGCTAGCTAGTTTTATTTTAATGTAGACACGGCTGATCTCGATCAAATAGAATCTCATGCAGCTAAACTAGTAATTTTATATATAGTATGATAATGTCATGTGCCTGGCCACATCAGATTTTTTATTTTGTTTCTTTCATTATTGGTACTCTTATAATTTTAGAAAGACTAATTTAATTATAATGACGAATGACTTAAACAACGACTTAAAGGAAAACATTTCATCGTTCAATGAAGTTCTGTTTATTTATACTTCTAGAGGGTGTTCTGTTTGAAATATAAAAATTGACACCATTTTACAAATTTTCATTTGGACTCCATATTCTTCTAATGGCAGCTCATCGTGAAACAGTCTGTATAATAGTAGAAAAAGAGGTGATTTATCTTTACCAAACATGTAGTTGCAAGGTTACTTTCAATAACGTGCTGCGTCCGTTGGAAAAAAATACTAGCGGAATTATGTTACATCGGTTACAGATGTGCCAACAATCTACAATTTACCAGAGAATTAAATTTCATAAGTGACGATGTAAAACAACTCGAAGACGTGAGTGGATGAAGGTGTTATGTTACAAAATATAAGAGGTTTCAGTTTCAATCCATTTACTTAGATAGATTAAAGCCAGACAAAATTGCGTAAGAAAAACTCACGTCTTCAACTACTCTTGGGTAAATATACAGCATACATAAAAACATTTTATTGCAAAGTTCTTTTTAATCAGGAAGAACCCGAGATAGGTCGTTGTGGAAAGTATAACTTTTCGAAGATCTCTACCGATGAATTAATAATATATTTATTATTTATTTATTACCTTCACATAATTTTGCTAGTAAACTTTTGTCCAAAGGCTACAGCAGAAAATTTATAATTAATTTAAAAGTAACCTTGCAATTACATGTTTGGTATAATATAAATTAAAATGTAAAATATAAAATGTCTATATAATGACGAATGACTGTAATTAGACTTAAAAACCTTGCACCGTTCAATGAAGTTCTGTACACTTATAGTTTTTAGAGGTGGTTCTTTTTGAAATACATATTTAAAATCTTTCCATTTCCGGTGTAACCAGAAGTAACCAAAAACTGAAAAAAAACAATAAGACATAATTTTCTTTTTTATACAAAAGACTTTTTTCACTAGAGATGTGACACGTAGTTACGATTTTTTTCGTTGATGTCAAACCAGAAGTCTACGTTACCAAAATGTAATAACAATCAAAATGATGTATTTTTTACACTCGTATTTTTCGATAGAGTGTACTTTTCTAAATATAAATATGATCAGTTTTAATCATCTCAAAAAATTTGGAGCATGCCATGTCAAAAATTATTTTGCAGAACAAGTACTGCTCAAATGTAATAAATGGTAGTCACATTAGACACAAATAGTGTATCGTTGGAAATAGTCGGATTTCATTATTTTTTGAAACGTTGAAAATGTAAAGCATTTACGCTATATAGGTTAATGATTGGCGCTATTTATTTTTCAATACTTTTACGCATTTCTTTAAATTTTTAAATTGTCTACATATAAACAATCATAATAGCAACTTAGCTATACGTAATATTCTAAAATGAATATCGTTTTATTTCTACAAAAACTTTTACTTGTTTTGCGTCTACATACCTATAAAATTGAAACAGCTCCAGCAGAAACACCCTGCAATTCTTCTCGTTCGTAAAGTACTTGCAGTTCAGTTTTCAATCTATTTTAAGGATAGAAACGAACTATTCCACAAAGAAAATTGTCAGGAAATTCCATGCGATATTCAGTAAAGTTATGTACCGTGAATAATAGCAGCTATAAAAACTGAAGAAAACAAAAACATATTATAATCAAAATTATACGAAAATTAAGAATTTAATTGTTAGTTAAAATAACTACCTTGACAAGTTATCGTTCTTTTTGTGTATTGACAATAAGCTACCCCGGTTCTCTCAGCTGTGTCGGTTCTCTCCGACATGACAGCACCGCTAACGCCTCCCTTCCCCGCAGCACACCAAAGACCGTAGAACGTCGGAATTCACGCGGAGTTTCAGCACGATCTTTTGTATGAAAAATGCAAGACAAACAATGATTATGTAATACATTTTTTCCGTCGATCGTTTATTTATGAGTCAGTTTAGTGAATAGGAAATCGTTTATTAATGTACTCCATTAATGCACGATTTCTATTAATGCATGATTTGTTATAGCCAATCACAAAACGCAATGATGTCGTTTGATTGGCCAATCGAACATATGTGAAATGAAACCTTCCAATCAAAACATACCGCTCTCTAGGACTGTCAGTGTCAAGTTACATAAATTGTCATATAACCTAAAAAGACATCGGCGAAGAAAAATCTATGTAGAAGACGCTAGAAGAATACGATCGACGGAAATTTTTTTGTAACCAACTCGAATATTAAACAGCGATTAATAATCTCGACAATTAAGTCGATTAGTCAATTAGTCAATTAGTCAATTAAGTCTGTTTAACGCGCTCGCTTCGCTCGCGCGTTAAACATTCTCGATCATTAATCGCTCTTTTTAATATAGTTGTTGGTTAAATAACTATAAACCTATGAATTACTGGGTAGCCTATAGTCTATATTTCATTATTCTAGCTCTTCTAAGAAAGGAATTGCTGGCATTGCACAATATAGCTGTTTGTTGGTCAAGCACTAATCCAATGATTTTACAGAAATGCACATTGAAAGCTAGTATTCCGCAGGTGATTCTTCTTTTTAATTCGTTTAAATCTTTGGATTATATCCGGAGTAATTAATTGCTAAAGTTAAACGAATGAAAATTACGGGCCAAAAACAGCGCCAATTCTTCTTAATTTTGAAAAATCGGGAAAACGACAACATATACAGCTTTCTAATTTTTATGACTTGTAGCATATTAATCAAGGACTGCATCAAATTTTTTTCGCCCCTAGTTTTGCGAGAAAATCGACGTCAAAAGAAGGGATATTCTATATGACCACGATATCACATACAGGTGTTTCAGAAATAACGACTAATCTTGAAGGAGCATATGCCCAAGGACGTAATAAGCATGTTTTGTCAAATAACATTTGATCTCACTTAACGCATTTTTGAGAAAATTAATAAAGAAGGACGGAGTCCGTCCCGTAACGAGCGGAAGAAAATCAACAACTCTCCACTACAGTTGTGTTGTAACTGTTGACAAATCAACTCCGCCGGGAACATATGGGTCTCCTACCACTCCGGCCTTTCGCGCTGAGCGTAACAATGACCTACATTCGCCAGCTTGATATGAACGTACACACGCGTGGTCACGGTCAGCTGTTTGATGGTTTATCAACATTGAAAATCAATTGGATTGTGGAATCTTTTTGTTAGTGTATTTGTGTAGTGATTTGTGTAGTACCAGAGTCGGATGAATTACTTTCTATGGCTAGAATGCGACATAACTTTGATCGGCCGCGATGCGAAGTTGCTGTGTGTTGAGTCGGTTTGTTTTGTTCGACGGATATTGCTTAGAAATCATAATGTTTGTAAATCCGCATCACATTTCTGGATTAGGTACGTACTAATCTCTCTAATTTTCAATTAATAAATGTTTGTACGGACGTTTCCAACCGTAGTCGGGTCATGCGCGTTCGGCTATTTACCAGGGCCGGCCTTAGACGAATTTTTCAGTACAGTTTTGTTAGTACTTAAAACTTTGACACAGACTATAGGTTATTTGATCAACATTGCTTCTCTGTCCTTGGTGAGTATGCTCCTTCAAGGTTAGGCGTTATTTCTGAAACAACCTGTAAATTGTAAACTAGGAGATGTTGTAAGGGTAGGTAGAAAAATTCGTTTGTACATTTATAATTTTTTTCCAATTGATGAACATCTAATATAGAAATCTTTGATTTACCGACCAACAGACGGCATCTTTTAAAAATACTGCCAATCATATTCTGATGTTCGAAGATAGCGACAAGTGCCGATAGGTTTTTTGATCTGAGCGACTTGTTATTATTTAAAAGCTTGTTAAGAATTTTAACCTGGACATAAAGCCAAACCGGCCGGGACGCCGGGACCTATGTCTCAAACATGGACTATCCCGGTCAAACTGGGACGACGGTAACCATATGCGGAATAATTTTGTAAAATAGTTACCAAGCTAGAAAATAATAAGTTGATTAATACCAAATACCTTGTAATTCTGATTGATAATTCCACATCGTTCCGCAAGTTATTAACAATTTTAGTGCACTAATGATTTTAGTACCAATTTTAAAAAGAAACAAGTTGTTTTCACAAAACCTTGTTGATAGACCCCAACAAAAAAATACAAGGGAAAATTAAGCTTTATAACGCCACCATTACGCTTTTAGTCGTAGATACGAAACTAAAGGCTGCATCACATCATATATTAAAACAAATTTACCTCTGCTGATGAAGATAATTTAAAACTGATTCAATATTTTTTCATTCTTTAGTAAATTGTTAGGTAATACTCAGGTATATAAATACTCAAAACCCAATTGTTTTTAAGCTAATCTTCATTTGTTTAAATGATCACAGTTTAAGATAAAATCTATGGTACATACAATTTGTATACAAGTAAGGTGTGATCACAAACAGTTTTTTGACACAAAAGTCGATGTTTTTAAATAACACTGAGTGTATGGTTACAAAAATATCACATTTGTTTGAATCTATGTACTTTGTCACATAAGAAAGTTCTAACTACTTGTACGAACATTGTACGAAAATGTATCGTTTTGGAGATAATTGCAAGCGACTAGCGATTGTACGCGACAGCCTAATGTTTCCATAGAAACATAAAATCATGTATTAGTATTAAAAAGGATATCTACATCAATTTTTGCGTGCAATTTATGCGCGATATGGATTATTGTCGCTTGCGATTTACAGATGTCATAGAAATTTGCACGTACCGAATCATAAATAAATGCGATTGTAAAATTCTATCGTATACATCAATATATACATAATTTATTTTAAATTGAAGTATAACTTCTTTGCAGTGGGTATGAGTAAATGGACTGGATAATTTTGAATAATTAGTGCAAATCTGTGATAAAAGGATGTAAATGTATTCGTGTATAGTAATATGTCACATGGGCGTATCCAGCTAAATTTAAATTGCTGTATGGTTGAAGGGTGCCTATTGTCAAGGCCTTAAATTTACGTGGGTAAATGCTTGGTAAGAATACATTTTTTGGTATTTTTCAAATAATTCTTCGGTGTTTGAGAAACTTAAGATTATTTAAGAACTTATAGAGCCGTAGAGGACTTTCCAAGGAAGAGTTTGATCTATTATACATATGGATTTGACGCCCCCAACCCATCCCCATAGTGCCCTGAAAACTACCCTTAAATGAAAAATGTACATTCTTCAGATAATTGATCCTTCTAATCATTTCAGTCTTTTTTCTCTCATAGAAATTATTACTATAAGTAGGCTTACCATAATTTTGATATGTCAAACCAGGACAAGAATTACTTTTGGAAATAAAATATAAAAAACGTGAACAACCCCACCTGCTCCCTGTGGTGGGTTTTTTGTTGTCTTTGTTTTTTTCTTCTTGTTGCTTCCCAGGTGTTATATCAATTATTATCAACAATTGGGATGTTAAAAGTAACCAAAACACACGTAATTTCAACACAACAAAAATTACTGTGTAAAAATAAGATATGATAACACTTATTTTGTCACATACCTAATATTTCAATATTGCTTTCTTAGATGCCAAACCAGAAGTCTACATTGCACAAATGTGAGACGTCATGAAGACTTACCACGTTCGTAATCTACAAAGAATTTTCGAAATTACGGTTACGTTTTGCGACAAAAAAAAAGTTTAATTACTTATTGACCCCCTCGTATTTTTCGCTAAAGAGAAGATATGTTTTTCTATTATAATATAATATGCTTTAATCACATCATACAATTTGGAGCATTTCATATCAAAATTTAATTTGCAAAACAATATTGCTCTTACTATTGGAGTCAAATTAGCCAGAGATAGTGAGTTATCTCAAAACCTGTTGGAAATACTTGTATTTTCACGATTATTTACTAACATTGTATCAATTTAACGCACTGAAACCATACATAAAGAATTTACTTATTTATTTAATAAATGTTCCCATTTGTTGAAATTATTAAATATACTAATAATAATATATATAAGCAATCATAATACAAACTTAAGTACTTAAGTACATGTTTCAAAGTGATTACCAAAGAATTATACAACCCTTCAACCTTCAATTTGATGTATGATAGAAAATAGAACAACTTTTGAAAACGTTTTGCTAAAGCAGAACACCGTAATGTATATTCCATGTTCAGTTCAGAAGCCACACAAAAAAGTACAATATCGTTAGTAGTGGTTGTACGCCTACGAGCAAAACATCTAGCATTCATAAATATATGACTACCCCAACTAATTACCTACATTTCGGTGTATGATGGAAAATTATACAATAATTTTTTAAAAAGCTATAAATATTTTAGTAGCGCGGCCGACCAAAATATCAATTCTCTCCACTCGGTGCCCTACATAATATCGTGAGGCGGCTCGACCATGAGGGGATATGAAGGGACTTCCACCACCTAGCAGCATTTAAAAGTAAAATTTCTAATGAATTGTCTTTAATTTTGCATATGAGAAAACAATATCATTTTTTTCTGTACCAAAGATATGTAATTTGTACCGCAATACCCTCATAAATAACGGATAGAACTTATTGTGATTTAGTCTATGGGTAAATACAACGATTAATTTACTTACAATGAAGATAAGTTATACATACAATGATTTTGATCAAAATTACAACATTATTTCCCGTTGCTCTTCCTCGTAATATATATTTCAAACTTACATAGATAATAATCGATGCAAATTATTGTGATTTAGGAGTTGTTTGGTTTGCTACAGAACGTAAAAAGGTGGCTAACTAATCGAGATAATCTATATTTTGACGTATGGAAAAACGTCATGCATAAATTTCTTAAAACATAAACAATTGTCAGCATCATTTCACAATATATGCCTTTGGCAGTCGACTATTACAAGAGATTTTTCTTTTGTGCACTGATCTGATTACTGATATAAAAGTTTGTTACGAATTTTAACCGGGACATAATATCAAACCGGTTGGGACGCCGGGACCGATGTGTCAAACCGGGACGTATGGCAAGCTTAACTATAAGTCTAGTGGAATGTTTATATACATATGTCAATTAATTTTCATTTGTTTAAAGAAATTCTATTTGTTTAAATAATTCGTTTTTCTCGAAAATCAGTTCTGTTTTTTGAGTTTCAAATGGCAAATTATTATCTTACAGTGACAATATTTACTAAAAAATTTCTTCCTATTGTTTGAACAATCAGTTATTCTTTTTCAACTTTTTTTCTAATTATGCTAGAAACATCAGCTTTTTTGTTAAATAAAACTTATAAATTTCATGTTCGAGATATCTAACAAACCTATTATCTATATTATCTAATAACCCCACATTTAATTAAACAAATTCTATTCGTATAAACAATTTTTGTTTGCAATTCAGTCAATTCACTTAAAATTATTTTTTTATGACGGTCTGGCCAACTGTTATTTTCAAGTGACAGTATCTATTTTTAGGGATGATTTCCATTGTTTAAATAATAAAATATTATTAGTTTTCAATATCATTTATTTAAATATATTTAAATGATTTGAAATTCTGTTTTTTTTTGGGAAATTGGGGAGTTACAGTTCTTTTTAAAACATTAAAGTTTATTAATCACACATCTCTCTTTATTTCTTATTCTCATTTCCTAGCACTGTGTGTCGCAAGATAATGTTGATTTGTTGCTGTCTGAAAACTATTCCCTGTACTCTAATTTGATGAAATATTGAAAAAGAATATAATATTTTATTATTCAAACACTGGAAATCATCCCAAAATATAAATGATGTCCCTTCAGAATAACAGTTGGGCAGATCGATCTACAAAAAAATTATTTTAGGCGAATAGCAAACAAATATGTAAAGACATTTGTTTAACCAAATGTGGGTTTATTAGAGAATACAGACTAGATATCTCGAATATGAAATTTATAAGTTAATTTCACAAATAAATTGACTTTTCTACCATAATTAGAAAAAAAAGTTGAAAATGAATTATAATTGATTGTTTAAACAATAGGAAGAAGTCCCTCTAGGTAATACACTGCCATTTCGAACTCAGAAAACAGAATTCAGACGGATTTCGAGAAAAACGAATTATTTAATAAATAAATAAACAAACTCAAAAATGTTTGCCAAAATGGTGGAAGCGCTATTTTTTTGATAGATTTCAATTAATTTTAGCATTTTGTAGTAGCTTTGGAAGAATTTATAGCAATGAATAAAAGCCAGTGAATAAAGGATATAGATATAGAAACATAACCTAAAAAGTTAACTTAAAAATAGTGTCTATTAATTATAATAGTCTGAATAGAAGTATTTGCCGGTGACTGATTAGTTACTTCGAAGAACAAGAACTTACTAAAGAATTGTACGTTTAGTAAAGGTGTCTACCTAATTCCGCTAGGTAGCCGTTGAGGGTTATAAATTTCGACGCATTTATAAAAGAAACCAAATTCTAATTTCGGTAAAGTAGTTTATTAGAATAAATTATACTAAGTAAACAAGTAAGTAAACTTACATACGATGGCGGTAACACAAATAGTTGCACACAACTAGAACTAAGACGAAGTTGCAAGGGACGTACAAAAAAAGAATACGGTATTGGCACGACCTGAATTCTGTCCAAAATGTTACCGAAAACATATACGTTACATAAACTAAGAAATCCTCTACACTTTAAATGTACTATAGCTTGCTAGATGTATACTGATATTCAATAAAGCATTTATTGCGCAAAAACCTACAGTCCCGCAATAGTAATTGGCTGCTCTTAGCCGGTTTCAGCCAAAGCTTCTTGCGCTTTGGTTGGAACCGGCAGAACGCACTCAAATATACATTTTACGCATACAGGTATAAACTCAAGCACAATATCTCAAAGTAACAAAAAATAGGTGTCGCATCTCCTATATGCACCACTGTATGTATTCTCAGAAGAAATGGCGTTTCAGGCGGTCATAATCGTAAAGCTTTCCAGATAAAGATTTTCTGTTTTGAAGTTTTTACTCCTTATTATTGTTTGTTGAGGCGTAATATTTTCAAGCCGCATAAGCCAGGCCGATCGTTATTTTCAATTATTCCTCCATTCTTCTTCAAACCGCGTAAATTATTCTAAAACTCCTGTAAAAAATACGCCCATCATTATATTATTGTGTGTATTTCCAGTGTTGTTAGGTTTATGTTTTATTACGAGTAACGAGCTTATTATTGGTTGTTCTTGAGCATCAAAAGTGACTTACGTTACATGTTGCGTAGGGGTAGAATACCATTTCTACAAACGGTTAATAGTAACCTTTATACACATAGTTAAAAAGCAAGTTTTTCCAAATTATAGGTTTACTTGGCCTTTTGCGTTGTTATGCGTTTCTTTAAATCTCGTTTGTTAGTGCAGCCTGAAAATCGACCCGTACTCACTAACTGCAGAAAACTGCCAACTGATTTTATCATAAAGTATGGATTTTTTAATTATTTAGATTTTTTAATACAGGGTGCTGTACAATTTAATCAATACTCCTATGTTTTGTGAACATGGCATATATAAATATGCCATGAGAAAACTTCCGCAAATAAAAAAAAAACTATATAATACTTACATTTCTTTAAACTAAAATTCGATTTATTAAAGAAATATCTATTTTTACTGCTATGCAATGTGTGATCAAATTTTCATACAATCCCTAATCAACTATTATTTTTTGGCGAATAAAGTGATATATTAAATTTGCATGTACACACGATTCTTTTATCCGTTGTTAAGTAGCGTAATCCTGTTATTGTTCAATTCTAAATTAATATGATTTTGTCATTGCGGATATCTAAATCGTTGAATTTTACAGTCATATTTGCTTATGTACATATTTGTGCAAGCATGAATCATTGATTGATATGTAAATCGCGTGATATCAAATTCATATCGTGCATTAATTAACACACGCACAACATACAGGATAAATTGGTAAGTAAACGTATCCCTTTAAACACTTTATAGTTAAGGTGACCAGTATATGATTGAGGCAAAGCGGGACACAAGCAGAGTGGGGGGTAGTAATTAAAACCAAATACTTGCGTTGTAGTAAAAGTCTAAAATCGACGCATTATAGGTTTTTTTAAAATATAATATATATTTGTATTATGAATAGGATTTTGAGTTGGGTTGGGTATAAGTTGAAAAATCTTTACAACACAAACAGTGTATTATCGGCGGACAAACTTACTTCGAGTCTTAATGATGCAGCGAATAATTACAGAGACATATATTTACACGAAACGATTGCTCAGCATTTCACAACAACTAACAAGACACTTGGACATTATACAAACCAAAACAAACCAATCCTACTCTGTTGCAGTACCTATCCATCAAGGTATAATCTCAACAAAACGACTTCTAATTTCCGAGAAAGAGATAATAATACTTCGGCGCATAAGTAGCCTCCTACAGTTAATTTGGAATGTCCATGTCGACAAAGGTACATAAAATAATATTCTCGAAAAAAATGCCTCTTTTCCTTTGTATAATATATTAGCAGTCCCAAATGTTATTTTGGCAATTCTTGAATGAAACCCACCTACCTGCGACATCAAGAACTGCATTAGCGCATCTGTTTGTCTTAAAGCTGTTATTATCCGCGTTAAATCGTAGTTTTTAACTTCTCCACGATCTAATCGATCATAGATCTTTTAAAATAGTTCTCTATTCAATTGCTGAATATGCTAACATACTATGTATTTAAGGGTACTGTGGGAAATGCTGCTGAAGCTCAAAGAAAACACCATCGCTGTTTCCAGGATAGGCGTGTCCAGACGTACAGACGTATGGTAGAAAATGGCATTGCTCAACGACACATAGAGCCTCGTGCAGCCAGGAGGCCCAATGACGACGAAGATGACGAGGAGGACATTCTAATAAAACGAATAAAACCGTATTAGCAAGAATAACATCAGCTTGGTTTGTCGCAGTGGAAGGTGTGACCTGTACCAGGCTCTATGTGTCGTTGAACACTACCAGTTTCTCCCACATATCTGTACGTAGGCCCAAAAACGCTAATGTTTGGCACGTGTCTGTCCTGGAAGCGACGATGGTATCCTCTTTGTATCCGCTTCAACAGCAATTCCATCACAGTGGCCGAAAATAACTAAATATGTACAGTGAGATCAGAATTGATTGACCTGTCCGCTCTTATGAAATAGGGTTATATATTGGTGCATATTTTTACTAAAACCCCGTCTCATGCGAGAGGACAGGTCAGTCATTTTTGATCTCGCTGTAGTATGACAGCATATTAAGCATTTGAATAAAGAACCATTTTAAAAGTTTTATGGTAATAGTTTTGATACAAATGCGTGCGAAGGCACACGGTCTGTTATCCCGCATAAGTGTGAGACATTCATGAATTGTCAAAATTATATTTGGGACTGTTGGAATTTGGAAGATATCGAACAACATTCTGCCTTCTGTAACTTTTGATCAAGTTAACTGTAGGAGGCTACTTACTCGCCGCAGTATTATTATTTCTTGCTTGGAAATTAAAAGGCGTTTTGATGAGATTTGCACCTTGATGTATAGCTACTGAACCAGAGTAATTTTTGCGACGAAGTGCCTATCAAATTGTTTGTGCATGAACTTGCATTAGAATTTCTGAAGTAATTCATTTCATTCATCAGTATTTACCCAGTATTCCTGTGTAGATGACCTTTCTAGGAAATTTTCATTTATCAATAGTTATTACGCCTTGAAGACACCATTGACAGAAAGAAAGACTGCGAAAATATTTATTATTTACAGTTTGTTCGGTTATAACTTCAGTCACGTTTTCTTCAAAAATCATAAGAATTAAAATATCTCGAAAGCTGTTAACAAATGTCAGATGTTCAGCGCTATTTTTTATCATCACATAAATGGTTCATCACAAAAACGAATACTGAACAGTGTACTCTTCGTGTTGGAACCAACCTATACTACCATGTTAGGAATGGATGTCGTATCTATTACACAACTTTTTAAATTATTGAACTTGTGTGCTACACAAAATGCCCTACACAAACTTTTTAGAAGTTACAACTTTACTTTGACTTTCTATTTTTTAGGGCATTGTGTTCATGCAATATAAATACAAAAAGTGACAAAATAAATCATTTTTACATTACTACAAAAAGTTTTTCGAAAACCTTATGTATCTTTTGAGTCCGGAATCGTATTGAAAATATATAAATTGAGCTCGCGTTTACTGCATTAAACCTGTGAATCCCTCGGCCTACCACAGGCTCTTCAACTGTAATATGTATTTGTTTTAAGCTAACCAAAATAAAAGAGTCACGTTACTATTAATTATTTTGCATATACCAAAATAAGTAAACGCCATAGCTATAGGAACGCAGATTTTTTTGCGATAACAACAATCTTTATTTACAAATTCGCCGGTACACATCAGATAAGTTAATGTGTGCTCATGTATACAACACCTGTACAAATTCATTTGGGGTTATCCGAATTCCATGATTTATTACATGACTGGCATATGGGTTTCCTGTAATGTTCTTGTGTTTTCATCGACAAATCATATTGGCATTTTTATCGTTTTGGCAATACGCGGTATATGCAACGAAGAAGATTATTATAACTTCGTATTTAAAGACTTATGTTTTCAAATAACATTTTTGCATAGATTTGAACATAAAGATACTTTACTCTCCAGTGTTTTTCATAGTTTTAGTAACACGCGGTACATGCAACCAGATATGCATTCTAATATTTGCATTTTAAGGTTAAGACAACCTAGAAGCTTTTATAAAGAACAAAATTTTCTGAAAAGTTAATAACAAAAATTGTAACCATTTTACTGTCCAACTCTTTGCCGGATACGCTATGTGTGATGTGATGTGAATATTATGTATACAGTTATATTATGTTGTTTATATTTTGGGCTCAAACCCATAAAATGGAGCCCACTGCAATCAAATACTGTTGTTTTTTACAGCCGGTACGTAAAACTGAATAGAATACCTAATCAACCGTCATTATTCTTCATGCTGTTGCTGGTTTCATGTTTAAGGTGTCCGGTATTGATATGATGGTCAAGCGGACGTATATACTCGTCTTTATGGTGTTTTTCAGATCCATAAAACTCTAGATTCGAAGCTTCATATACTGTCGTAAAGTGTCAAAATAAAAGGCATATTTATGCTCTCTAGCGTAAAACCAGAATTGAAACGTTTTAACCGGACTATAAAATGTTTTAATGTGATGGATGGAATTGCTCAAACCGAGTGTTCAGGGTAAATAATGCCAACTGTATTTATTATTATACATAGTGGGATTGACATTGTATTTATTTCTTTACGATTATATCGCGTACTATTATTAATTTCAATTGTTGCCATGGTACATTGTGCATGTCCACTCTAACAATTTGTCATTAATTATTTATTTATGAACCATTGTTATAATTATTGATAACTTAATTATTAAAACACAATATGTAAAAAAGGTCGGCATATAAAGAAATAGTATAACATAATGACAATTTCTGTCCATTTTTATGATAATAATAATCAATATTTTGATAATAATCAATGATTTCATTTATTTCCGAGGAAGTACTTTTTTGCTTTGTTTTCGAGGAAAGGCGACATGCAGACATGCCGGCAACTCAGCGGCGCCATGTATAAAAAAGCAAACGGATTTGAAAACGAATCTAAGAAAGTAAATATTCAAAGACAAAATGGGTTCTTGCCCTTGCCCTAGTGCTTCAATAAAGTCACAAAGCATGTGCAGTGTGTAGAGCAATCTTTACCCTTCCTGCGACGAAAGGCACGTTATAAACTGTGAAAAGATCCAAGAAACAAAAGCAAGACAAATTATGTGTACCTTTAACCGATATGGAAAACTACCTATAGAGAATAGTACTCGAGTTGGAGGAAAATCAGAAAATTCTATAAGAAAAACCAAATCATAAAATAATATAACACTTCTGTGAAAGACAGTTTAAAAGGATTGTCAAAAGTAATGCCACCATACCATCTAGGGACACCACATACAGAGACAATGTAGCGCAGTCCCTGTAAACATAACACATTCCCCTGTCAATGATGAAAAAAGAAAAATACTGTGTAAAATACAGGACATAATAGCCAAATTCGAATTTCGGTAAAGTAGTTTATTAGAAAAATTATACTTAGTAAAATTACATGCGATGGAGGTAACACCAATAGTTGCACACAACTAGAACTAAGACGAAGTTGAAAGGGACGTACAAAAAAAGAATACGGTATTGGCACGACCAGAATTCTATCCAAAATGTTACCGAAAACATATACGTTACATATACTAAGAAATCCTCAACACTTTAAATGTACTATTGCTTACTATATGTATACTATTGAAATTTCCATTGTCCGTAGATAGATATCAGCGAGAATTATTGTTTATTAAGAATGTTGTCATACATAATGGGTACCCTGAGAAAATAGTTGATAGAATGATTAAGAAGCAGAATCAAAAAATGTATGTAAATCAAATATCTACTTTAAATACTTTGTCTGTAGAAAAGAAGAATTATGTTAAAATACCGTTCGATTGTGCATATACAAGGGGTTTGAGAAGTATTTTTACATCACAAAATCTCTGTTTAGCATATTCGACTCATAATAGCATAAAAAACCTTCTTGGAAACCCAAAGGATAAGGTAGATGTACTTGATAAATCTGGTATATATTGTATCAAATGTCATGACTGTGAAAAAGAATACGTAGGCCAGACTAGAAGAACAATTTTAACTAGGTTCAGAGAACATGTAGCTCATTTTAAATATAATCGTTTTGAAAAATCTAGTGTGGCTCAACATATTTTAGACACAGGTCATAAAGTAGTTGTAGATGACTTAAAACTTGTAAAAGCTGTGTCAAATAATAGGGAACTAAACAGCTTGGAAAGTATCTTTATTCACTTGAATAGAGATAAATTAATAAATTCAGACAGGGGTCCTATACCTAGCCATTGTTTGACCTGCTTTAATTAAAACTTGTTTTTTACGCTTCAATGATCAATATTCACTGAGGTGTGACCAACAAATGTGTATATATAGGATAATTGTTAACATGGACGTCACTTCCACTAGTGATTTGCTTGGACAATATCCAGTAAAGATACTATGAAGTGCTAATCTCTCTTTTCCTCTTTTTAGGTTCTACTGAAGATGGCAACATAGTTGCTGAAATACGTATTTAGGTTTCTAAAATACTTGTTGTGGTTAGGGGTTTATAATTTTATTATATGTATACTGATATTCAATAAACTATTTACCGCGCATATACCTACAATCCCGCAGTAGTAATCAGGTGCGCTCAGTTGGTTCCAGCATAAGCTGCTTGCGCTTTGGCTGGAACCGGCCGAACGCACTCAAATATACATTATATAGATAATATTGCATATTGTATAGAACAATATCTGAAACTAACCAAAAATAGGTGTCCCATCTCCTATATGCGCCACTGTATGTATCGCCACTGTACGTTTCAGGCGCTCATAATCGTAAAGCTTTCCAGATAAAGATTTTCTGTTTTGAAGTTTTTACCCATTATTGTTTGTTGAGGCGCAATATTTTCAAGCCGCATAAGCCAGCGCGATCGTTATTTTTAATTATTCCTCCATTGTTCTTCAAATCGCGTAAATTATTCTAAAAGTCTTGTAAAAAATACGTCCATCATTATACATTTGTGTGTGTTTTCCTTTGTCGTTAGGTTTATGGGATATTACGAGTAACGAGCTTATTGGTTGTTCTTGAGAATCAGAAGTGACTTAGGTTACATGTCGTGTAGAGGTAGAATACCACTTCTACAATCGGTTAATGGTAATCTTTATGAACATGGTGAAAAAATACGACTTTTTTCCGAATTATTAAATTACGTCAGTCATACATTGCCATCAGCTGTTCTTTTGGAGTCATTTACCTGGCGTTTTGCGTTGTTATGCATTTCTTTAAATCTCGTTTGTTAGTGCAACCTGAAAATCGACCCGTACCTACTCACAAACTGCAGAAAACTGCCAACTGATTTTATCATAAAGTATGGATTTTTACATTATTTAGGTTTTCTACTACAGGTTGCATACTCCTATGTTTTGTGAATATGGCATATATAAATATGCGATGAGAAAATTTCCGCAAATAAAAAAAAACTATTTTAATACTTACATTTTTAAAATTTGGTAGGGCAACCGTTTACTGTTTTGATTACTATGTGCTGCAACTTGCAAACAATACTTCATTCTTCTGTTATAATTTTCGGGTGGATGAAGAAATATATTAAATTTGCATGTACACTCGATTCTTATATCCGTCGTTATATCCGGATTTGAAAACGAATCTAAGCAAGTAAAGTTTCAAAGACAAAATGGGCTCTTACCCTTAGTGCTTTAATAAAATCACAAAGCATGTGCAGTGTAAGTGTAGAGCATATCTTTACCCTTCCTGCGACGAAAGGCACGTTATAAACTCTGAAAAGATCCAAGAAATAAAAGCAAGGGACATTATGTGCACCAAGAACAACAACACGCCTTTAAGTGATATGGAAAACTACCTATAGAGAATAGTACTGGAGTTGGAGGAAAAACAGTAAATTCTATAAGAAAACCCAAATCATAAAATAATATAACACTTTGTGAAAGATAGTTTTAAAAAATTGTCAAAAGTAATGGGACACCATACCATCTAGGGACACAACATACAGAGACATTGTAGCGCTTCCCTGAAAACATAACACATCCCACTGTCAATGATGAAAAAGGAAAAATACTGTGACAAATGAAGGACATAATAGCACTAAACCCAAACTCTCAAATACTAAAACTCACAAAGTCAGAAAGAACACACACACTCCGTTTGGGGAAGACCACGAATGAAGAGAAAACAGCTACCGCCGAGATCACCCTGATTAAAGGAGCCTTAAGAATGGCTTGATTCATCAAAAGATGTAACGGACCAGCAAATAAATGCGCTCCAAAAAAGATACTATCGAAACGAACGTGCAAATATGTTTTGGTGATGCACCAACAAACATAGAGGGCTACTACAATTTATACTCGTAAATCTCACGAAACCTATAACATCAAAGAATGCCAAGATTACACCTAAAAGGGAGAGAGCAATATCGCTGCCATTAAGCTTGAATTATGTCGTCGTGACGTTTACCGATCTCCTTTATGGGATTTTACCGCCCATATACAAAGCATGGAACTGTTTCTAAACCACATCCTGAGCACATGTACACCCTTCAATATAAACCCTACCGAAGAAAGTAATCAGCCGCTGGACCTCATGAACTCGTTCAGTCGACATTAAACGAATCCACCAATCCACCAGTATTTTCAAAGGCCAAAATCATGCATCGACAATATTTTCACAAATACACGGGACTTCTCTCACGCAAGAGTTTTCATTGATGGCCTAAGCGACCACAAAGCCACGGCTATGCGAGGGAATCAACTTAAGCCCACCACACCAAACAATTAAGATGAAATAAAGAACGCCACCAGCAAATACAAACAACTTTCTGGAACGACTCAAACAAATACTTGGGATGATGAAGAAATTCACGAAGATCTGCTGAACATGAAAAAGCAATACATTGTAGACTCCCAACGTGCGCACAAGAAAAGCGATGAAAATGCAATAATGATGGCCACTAATAAAGGAAGAAGAAAAAATCTGATGTGGCCAGGCACATGACTTTATCATACAATATATAAAATTAATAGTTTAGCTGCATGAGAATCTATTTGACTGAGATAAATCGTGTCTGCATTAAAATTAAACTAGTTAGCCAGGATTTGACAGATATTTTGATAGTCAATAGTATCAATCGAAGGTATTGTCAAAGCATCAGCATTTGACACTACCTACTGTCATCAGAATAATAGTTGTTTATCTCACAAGTGCCGAAAGTACGGAATAGCACAACGAGCGGTGATGCGGCGCGTCACCGATGGCGGAGCGTCGTCGTCGCATGTGAGCAAGTCGCGCTATGTAGTTTTCGGCAGGAGTGACATCAACGTTTTTGTGTCGCTTTTTGAGAAATACGTATTTTAAAAAAAAATCAAAAATGGTTATATTTCGGTATAGAAAATGTTAGGTTGATACCACTTCTACGAAATGTCAAGTTCAAAAAGCTAATTCAAATTCTGACAGATTTATATTCGTTCATGACACTGTAGATGACGTTCCATGCGGTTCTCCGAGTGTGACAGCGTGGTGACAGCCATAGACATTTCTGTGGTGACAGCACAAAAAATATATTTGTCAAAATCCTGGCTACTATGCAGTTTCATATCAATGCAGATGCGACCGATCTCGATCAAATAGAATTTGTTCTTGCAGCTAAACTATTAATTTTACCAAAAAATGTCATAGTCATAAATTATTCAAAATTTCCTCTGCTTTAATTTATTATTTAACTATTTTGAAGAAATTACAGAAATGGCGGCTCATCTGCAAAATCCTTGAAAAAGGCTTAGAATAAACTACCAGTTCCTTTGGACCCTTTTGAACCAAAAGCTTTTCAGCTCTAAGTTTAGTCATAAAACTTCTAAATCTGAACTTTCATCCCGATACCTTTAGTAGTTTCTCCGGAATCATCGTCACAAAAATCTGGTACACACACACACACACACACACACACACACACACACACACACACACACACACACACACACACACACACACACACACACACACACACACACACACACACACAGACATTTTTTTGGACCTTGGTCAAAAATGTTCAGGGGACCCAAAAAGACCTATTTCCGCTAAAATCCCAATTTTTTTTTTCGGCGCGATTACAATACTTTACCATACTGCGTATGATAAAGTAAAAAAATCTGATGTGGCCAGGCACATGACTTTATCATACAAAATATAAAATTAACAGTTTAGCTGCACGATAATCTATTTGACTGAGATAAATCGTGTCTGCATTAAAATTAAACTAGTTAGCCAGGATTTGACAGATATTTTGATAGTCAATAGTATCAATAGAAGGTATTGTCAAAGCATCAGCATTTGACACTACCTACTGTCATCAGAATAATAGTTGTTTATCTCACAAGTGCCGAAAGTACGGAATAGCGCGACGAGCGGTGATGCGGCGCGTCACCGATGGCGGAGCGTCGCCGTCGCATGTGAGCGGGTCATGTAGTTTTCGGCAGGAGTGACATCAACGTTTATTGTGTTGCTTATTGAGAAATAGGTATTTAAAAAAATCAAAAATGGTTATTTTTCTGAATAGGAAATGTTAGGTTTATACCACTTCTACGAAACGTCAAGTTTAAAAAGTTAATTCAAATTCTGACCGATTTATATTCATTCATGACACTGTAGATGTCACATCCGTACCAACATACTAAAATATAACTACACTCATCGCTATACATTATTTACTTTCTCAATTTATCGCTTTTACAATTAGATATAACAACGGGTTGATATATCTTATCAACAAACAATCAAATTGGTGATCTTATTTTATTTGAATTTTGTATTTTGTGCTTTGCCGCACTAGAGCGGCAACGTTCCATAGCGGTTCTCCAACCTCTGATGAAATCAGCTGTTTTCGAGTGTGACAGCCATAGACATTTCTGTGGTGACAGCACAAAAACATATTTGTCAAAATTCTGGCTACTATGTATTTTCATATCAGTGCAGATGCGACCTATCTCGATCGAATAGAATTTGCTCTTGCAGCTAAACTATTAATTTTACCAAAAAATGTCATATTCATAAATTATTCAAAATTTCCTTTACTTTAATTTATTATTTAACTATTTTGACGAAATTACAGAAATGGCGGCTCATTTGCAAAATCCTTGAAAAAGGCTTAGAATAAACTACCAGTTCCTTTGGACCCTTTTGAACCAAAAGCTTTTCAGCTCTAAGTTAGGTCATGACACTTCTAAATATGAACTTTCGTCCCGATACCTTTAGTAGTTTCTCCGGAATCGTCGTCACAAAAATCGTTTACACACACACACACACACACACACACGCACACACACACAGACACACACACACACAGACATTTTTTTGTACCTTGGTCAAAAATGTTCAGGGGACCCATAAAGACCTATTTCCGCTAAAATCTCAATTTTTTTTTCGGCATGATTACAATACTTTACATACTGCGTATGATAAAGTAAAAATTGAGATTTTAGCGGAAATAGGTCTTTATGGGTCCCCTGAACATTTTTGACCAAGGTACAAAAAGATGTCTGTGTGTGTGTGTGTGTGTGTGTGTGTGTGTGTGTGTGTGTGTGTGTGTGTGTGTGTGTGTATGTGTGTAAACGATTTTTGTGGCGACGATTCCGGAGAAACTACTAAAGGTATCGGGACGAAACTTCATATTTAGAAGTTTCATGACCCAACTTAGAGCTGAAAAGCTTTTGGTTGTAAAGGGTTCAAAGGAACTGGTAGTTTATTCTAAGCCTTTTTGAAGGATATTGCAAATGAGCCGCCATTTCTGTAATTTCGACAAAATAGGTAAATAATAAATTAAAGTAGAGGAAATTTTGAATAATTTATGCCTATGACATTTTTTGGTAAAATTAATAGTTTAGCTTCAAGAGCAAATTCTATCTGATCGAGATCGTGTCTGCACAAAAACTAGTAGCCAGGGCTGCCATTTATGTAATTTCGTCAAAATAGTTAAAAAATAAATTAAAGTAGAGGAAATTTTGAATAACTTATGCCTATGATATTTTTCGGCAAAATTAATAGTTTAGCTTCAAGAGCAAATTCTATTTGATCGAGATCGGTCGCATCTGCATTGATATGAAACTACATAGTAGCCTGGATATGACAAATAGTTTTTTATGCTGTCACCACAGAAATGTCTATGGCTGTCACACTCGAAAACAGCTGATGGAGAACCGCTATGGAACGTTGCCGCTCTAGTGCGGCAATGTATAAAATACAAAATTCAAATAAAATAAGATCACCAATTTGATTGTTTGTTGATAAGAAATATCAACCCGTTGTTATATCTAATTGTACAAACGATACATTGAGAAAATTGTAAATAAAGTATAGCGATGAGTGTAGTTATATTTTAGTCAGAATTTGAATTAGCTTTTTAAACTTGACGTTTCGTAGAAGTGGTATCAACCTAACATTTCCTATACAGAAATATAACCATTTTTGATTTTTTTTAAATACGTATTTCTCAACAAGCCACACAAAAAAAGTTGATGTCACTCCTGCCGAAAACTACATAGTGCGACTCGCTCACGTTGGACGACGACGCTCCGGCTTCGGTGACGCGTCGCATCACCGCTCGTCGCGCTATTCCGTACTTTCGGCACTTGTGAAATAAATAACTATTATTCTGATGACAGTAGGTAGTGTAAAATGCTGATGCTTTGACAATACCTACTATTGATACTATTGACTATCAAAATATCTGTCAAATCCTGGCTAACTAGTTTAATTTTAATGCAGACGATTTATCTCAATCAAGTAGATTCTCATGCAGCTAAACTATTAATTTTAAATTTTGTATGATAAATAATAAAATTATAAACCCCTAACCACAACAAGTATTTTAGAAACCTAAATACGTATTTCAGCAACTATGTTGCCATCTTCAGTAGAACCTAAAAAAAGAAAAAGAGAGATTAGCACTTCATAGTATCTTTACTGGATATTGTCCAAGCAAATCACTAGTGGAAGTGACGTCCATGTTAACAATTATCCTATATATACACATTTGTTGGTCACACCTCAGTGAATATTGATCATTGAAGCGTAAAAAACAAGTTTTAATTAAAGCAGGTCAAACAATGGCGAACTAGGTATAGGACCCCTGTCTGAATTTATTAATTTATCTCTATTCAAGTGAATAAAGATACTTTCCAAGCTGTTTAGTTCCCTATTATTTGACACAGCTTTTACAAGTTTTAAGTCATCTACAACTACTTTATGACCTGTGTCTAAAATATGTTGAGCCACACTAGATTTTTCAAAACGATTATATTTAAAATGAGCTACATGTTCTTTGAACCTAGTTAAAATTGTTCTTCTAGTCTGGCCTACGTATTCTTTTTCACAGTCATGACATTTGATACAATATATACCAGATTTATCAAGTACATCTACCTTATCCTTTGGGTTTCCAAGAAGGTTCTTTATGCTATTATGAGTCGAATATGCTAAACAGAGATTTTGTGATGTAAAAATACTTCTCAAACCCCTTGTATATGCACGATCGAACGGTATTTAACATAATTCTTCTTTTCTACAGACAAAGTATTTAAAGTAGATATTTGATTTACATACATTTTTTGATTCTGCTTCTTAATCATTCTATCAACTATTTTCTCAGGGTACCCATTATATATGACAACATTCTTAATAAACAATAATTCTTGCTGATATCTATCTGCGGACAATGGAAATTTCAATAACCTATTTACTAAACAACTAATAAAAGACAATTTTTGTTGAAAAGGATGCTGCGAATCATTAGGGATAAACCTGATTGTGTTAGTACCTTTCCGATACACGTCAATTTCTATTATATTTTTGCTATTCCTGACTACCAGAGTATCTAAAAATGGAAGTTGGCCGTTAACTTCTTGTTCTACAGTAAAGTTAATGGTGTTGAACTTAGAATTCAAAACGAGAAGAAAATCTTGAATACTGCACTTCTTGGTGTCAAAAATGGCAAAAATATCGTCGACATACCTAACCCAAGTCTTAGGGAAATATGGTGCTATAGACTTTACATTGGTTTCAAATCTGCTCATAAATAAGTTGGCAATAAAAGGTGAGAGACAGTTACCCATTGCAGTTCCCTCAAGTTGTTCAAAAAACTTTCCGTTTATTTGAAAACAATTTTGAGACATACAAAGGGCAGTCAATCTTACATATTCATCTATTTCTGACGGGTCAAACTTGTTATTGCACAATAATTCCCTAAGAAACTCCAAAGTTTCCGGAATAGGCACACTAGGAAACAGTGAAGCAACATCAAATGAAATCAACAATTCGCCATCCTCTAATTTTACATTGTTAACCTTATTGATAAACTCCAATGAGTTATTAACAGAGAAGCTTGGTTGAGGAACAGGTAAATTGTTGAACTTATTCGATAACCATTTCGCTAACTGGTAAGTAGGTGAGTTAATACCTGATACAATAGGTCTCACAGATTTACCAGGTTTGTGAATTTTGGGGAGAACATATAATCTAGGTACAGTAGGATTGGAAACATTGAGTTTAAATCTAGTTTGGCGGGTGATAAGATTAGGACAACTGGACAGCGTACTATTTATTTGACGGACTAGTTTGGGCAGTGGGTTTTTCTTGATTTCCTTATAAGGACCATTTGCAATTAAGTTATCAATCCTATCAAAATAATCCGCTTTATCCAATATGACCACCTTATTACCTTTGTTAGCCTTAAGATAGAAACAATTCTTCTTCTTGAGTCCTTCAATAATTTTGTATTGATCTTTACATTCATTACTAACTTTAAAGTCCTGTTGATTCATTAAAAGCTGATTTTTACAAGAGCTCCTGATTGCAGCTTTTGTGGTGTCATTACATTGGCTAATTGAAGATTCAATTCCTATTCCTATATTGTTATTGTATGATAAAGTTATGTGCCTGGCCACATCAGATTTTTTTTTTTGCATGATTACAATACTTTATTATACTGCGTATGATAAAGTAAAAACAGGGACAAAGTGCTTTAAACAGCAACCAAACATACCAACCAGCGAAGAATAGCACTTTTGCGCCATCAACAACAGAAACACCAATCATCTTTTTTTAATTGTTTACCTCTATCTTTGTTCCTAGTAACAAGGCTGTGGAAAATTCCACACTGAACTGTAAGAACAAAAAATTCGATACACATAGTTGTGAAACAAGTCGGATGTTTGCGCGGGATTTTGAATAGGCGTTGATTTCAAAGTCGGGAAGAACCGGCCTGTCAGTTTGGACTCCGACCGCGAGGGGTGGAATGGCTCGTCCGCCCTCCAAACGTTGTTGACGCTCTCTGGGGTATCTGGGCTTGAAAGATCACGGTCGTGCGTCGAGCGCCCGAGCGTAGGGCCCCAATGGGGGCCGAGTTATAGAAATGTGCTGTCTTGTGTTTTCTGTTCTCAACCATTTTAACAGGGAAGTTGTTTAATAGAGTTTATTGATTTATATTGTGACCATCTCTCGCCAAAGATTATTATCGTTGTTTTAGAGTTAACGTTCATGTCTTTTTGTAAGCAGTTCTGCATTTTTTCACGTTTTTGTAAATAGATTCTAATGTGGTTTATTTGGGTATTCATTTTAGATAGAATAATATAAATCTGTCCTTTTTGTGGCGAAGCATTTTGGCTTTCAAATGGTTTTGATTTATAACAGGTGAGTTCAAGCTTCTCTAACAAAGTCTTAGAGAAAGAACTCACAAACTTTAAGCCTCCGACGAGTTAGATGGCAAGTGGTGATAACCAAGAACAGTAAAGATGGCAACTGGTGATAACCAAGAACAACTTCTATTGTGAACAACAAATGCTAAACAAATCATTCCCAAAGAGGTCTGCACAATGCACATACAGTCCTAAACTATCAATACTGTCAACCAATGTAGGTAAGCAACTGTTCCCATATGTCGCACTAGAGACAAGTGCTTCGGAAGGAATTTTCTTACTGCGAAACCTCACATTTAACCAACATTTGTATAAGAATTGCCATATAATACTGCCAGCAATTCTAAACAGTAAAGAGAGATATAAAGCTAAACCCGCACAGAAAATAAAGGGAAAGAGTAATAAAATTCTGGCAGTTTTACGACATATCCACGACATAGCCATTCACTTAGACGAGCGCAGAACACATCCACTGGTTGTGTTTTGAAATACTTACCCGTATAATCGTATAAAACCTATTTTTTTGGGTCAGCGTGTCACATCTAGATGGCGGTGATATTCGCAAGTTTATGTGATCCATCAACTTGTGCCTAGAGACCCTTGCGTATATTCAGCCCGAGTGACTTGCTTGGGTCATAACTTTTGCCGGGCATTATTCCTTGTCGAGCCGTATTAGACCTTTTCTCTTGCCGCAAATATACGTACAAATTCTGTGAAATTCAGAAAAGTTTGTTTTTGGGCTTTTGTGTTTTGTTATTACACAATAGACGCATACTAATAGAGCATTATGAAAGGCTCTGAAATATGCACAATCAGCCACGTTTGTAGTAGAATATTGACTACAGGATGATTTCGAAACAAGAAATTGTTAAATTTGATCACAATTAAATGTAAAATATCATAGGAAAAAAATGTTTTAAATTCAATTTGATGTTCGATGTTCAAATACTAAATTTTGTATATTTTCTTATAATTATAGATTATTTTTATAATTATTTAAATTTTTTATAGCAAGTTTATTTTAGGTTTTAGCGTTTGTTCTTATTTTATTGTTTGATGTTAAGTCGACATTATTATTAACAACAAATAATGACAACTACATGAGAAACACGCTCAGAACTTTTAAGAACTTTGAAACTCAATGTGGCTGATTCAAGAAAGATAATAACTACTTTTCATGCAAGACAACCTACTAATCCCAGATTAAAAAATTTCAGTTATCGGTTATTTTTTATTACGGATGTACTTTACAGAAAGAGATTTGCGATACTACATTCCATTTTGATATTTGACCATAAAATACCATTTAAAACACTATTCCTTAAAATATTTCTAATGTAAATGTAAAAAATATTAATTCTGGTTCATTGTAGATGATAGGGCCATTTGGGGCCATTTATGACGTTTAAAATGGTAATTTTCTAATTACAAATTTTTTTGTAGATAAAAAGTTTGTCCTGATTGATCCATAAATATCACAAAAGAAAACTGGCATAATTGAAATAATCTGATGTGGCCAGGCACATGACTTTATCATACAATATATAAAATTAATAGTTTAGCTGCATGACAATCTATTTGGCTGAGATAAATCGTGTCTGCATTAAAATTAAACTAGTTAGCCAGGATTTGACAGAGATTTTGATAGTCAATAGTATCAATCGAAGGTATTGTCAAAGCATCAGCATTTGACACTACCTACTGTCATCAGAATAATAGTTGTTTATCTCACAAGTGCCGAAAGTACGGAATAGCACAACGAGCGGTGATGCGGCGCGTCACCGATGACGGAGCGTCGTCGTCGCATGTGAGCAATTCGCGCTATGTAGTTTTCGGCAGCAGTGACAACAACGTTTTTGTATTGCTTTTTGAGAAATACCCATCTAAAAAAATTCAAAAATGGTTATATTTCGGTATAGAAAATGTTAGGTTGATACCACTTCTACGAAATGTCAAGTTTAAAAAGCTAATTCAAATTCTGACAGATTTATATTCGTTCATGACACTGTAGATGACGTTCCATAGCGGTTCTCCGAGTGTGACAGCGTGGTGACAGCCATAGACATTTCTGTGTGACAGCAGAAAAAAAATATTTGTCCAAATCCTGGCTACTATGTAGTTTCTTATCAATGCAGATGCGACCGATCTCGATCAAATAGAATTTGCTCTTGCAGCTAAAGTATTAATTTTACCAAAAAATGTCATAGGCATAAATTATTCAAAATTTCCTCTGCTTTAATTTATTATTTAACTAATTTGACGAAATTACAGAAATAGCGGCTCATCTGCAAAATCCTTGAAAAAGGCTTAGAATAAACTACCAGTTCCTTTGGACCCTTTTGAACCAGAAGCTTTTCAGCTCTAAGTTTGGTCATAAAACTTCTAAATATGAACTTTTGTTCCGATACCTTCAGTAGTTTCTCCGGAATCGTCTCCACAAAAATCGAGTACACACATACGCACACACACACACACACACACACACATACACACACACACACACACACAGACATTTTTTGTACCTTGGTCAAAAATGTTCAGGAAGACCTATTTCCGCTAAAATCTCAATTTTTTTTTTCGGCATGATTACAATACTTTAGCATACTGCGTATGATAAAGTAAAAATTGAGATTTTAGCGGAAATAGGTCTTTTTGGGTCCCCTGAACATTTTTGACCAAGGTACAAAAAAATGTCTGTGTGTGTGTGTGTGTGTGTGTGTGTGTGTGTGTGTGTGTGTGTGTGTGTGTGTGTGTGTGTGTGTGTGTGTGTGTGTGTGTGTGTGTGTGTGTGTGTGTGTGTGTGTGTGTGTGTGTGTGTGTGTGTGTGTGTGTGTGTGTGTGTGTGTGTGTGTGTGTGTGTGTGTGTGTGTGTGTGTGTGTGTGTGTGTGTGTGTGTGTGTGTGTGTGTGTGTGTGTGTGTGTGTGTATGTGTGTGTGTGTGTGTGTGTGTGTGTGTGTAAACGATTTTTGTGGAGACGATTCCGGAGAAACTACTGAAGGTATCGGAACGAAAGTTCATATTTAGAAGTTTCATGACCTAACTTAGAGCTGAAAAGCTTTTGGTTCACAAGGGCCCAAAGGAACTGGTAGTTTATTCTAAGCCTTTTTCAAGGCTTTTGCAAATGAGCCGCCATTTCTGTAATTTCGTCAAAATAGTTAAATAACAAATTAAAGTAGAGGAAATTTTGAATAATTTATGTTTATGACATTTTTTGTTAAAATTCATAGTTTAGCTGCAAGAGCAAATTCTATTTGATCGAGATCAGTCGCATCTGCATTAATATGAAATTACATAGTAACCAGGATTTCGACAAATATTTTTTTGTGTTGTCACATTCGAAAACAGCTGATCTCAGCAAGAGGTTGGAGAACCACTATGGAACGTTGCCCAAGTGCGACAAATTATAAAATACAAATTTCAAATAAAATAAGATCACCAATTTGATTGTTTGTTGATAAGAAATATCAACCCGTCTTTATATCTAATTCTAAAAATGATAAATTGAGAAAATTATAAATAAAGTATAGCGATGAGTGTAGTTTTATTTTAGTATGTTGGCAGGGATGTCATGAACAAATATAAATCTGTCAGAATTTGAATTACCTTTTTAAGGTGCGTTTACATTAGTGATAATGGCAGTGGTAGCAGACGCCATTTTAGTATTTCTAATAGAAAATTGCTAGGGACTCATGTTTATGTACATGCAAACTAATATGTGTCACTATCACGATATGTAAGAAATACTATAATTTCGTATTCTACCACCGCCATTACCTACCATTACCACCAATCGGAACGCACCGTTAAACTTGACGTTTCGTCAAAGTACCAACCTAACATTTCCTATACAGAAATATAACCATTTTTTATTTATTCATTTTTCTCAAAAAGCAACACAGTAAACGTTGATGTCACTCCTGCCAAAAACTAGATAGCGCGACTCGCTCACATGCGACGGCGACACTCCGCCTTGAGTCACGCGCCGCATCACCGCTCGTCGCGCTATTCCGTACTTTCGGCACTTGTGACATAAATAACTAATATTCTAATGATTTAGTGTAGGTAGTGTCAAATGCTGATGCATTGACAATACCTAGGATTTATCTCCATAAAATAAATTCTCATGCAGCTAAACTATTAGTTTTATATATTGTATGATAAAGTCATGTGCCTGGCCACATCAGATTTTTACTTTATCATACGCAGTATGATGAAGTATTGTAATCGTCCCGAAAAAAAAAATTGAGATTTTAGCGGAACTAGGTCTTTTTGGGTCCCCTGAACATTTTTGACCAAGGTACAAAAAAATGTCTGTGTGTGTGTGTGTGTGCGTATGTGTGTGTGTGTGTGTATGTGTGTACTCGATTTTTGTGACGACGATTTCGGAGAAACTACTAAAGGTATCGAGACGAAAGTTCATATTTAGAAGTTTTATGACTAAACTTAGAGCTGAAAAGCTTTTGGTTCAAAAGGGTCCAAAGGAACTGGCAGTTTCCTCTAAGCATTTTTCAAGGATTTTGCAAATGAGCTGCTATTTCTGTAATTTCGTCAAAATAGTTAAATAATAAATTAAAGTAGAGGAAATTTTGAATAATTTATGCCTATGATATTTTTTGGTAAAATTAATAGTTTAGCTTTAAGAGCAAATTCTATTTGATCGAGATCGGTCGCATCTGCATTGATATGAAACTTCAAAGTAGCCTGGATTTGACAAATATATTTTTGTGCTGTCACCGCAGAAATGTCTATGGTTGTCACACTCGAAAACAGCTGATTTCATCAGAGGTTGGAGAACCGCTATGGAACGTTGCTGCTATAGTGCGGCAAAGTAGAAAATACAAAATTCAAATAAAATAAGATCGCCAATTTGATTGTTTGTTGATAAGAAATATCAACCCGTTGTTATCTAATTGTAAAAACGATAAATTGAGAAAATTGTAAATAAAGTATAGCGATGAGTATAGTTACGTTTTAGTATGTTGGTACGGATGTGACATCTACAGTGTCATGAACGAATATAAAATATAAACTTGACGTTTCATAGAAGTGGTATCAACTTAACATTTCCTATCCAGAAATATAACCATTTTAAATTTGTTTTAAATACGTATTTCTCAAAGAGCAATACAAAAAACGTTGATGTCACTCTTGCCGAAAACTACATAGCGCGACTCGCTCACATGCGACGGCGACGCTCCGTCATCGGTGACGCGCCGCATCACCGCTCGTCGCGCTATTCCGTACTTTCGGCACTTGTGAGATAAATAACTATTATTCTGGTGACAGTAGGTAGTGTCAAATGTTGATGCTTTGACAATACCTACTATTGATAGTATTGACTATCAAAATATCTGTCAAATCCTGGCTAATTAATTTAATTTTAATGTAGACACGATTTATCTGAATCAAATAGATTCTCATGCAGCCAAACTATTAATTTTATATATTGTATGATAAAGTCATGTGCCTGGCCACATCAGATTTTTTCTTTTCCACAAAGGCAATTAACGATCCGCGTCACTTAACAAACAAAAATAGTTAGATTTGTCGTCTCCAGCACCATTGACCTTAAAAATGGACTACGAAAATAAATTTGTTAAAAGTACTCAAATTCAGACCAAGTATGGAAAATCAAAAAGCACTAGAATAAACTTTTTTGATAAAACGTTGCCTCTATGGACCCAAATACCACCAAACAAATGAGGTAAGAGGTCTCATCTGATCAAATATCTCGCACGGGTAGGAAAATTTACTTTATTTTCGTAGTCCATGTAAATTCCGTCTTTAGTATTGTAAGGTTTGGAGGGCGCGTTAACCCTTTGTGGATAACCACATTAACGTCGTTGCATCTTCATTTGGGGTTGTAGCGGAGATGGTAGCTTTCCCGAAGGAATTAAGAGTCGTACTTCAGGTAATACAATTTATTCGGCATAATCTTTACAACGTTGTCTTAGCAATCTTAAAGCAGGGTTTTTGAGATACCCTACTGTATTGGTGGGTTTCAGCAGAAAAGTATTAACTTTAGCAAAGATTGTTGCATAACTTTGTATCATATGTCAAAATATAGGTAATTAATAGGACACTTCGAGGACACTTTTCGACGGCACTAAAGGCCGCATTTTCAGCAGGCCAGGAAGAACTAGGACGAATTTCGAAGACTCTAACCGAGGAAAATGCGATCAAATATCCCGAACAGGTAGGAATACTTCTACGAAAAACGAGGCAAATGAGGCTCCAGGCCATTTGGGAACCATTAGGTGATGACGCCATGATCACATTCCTACAGACCAACCTAGGAAGGGTTAAAGCGGCGTAAGAACTCTTGGAACTCCTCGGCAAGACATGGTGTAGACATAATTATAGTACTGGAATAGAATGTTGTAATGATAAAACCGTTGGCATGGCGAACCCACGACGACAAGAATATGATCGGCCGCGGTCGAACTGTGCAAAAAAAGCGAGTCCACCCAATGACGCCCAGGTTAGGCAGAGATCGGTGTTCACGTACACTCGGGACGGTGTGAAGCTGCCACGCACCACGTCCATGCCGTTAGCGGATTTCGGACAAACGCTTACGGACATGAAGGGATAGCCTGGAGACTGGAAACAGAAGGTACGTGGTGGCCGACGATTTTAATGCGAAGACAGAAGAATGGGTATTAACAACCACCGACAAAGCAGTGAACGTGCTTGGAAGGCGGCGACGAGCGGCTTGACACCCTTCAGCAAGGGCTTCACAGCCATCTTCAGAAGGGTATGGGAGGATAAGTGATCGAAGGGAATTTATTTATTTATTTTCTTCTGTTACTCATTTGTGCTGCAGGGGAGACAGTTCGGGGAGCGAGAGTTTGGCCACAACCCTTTCTGCCAAACTCCAGCGTTCCGCCGGAGGCAGTTGGTTAGCACCTTAAGACGATGGTCGGTGCGTGTCAACTTTTGTGATAGAGGTCTTGCGGAGAGAAGTTATCCAGAACCATGGAAGAAATGCCTCGCACAGAAATCGTCGGCGGGCAGAGAGCTTGCCAAGTAAAGACGGGTTTACCACCGTTGTGAGGGAGGAAATGCAGGTTAATGCTCCTTAGGTGGATGTCATAAAATGGCGTACCACTGCAGAGACGGGTACTCGTTTCGCTCACCAAATCGGTGAGCTTGTATGCATTGCCGGTCTGGATAACCGACATGATATTTGCGCCAAGAAGGAACCCAGATAACAAACCTACCCGCAAAATGACTGCAGACGTGAAACATTTTATGCGCCTAGTGACTGCAAATACGCCGGCCGATGCGTCCTCGATTGCGACTCAATTATCGACAGATGGTGCGAGTCGCACGCGAACGCTTATAATTTTCGCATTTTAAGCTGCGTTTGCCGTGAATGCTGCTGCCAGCATTCACGGGATCGCGGATAAAAGTCGGGTATAAGCTGCAGCCGTCACAAATAAGTGAATAAAAATAGTGGATAACTGCAGACATTGACAAAATCTTGATTATATTTATATATACGTATAATTTTTAAATTTTGGATACAAAATAAGAAACACTAAACAATATTCATATATTCATAAATTCATATATTTTTACTTTATCATACGCAGTATGATAAAGTATTGTAATCATGCCGAAAAAAAAATTTGAGATTTTAGCGGAAATAGGTCTTTATGGGTCCCCAGAACATTTTTGACCAAGGTACAAAAAATGTCTGTGTGTGTGTGTGTGTGTGTGTGTGTGTGTGTGTGTGTGTGTGTGTATGTGTGTACCCGATTTTTGTGACGACGATTCCGGAAAAACTAGTAAAGGTATCGGGACGAAAGTTCATATTTAGAAGTTTCATAACCAAACTTAGAGCTGAAAAGCTTTTGGTTCAAAAGGGTTCAAAGGAACTGGTTATTTACTCTTAGAAATTTTCAACGATTTTGCAAATGAGCCGGCATTTCTGTAATTTCGTCAAAATAGTTAAATAATAAATTAAAGTAGAGGAAATTTTGAATAATTTATGCCTATGAAATTTTTTTGTAAAATTAATAGTTTAGCTGCAAGAGCAAATTCTATTTGATCGAGATCGGTCGCATCTGCATTGATATGAAACTACATAGTAGCCAGGATTTTGACAAATATTTTTTTGTGCTGTCACCACCGAAATGTCTATGGCTGTCACACTCGGAAACAGCTGATTTCGTCAGAGGTTGGAGAACCGCTATGGAATGTTGCCGCTCTAGTGCAGCAAAGTACAAAACACAAAATTCAAATAAAATAAGATCAGTAATTTGATTGTTTGTTGATAAGAAAAATCAACCCGTTGTTATATCTAATTGTAAAAACGATAAATTGAGAAAATTGTAAATAAAGTATAGCGATGAGTGTAGTTATATTTTAGTATGTTGGTACGGATGTGACATCTACAGTGACATGAGCGAATATAAATCTGTCAGAATTTGAAATAGCTTTTTAAACTTGACGTTTCGTAGAAGTGGTATCAACCTAACATTTCCTATACCTACAGAAATATAACCATTTTTGATTTTTTTAAATACGTATTTCTCGAAAAGTAGCACAAAAAACGTTGATGTCACTCCTGTCGAAAGCGCCGCATTACCGGTCGTCGCGCTATTCCGTACTTTCGGCACTTTATTTTAATTATTTAAATATGCTTAAATACATATTTACTCAAAAAGCAACACAAAAAAACGTGGTATATCACTCCTGCCGAAAACTATATAGCGCGAGTCGCGTCGCCGTCGCATGTGAGCGAGTCGCTCACATGCGACGGCGATGCTCCGCCTTCGGTGACTATTATTCTAATGACAATAGGTAGTATCAAATTCTGATGCTTTGACAATACCTACTGTCAATAGTATCAAAATATCTGTCAATTCTAGGCTAACTAGTATAATTTTAATGCAACCACGATTTATCTCAATCAAATAGATTATCATGCAGATAAACTATTAATTGTATATATTGTATGATAAAGTCGTGTGCCTGGCCACATCAGATTTTTTTATTTAACATATATATTTATATTGAAAACAACAATTTTAATACCACAAACAAAAGGAATAAAGACAAGTAAATATAAAAAAAATAATAATCTTCTGCGTCGACTTCATTTGTCTGCCTTATCAGTTTCTGTGTACTGCTGCGTGTAAGCCGACGGCAGGTTAATTTTCTCCATAAAGGTCGCTTCGTTGTCTGGAATGTCAACCTCAGAGTGCTCTTGCGGAATATCCCCCGAAGCGTCTTGGTTTCCTGTCGAGTCCTCCAGGTTGAGTGACTCTGGTGTGCTTTTCTTCTTACTTCTTACTTACTGTACACGAAAACTAATAACAATACTAATAAACTAATAATAAAATGTCAAACGATACTGTATTCAACCACACAAAACAAAACACAAACTAAACGGGAACAAACTGCTCGGTAAATAGATATGTACAACTATTAGACGAAAACGTACGATGCACTTGCAAAACACTACAACACAAGATGGCGAAATGGCGTGCCTCTTCGTCGGGGAACCGCCGACCCGCACGCCCGCGCGCATGTGCACTTTGCAGTGTTACCACATTACTTTTGGGAATGAAATTACCTAAAGAATAAAAGAAAAACAGTAAATATTTGCAAACTAGATTACTTTTAATGTAAAATATACTGATAACTTGTTGCTCTTCGCTCATATGGAGGTTTAACTGTTATAATTTTATTGTAACTGTAACTTTAAATAAGTTTCTTCTAATTAGTAATATTCAATGTTAGCGATTGGTATTATAACATAGAACTATGTATATTATTAACTTTGAGCAAGCGTCAACGTCGAACTGAATCATACACTGCCTTCATAACATATGTAGAACGGCCTCATATAACGGTCATATAATGTTAAATTTAGGGGCAGATAGTGTAAGCACAGTCTGCGTATTACATAGAAACCCAGAATATGTAGACATTTTCCTGCGTTTCTTACTACATTGTCTGCGATGTCAAGTTATGAGGGTTGCGTGACTCTCACGATTGCTATCTGCGGAACAGACTATCAAAAGCACAAAGAAAAAGTGCAATCGGAGTAACCATATTGATTAGGATAGTTATTCAACAGTTCTTGCTAACGTTATGCTAGTAGTAAACAAAATTCTGTGTGGACACTCGGTAGTCGGTACCGAATGCACTCATATCATCATTTAAGGGTTGTTGTCTGTCAAGCCAGACGCAGACTCTGAGCATCGAAGGTTTACTCGCTGTTTTTATTACCTACCATTTTAAATATGAAAGATTAGCAACAATGTTCGTAAAAGTTATAAATACTCTACTGAAAAAAACTGACCATCTGTGTGACGTGTAATTCTACTCATGCTCAAATAGCGGGATTACCTTCCGGCACGTCGGGTATTGATCTCCTGCACATTTGGAAATGACTCAATTCGATACTGTGATTGATTTTAATTTAATAAATTGATTCCAAATTTGGAATCTCCTCTTACTACTATTGCTACGTACCGTGTCGTTAAATTGTACATGCTTTGTAGCCAACAATAACAGCGAGCGAGGTCCACGTGAGGCTTTCGTGGATTACCAGTTCCAGATATTTTACTTCCTATCATTTATTTGATAGTCATTTGAATGGTGTGGTCGTATTTGTTTCTTGTACTACATATAGATGATGTATGTTTCCTTCCTTTTCATTTACCGGCAACTAGCTGTTGTCTAGATTTTTTTCAATATGCTACTATACTTTCATATGTCATCTAAGTAACAATTTGCATCCTGAGTAACCATATTGATTAGGATAGTTATTCAACAGTTCTTGCTAACGTTATGCTAGTAGTAAGCAAAATTCTGTGTGGACACTCGGTAGTCGGTACCGAATGCACTCATATCATCATTTAAGGGTTGTTGTCTGTCAAGCCAGACGCAGACTCTGAGCATCGAAGGTTTACTCGCTATTTTTATTACCTACCATTTTAAATATGAAAGATTAGCAACAATGTTCGTAAAAGTTATAAATACTCTACTGAAAAAACTGACCATCTGTGTGACGTGTAATTCTGCTCATGCTCAAATAGCGGGATTACTTTCCGGCACGTCTGGTATTGATCTCCTGCACATTTGGAAATGACTCAATTCGATACTGTGATTGATTTTAATTTAATAAATTGATTCCAAATTTGGAATCTCCTCTTACTACTATTGCTACGTACCGTGTCGTTAAATTGTACATGCTTTGTAGCAAACAATAACAGCGAGCGAGGTCCACGTGTGGCTTTCGTGGATTACCAGTCCCAGATTTTTTACTTCCTATCATTTATTTGATCGTTATTTGAATGGTGTGGTTGTATTTGTTTCTTGTACTACATATAGATGATGTATGTTTCCTTCCTTTTCATTTACCGGCAACTAGCTGTTGTCTAGATTTTCATCAATATGCTACTGTACTTTCATATGTCATCTAAGTAACAATTTGCATGCTCATTCAATTTTATATTCATACAGAGCTGCTAAACTTCACAGATCACATAAGTGCAACAATTTTAAGTCTTTTGCCGATCATGCAATCTTTCCCTTTGTGGATCTACATAGTGCATATCTTTTTAAAGATATGCTGTAATCAAAATTATCTTTGCTGTATTCCTAAATCCTATGGGATGCACTTTCTGTGTTAACGTTTTCAGATAAGTAAACTGTATCGAAAGCTTTACTGAAGTGCATGAAACGTTAAATTACCATGGCGGGTTTGTCTAGTATTGTTGTCATTTACGTTAGCCGACCGAGATGTACATAGATGTTATTACCGAGGTTCTTTTGCGCCCATACTGCTGTTCGGATATTTTATTATTTCTCTTCTAGTTTAGTTTGCATTATCAACTATTTTCTTCAGCGTGACCAGTGATGCTATTTGGGTATGATTTTGTTACTATTTGTATCTAGGGTTGATAACAGTTGCCCTTCTGTGTACTTACTATTTGTTTGTACTATAATATTAATAGTATTTAACACTAATTTTTTTTTTTTTTTTTTTTTTTTGGGGATGTTGCCATGTGCACAAAGCCAGTGGCTTGTCTGTGCGGCAGTCGGGGAGACGGAGTATTTGAAAAATCCCCTGCCTAACCTGGGCTTGAACCCTGGACTTCTGAGTGGAAGGCATTCGCCTTATCCACTCGGCCACCTCCGCTCAAAAACATAAGATATCTATTAAGTAACTACAGAAAGGTAATCATATGAGAATATTTCACTCTTAGCTACGTCGTTCAACTATATTATTGCTTTATTGATTAATTTACACATTTTTCTTTTTTCTATAGTCATTCGACGCGACGCTTGAAACTTCAAATAATTCATAATTTTTCTCCCCTTTCGAATAACAATCCGTTATTTCAGTAAGATAAAGTCAAACTTGAGCTGTACTCGTCTGAATTTGCAATAGCGAAAGCTCAGAACTGTGGGGGTTGGATTTTATATTTTATTTCACTTGTAAATAACCCGTTCGAAATTGCGAATGGGTCGCGGTGTTTACATTCATTACAGGCAGGCGTTTAATTAGTCCCTTGAGATATTTGTTCGAGCGTATCGAGGTAATGGAATTTTCCAGTTTTCTGAAAATTACATTTTAATGAAATTATGATAAAACTGTTTAACCTCGTAATGCTGAATCACGAATATTGAATATTTATAATGAAAGGCTGGGTGTAAGAAAAGTTACTTTTTAATTGATAATATGAGTCAGAAGTGAGAATCTGAGAGTTTCAAACGCATCTCAAATACATCTGAATGGCATTTATTCTCCTAGATACACTTCTATTTAAGATCGTTCACATCGGATATCTCAGTTATGAAAACGTCAGATACTAGCACACATTATCAAGTTAAAAACTACATTCTTTAAACTCCAAAGAAACTAGAAACTTGCCTACGTAACAATGCCTATCCTTTACTATGAATATAGGTAATACTAATAAGAAAATGTATATGGTCAATTTTATTTTTGCGATTTATAGAACATTCTTCTATGGTATTTGCCCGCCAGACGTGTAATGAACACTTTTCACAGCTAGACGTGAAAATTACTGTACAAAATATATCCACCAGATGGCGACCGAATGGTCTTCTCAATCAAAACACACGGGCCTCAAGAAGTGCCTAGGCTCGCTATGATCGCCTGTGCATCTCTTCTCTTGGCCCGAAAAACATTCACTTTCTCGGGTTGGTAGACAATATCTGCTACAAAGAATGTTAATTTAAATTACAAACTTTGCACTTTGCTCCAAACACTCGAATAAACATTGCGCAAGACACCAGCTATCAAAATGTAATAATGTTAGCGTAGTGGTGTCTGTTAACGTACGACTGTGCCGTCTTAAAGAAATACCTACAAAGTTCATACTCAGACCAATCCTCAAATCTCAATCAAAATTGTTAACGCTAGCAACCGCGAAAGTTGCAAATGTCAGTCCGTAATTAAGAACTTTGCCGAAAGTTGCAATTCTTTATCAGCCTTAGACAGCAGAGTGTTTAAAATATGTATAACCTGAGTTGATAAATAACCACTACAAATCTGACAGTTGTACAAGTTTTCAACCCGTTCGCGTTAACGATAATTTTTTCATATCTTTCCTGAGACCATTGTATATATGACTGACCTGGTAAGTGAATGGCCTTTTCTACAGCTCAGCGCGATGGGCAGGTGGGCCAACAAACCCCTGAATCTTAAAGTAAAGTTATGGACATCCGTTCTACAGCGTATCTTCCGCATGAGGTATTGTGGGATTCTCTTGGATAGCAACTTATAATATAATATTGCTGCATGCAACACCCTAGTGTTATCCATGTTCAACCACCCCAAGTCGCCCAGCTCATTCGATACATGATCATACTTCCTCAAACCAAAAACAAACAGAATGCATGCATTTTGGACACGCTGAACACGCTGCCTATCGGACGCCGTCAGGCAAGAACCGTACAAGGTATCACAATATGAGATCTTTTTACTATTGACAGTAGATATAGTGAGATATTGTTAAAACATCAGCATTTGACACTACCGGTACTGTCATTAGACTGAAAAATATATTTGGAAAATCCTGGCTACTATGTAATTTCATATCAATGCAGATGTGACCGATCTCGATCAAATAGAATTTGCTTTTGAAGCTAAACTATTAATTTTACCAAAAAATGTCATAGGCATAAATTATTCAAAATTTTCTCTGCTTTATTTTATTATTTAACTATTTTGACGAAATTACAGAAAATGCGGCTCTTTTGCAAAATCCTTAAAAAAGGCTTAGAATAAACTACCAGTTCCTCTGGATCCTTTTGAACCAAAAGCTTTTCAGCTCTAAGTTTGGTCATAAAACTTCTAAATATGAACTTTCGTCCTGATACCTTTAGTAGTTTTTCCGGAATCGACGCCACAAAAATCATTTACACACACAGACATACATACGCACATACACACACACAGACATTTTTTTGTACCTTGGTCAAAAATGTTCAGGGGACCCATAAAGACCTATTTCCGCTAAAACCTCAAATTTTTTTTTCGGCACGATTACAATACTTCATCAAGTATGATGAAGTATTGTAATCATACGCAGTAGCGTATGATAAAGTAAAAGTCTCACAAGTCAGGTAGTGGATTAGATGAAGTCTATATTCCTACCATTAAGTGGTTTGGTATTATGGATTCCTTTATGCAGTGCACAAAAATTCCAGGAAAAACAGAGGACAACACCAGGCTAGAGGAAGACAATGTAGAATTTGTCGTAAGAAACATTTTTTACTTTATCATACGCAGTATAATGTGTGTGTGTGTGTGTGTGTGTGTGTGTGTGTGTGTGTGTGTGTGTGTGTGTGTGTGTGTGTGTGTGTGTGTGTGTGTGTGTGTGTGTGTGTGTGTGTGTGTGTGTGTGTGTGTGTGTGTGTGTGTGTGTGTGTGTGTGTGTGTGTGTGTGTGTGTATGTGTGTGTGTGTGTGTGTATGTGTGTGTGTACCCGTTTTTTGTGGAGACGGTTCCGGGGAAACTACTAAAGGTATCGGGTCGAAAGTTCATATTTAGAAGTTTCATGACTAAACTTAGAGCTGAAAAGCTTTTGGTTCAAAAGGGTCCAAAGGAACGGGCTATTTACTCCTAGCATTTTTTAACGATTTTGCAATTGAGCCGCTATTTCTGTAATTTCGTCAAAATAGTTAAATAATAAATTAAAGCAGAGGAAATTTTGAATAATTTATGCCTATGACATTTTTTGGTAAAATTAATAGTTTTGGTGCAAGAGCAAATTCTATTTGATCGAGATCGGTCGCATCTGCATTCATATGAAACTACATAGTAGCCAGGATTTTGACAAATATTTTTTTGTGGTGTCACCACAGAAATGTCTATGGCTGTCACACTCGAAAACAGCTGATTCCATCAGAGGTTGGGGAGCCGCTATGGAATGTTGCCGCTCTAGTGCGGAAAGTACAAAATTTAAATAAAATAAGATCACAAATTTGATTGTTTGTTGATAAGAAATATCAACCCGTTTATATCTAATTGTAAAAATGATAAATTGGGAAAATTGTAAATAAAATATAGCGATGAGTGTAGTTATATTTTAGTATGTTGGTACGGATGTGACATCTACTGTGTTATGGACGAATATAAATCTGTCAGAATTTGAATTAGCTTTTTAAACTTGACGTTTCGTAGAAGTGGTATGAACCTAACATTTCCTACACAGAAATATATCCATTTTAGTTTTTTTTAAATACGTTTTTCTCAAAAGCAACACAAAAAACGTTGATGTCACTCCTGCCGAAAACTACAAAGCGCGACTCGCTGACATGCGACGGCGACGCTCCGCCATCGGTGACGAGCCGCAACACCGCTCGTCGCGCTATTCCGTACTTTGTGAGATAAATAACTATTATTCTGATGACAGTAGGTAGTGTAAAATGCTGATGCTTTGATAATACCTACTATTGATACTATTGACTATCAAAATATCTGTCAAATCCTGGTTGACTAGTTTAATTTTAATGCATTTTAATGCAGCCACGATTTATCTCAATCAAATAGATTCTCATGCAGCTAAACTATTAATTTTATATTTTGTATGATAAAGTTATGTGCCTGGCCACATCAGATTTTTATTATTAGTTTTCAATATTTTTAATACAATACAAGTTACAAATAAGAAAAAAAATATATTCCTGTACTGCCATGGTACAGCACCTCCATTATTAAAATAGTTTTTTAAATTATCTCGAATATAATTAACTTGATTTGTTCTCTTCTTCCTCCGAGTCTTTCCAAATTGTTCATCGAGTTATCTCTGCTCTCCACCTGCCAGGATTCACAGAACCAGTTGTCAAGTCCTCTTCGTCTAGAGATCCTCGCGGAAGATATGTTGCGGGTGATGATTTTCTCAGCCAGTTATGAAGGGCACATGCAGCAAGTACAAGTGTGTTCACAGTAACTCACAGCGTATTTTTGTATAAAATACCCGAAATCTAGTCACTAGAATGCCAAAAGCATTTTCAACAATTCTTCTGGCCCCACTTAAACGATAATTGAACATTTTTACCATTTTAAACATTTTTGGGCCAGCCTGTATAATCAAAAATAATTTCTTAAAATGTACCTTGAAGTACAGGGTAAGCCTGCAAAAAGGCATACTCTTAGCTTAATTAGTAACTGAGCTACAGAAGACGGGAGCTGAGTTGCAGGACCCTGTATAATTATTAAAACTAGAAGAGGCAAACTGAGTCGCAAATGAACGACAACGAAGCACTTGGGCAATATGTTGCCGCAGCCCTTAACAAACTTTCGGCAAGAACAGCTATTTTAGCACAAGCCGATATGCAGAGTACTCTGACAAGATATAGCCTGTCTACATCCAGCACCTCTGCAGGAGGATCCATACCATCATTGGGTGCTGACAGATTCGAGCCTGAGCACATGGACGAAGAATCTGGTCCATGTGCTGGTGGATCCGGAGGCAGACGATACAAAATATTGCAAGAACCGTGACGCTTTGTGATAGGATAAAATAACAATAATATTAATGTAATCTGTAATATACGAAATATTTATGTTTGTTTTAATGGAAACAACAGAAATGGAAATTTATTTTAAAGGGGTTTACTTGTATTATATTTTACCTAGCAACTGCTTTGTCGTAAAATAAACAGTACGGTGATCAAGTAGACTGCTTGCAGTACGGAATGAGACTACCGTGAGCAGGAGAAGGTTATGGAGCACTGCTGTACACTATAAAATTAATGACGCAAGTCGTACCTTAATGTATTCTTCGAGGAATTTTTAAATGGCATCGCAGACTTCTGGAATAAAGATGGATATCGATTTTTGGGACAACTAAATTTAAAAGTGTTTCAAAACTTTCGGGGGTCAATCTTAAACGCATTTTATATTCATTCTGATCTTCTGTAGCTAGTTGTTATAAAAGGTTAGTAGACGCACCGTGCTTGTCCCTTCGTTTAATCCACTCTCCAACCCAAATTCTTGTTTTTCTAGTACTTTCTTCTTCTACAATGTCAATCACTTCATTTATTAATTCATTTGTAACAGTAGTTGTTAAACACTTTTTCATCGGAGCCCGACGACGACGACGTAAGAGTAGGCAAGTGTACTCTACTACTTACTATCTTAATCTAAACGTGCCTTTAAGATTAAACAATTTCACTTTCCTAGCAACCGAATTCACATCTGTGATACAGAATTGGACTAATTATCTAAGAAACTGTTAGTGAAATATTTTCTGTTCTTATCTAAACGCCTACATATCTATTGCATCTACAAAAAATCTGATGTGGCCAGGCACATGACTTTATCATACAATATATAAAATTAATAGTTTAGCTGCATGAGAATCTATTTGACTGAGATAAATCGTGTCTGCATTAAAATTAAACTAGTTAGCCATGATTTGACTGATATTTTGATAGTCAATAGTATCAATCGAAGGTATTGTCAAAGCATCAGCATTCGACACTACCTACTGTCATCAGAATAATAGTTGCTTATCTCACAAGTGCCGAAAGTACGGAATAGCACAACGAGCGGTGATGCGGCGCGTCACCGATGATGCACCGATGGCGGAGCGTCGTCGTCGCATGTGAGCGAGTCGCGCTATGTAGTTTTCGGCAGGAGTGACATCAACGTTTTTTGTATTGCTTTTTGAGAAATACGTATTTAAAAAAAATTCAAAAATGGTTATATTTCGGTATAGAAAATGTTAGGTTGATACCACTACGAAATGTCAAGTTTAAAAAACTAATTCAAATTTTGACAGATTTATATTTGTTCATGACACTGTAGATGACCTTCCATAGCGGTTCTCCGAGTGTGACAGCGTGGTGACAGCCATAGACTACTACTATGTAGTTTCATATCAATGCAGATGCGACCGATCTCGATCAAATAGAATTTGCTCTTGCAGCTAAACTATTAATGTTACCAAAAAATGTCATAGGCATAAATTATTCAAAATTTCCTCTACTTTAATTTATTAATAAACTATTTTGTCGAAATTACAGAAATGGCGGCTCATTTCCAAAATCCTTCAAAAAGGCTTAAAATAAACTACCAGTTCCTTTGGACCCTTGTGAACCAAAACCTTTTCAGCTCTAAGTTAGGTCATGAAACTTCTAGATATGAACTTTCGTCCCGATACCTTCAGTAGTTTCGCCGGAATCGTCGCCACAAAAATCGTTTACACACACACACACATACACACACACACACACACACACACACACACACACACACACACACACACACACACACACACACACACACACACACACAGACATTTTTTTGTACCTTGGTCAAAAATGTTCAGGGGACCCAAAAAGACCTATTTCCGCTAAAATCTCAAAATTTTTTTTCGGCACGGTTACAATACTTTACATACTGCGTATGATAAAGTAAAAGTAATAGTATATTATAATACAAGTTTTATAAGACAAAAATTGGCGCATGAGTAGTGGAACGAGTGCGCCAATACGTCTTATAAAACGAGTGTTATATACTATTTTTTCTACTTTGCGACATTAATTTTACATAAATGTCAAAAATTGCGGTTGTCATCGTACAATCTAGTGTAATTTTTTCTTCAACAGTTGGTACTTGTAGTAAAATTCACAAATACGATTGAGGCGAGCCAATAGCAATTCAGATGTCAGCCTTACTTGACACTTGACGTCAATTTCATCAATCTTGGAAAACTAAAAATTACTAAAAGTTTGTGATCTAGTGTTTTCATAACGACACCGAAACCGGTTTCGTTATGAGTTCATAACGAACGCAAAGTAGAAAAACTCATAACGAAACCGGTTTCGGTGTCGTTATGAAAACACTTGGTCATAAATATTTGATAACTTTCAGTTTTCCAAGATTGTTGATATTGACGTCAAGTGTCAAATACGGCTGACATCTCTATCGGTGTTGGCCCGCGTCAGTTGTATTTGTGAATTTTACTACAACTACCAACTGTTGAATATGAAACTACTCTAGACTGTAAGATGACAGCCGCAATATTCGAAATTTATGTAAATGTAATGTCGCAAAGTAGAAATTTTTTTATATTACACTCGTTTTATACAACGTATTGGCGCACTCGTTCCATTTGGGCCCAAAACTACTCGTGCGCCAATTTTTGTCTTATAAAACTTGTATTATAATATATTATTTTTTCTATTTTGCGTCCGTTATAAACTCAAAACAAAACCGCTTTCGGTGTCGTTATGAAAACACTAGATCACAAACTTTTAATAACTTTTACTTTTCCAAGATTGATGATATTGACGTCAAGTGTCAAAAAAGGTTGACATCTCAATCGCTATTGGCTCGCCTCAATCGTATTTGTGAACTTTGGCACAACTACCAACTGTTGAAGATAAAATTACTCTTGATTGTAAGATGACAACCACAATTTTCGAAATTTATGTAAAATGAATGTCGCAACGTAGAAAAAAATAATATATAACACTCGTTTTATAAGACGTATTGGCGCACTGGTTCCATTTGGGCACTCCTCGCTACACTCGTCGTGGCCAAAACGACTCGTGTGCCAATTTTGTCTTATAAAACTTACAAGGTACAATGTACAAGGTATATTGTGTTAATATTGTATGTCAGGGCAAATTGTTACAACTTTACAAAACTGTTGTGTCTAATCGACTAATTGATTAATTACGATGTGTTATAACTTATAACTATTAAAATATCATGCATTCTCTGGGTACGTTAATTGAAAAACATAGATAAGATGACAAAAGGTCTAATCATAAAAGTGCGAAATTATATCGTATTGGCAACGGATAACTCAATGCACGCATAAAATAATTGCAAAATTTTACAAGTATTTATAATAATAATCAATTGATGTATAGTATCACATTATTCAAAACAGCACTCGCTGATATCCAGCTGCTGTCTATACGTGTCGATAAGTCCACTCTTTCTTTTGGTTTCACGTTTTAAACCGGTTTGTAGATTCCATTGCGTTTGGAAAATTTTAGCGTCTTCTAATTTTGACGCGTTTCTCAAAGTTCGCCGTCAAAATGATTGACGTTTTGGATTATAAACTATATAATAGTGTGACATTTGGTGTTATTGGTGTTCGCTTTGACATTACAAACTGCTTTCATCCAATAAGAAGTGAAAAAGTGTCGAAATAAGATGACGGGGAATGTTTTTATACTTTGTAATCGCTGTTAATTTTGTTGGACTGCTTGCGTTTTGGGCTTGATTTTGCGTATGCAGCCAATAATGACTGTCATCACTACGAATAATTTATATGTGATCTGAGCGGGGACACCTTGGAGTATTAGAAAGTTGGTAACATACTAGTGTACTTTGTTAAATTTTTCCACCAAAGTTACTTTTGATATGATGACAACTCACTATGTATAGTTAGATGTATAGTAGACGAAAAACATTACTAAAAATGTTTCATAAATTATTTATTTACTATATAATTGAATTTTGTCTCGTTCTAAGTATTTCAAAACTTAGGGGTAATAATTGTTTTCTGTCAATTAGGCACACTTCTAAATTTGAGATTGTCTAGCTAAATTGGTCCAGTCAATATGTAGTTTGAGGTTGCAAAAGGTCGGTTATGATACTGGAAAGGTACATGGCCACACTTCTAGGGCCTTGCCAGGAGAGCAAATGCTGGATTCTAAATTTGGACCCAAAAAGCACATAACTGCCTCCACCCTCTATATTGTCTTTTTTTACTGGATCGAGTCAACTCACCACCCAAAAAATGTTTTGAAAACAGGTGGTAGAAAACTGTAATAAGTAGGTATTGTATATAATATTTATATGTAAGTGCTAGAAAATTTTATGGTCTACACTCTACAACTTAGTATAAAAATGTATTTTCTCTGAAATGCAACGAAATCGAGATATTCGTAAGGAACCTGTTTTGGTAGCAATTTTGTACAATAATTAAGGAATTCCCGGAACTCGCCGGGGTGCAAATTTAGGAGATTTCATAAGGGCCTCCAAATAAAACAATTAAATGAACACAATTGCCAATAAAAAGAAAAAATCTCAGGCCTACCTTTTGCAAGGTCAACTTTTTACTAGTGGCGTAACTAGGAGTCAGTGGGCCCTAAAAAAGGTTAGCCTTGGCTACGAACGATTTCAAAACAAAATTACCATGATTCTGGGCAATGGGCCCTCCTCGGATAAAATTCTCGGATCCGCCCCGCCATCTTATTTTATCCGGACCGCGAAAACTTTATCAATCTCATCGTCAACAGACAGAAACTCTTATTTGAATATTCAAATCAAGATATTATACTAACTTATAAGTATACTTTTTTCCACATCTCAAAACTCGCTCCATTTGCATTTAAAAGAGTGGTTTCATAAGTATAATAATCTGAATAGACGTGGCGGTAACTGATTAGTTACTTCAAAGAATAAGCACTTACTAAAGAATTGTTATAAGGGTTAACATTTAATAGCAGTTTCTACCTAGTACCACTTGGCTTATAATTGAAACCAAATTCTAATTTCGGTGTAACAATTTATTAGAATAAATTATAGTTAGTAAAATTACATGTGATGGAGGTAATACAAATAAGTTTCACAGAACCAGAACTAAGACGAAGTCGAAAGCGACGGACAAAAACGAATACGGTATTGAAACGAGCAGAATTAGGTCCAAAATGTTACCGAAAACTTATACGTTACATAAACTAAGAAATCCTCAACACTTTAAATGTACTATAGCTTCCTACGTGTATGCTGATATTCCATAAACCATTTATTGAAAAGAGTGGTTTCATAAGTATAATAATCTGAATAGACGTGGCGGTAACTAATTAGTTACTTCAAAGAATAAGCACTTACTAAAGAATTGTTATAAGGGTTACCATTTAATAGCAGTTTCTACCTAGTACCACTTGGCTTATAATTGAAACCAAATTCTAATTTCGGTGTAACAATTTATTAGAATAAATTATAGTTAGTAAAATTACATGTGATGGAGGTAATACAAATAAGTTTCACAGAACCAGAACTAAGACGAAGTCGAAAGCGACGGACAAAAACGAATACGGTATTGAAACGAGCAGAATTAGGTCCAAATTGTTACCGAAAACGTTACATAAACTAAGAAATCCTCAACACTTTAAATGTACTATAGCTTCCTACGTGTATGCTGATATTCCATAAACCATTTATTGGGCATGTAGAAGCTCGTAGCAGTAATTAAAATCGTTCATATCTACGATGTAGGTTTGATCTTCGCATAATGCTTTATTAAAGTAAAACCGGTCCTTGAATTATATCTGAAAAGGAAATTTGATGTTTAGTTGAAAAGAATGATGACGATCACTTACCCGACTCGCAAAACATCACCGAAATGTCATGCTGGCATATTTTGATGAACACAGCAAAACTAAGTAAACCCAATCCTTTGGCTATACTATAGCAAGCTACACGTATGTTTAAATATGTATAGAAGATTGATATTTCGCAGTTTATGCGATAGCAAGCGATTAAAAAGAGGGTGTGTGTGGTTATGTGTTGTACGTTTGACATATGGTATTTGATATCAACAATCAATGTGTACCAATGTGTCAGTGTGTACCAATCTTACTAGAAAGTTACTAAAAACGATGCTACAATCTGTTAATTGTAACACCGAAAACAGTATTACAATATGTGCATTGTGAATGCAAAGTAGAAAAACAATATTAAATGCTTTGAAACCGAAATAGTTTGGTTTTCTAGCACTTTGTTTTTCATTGGGTACCTGATTATTATCAAATATCATTAACAACTTTTCGAGCAACTTTGATTCAACTTTTGTTGAATTTGCTGAAATGTTCACCAGTGAAACTGAAATGTTTATATTAATGTTTTGTATTTTCAATACGTGTTGAGCATTGCTTTTTTTATTTGTTTGTTTTTAATTTAGTACTCAACGATGATTAAAATTGAAATGGAGAAAAAGAACAATAAATAAGATATCAATATCTAATCAAAAAACTTCCAGCCCGCGGGTGTATGTTAAACTTCCTATCCGGCGCGCAACCTTTTCGAAGTTGCACATGCTCGGTTTAGACGTTTATAAAAATACATATAAGTAGGCTTACCATACATCCCGGTTTGACCGATACAGTCCCGGTTTGTGACATTGGTCCCGGCGTCCCGGCCGGTTTGGTATTATGTCCCGGCTAAATTTGTTTACTGGAATTTATATCAGTAACAAAGCACTCAGATCAAAAGATTGATTGATTATTGTCATGCTAGTGAATCAGGTATTATTTTTGATCGGTAGAACACATCTAGCTTTGAACCTTCCAAATGGTAGAATTTTTGAAATCTAAAAAAGCGTCAAGCCGTATGTTCTTTGCCAAGAAAAATGCTTTTATTGTACTACTTTTCGATACTTATTGAAAGATAAACAATTTCGATACTTATTCAGAGATAAACAAAACATGATGATTTAAGGGTAACAACTCCGTTGCTAACAGGTAACAGAGCGACTAGACGGTTAGTATTGAACCAATATTAAGTATTGACAGCCAAAGAAACACAAAGTTGATTGCTGGAAATTGTTTGTAACGTTTTAAAAATTATTATACGACGATATTCCATACGTCAAAATGTAGACTACCTATCTCAATTAGTTAGTCACTATTTCCCGTACTTTCTATGCAAGCTTTCAGAATTACTACGAAAAACGTTACAGAAAAATAGTTATAACTTTTACAACAATTAAATGTATTGGAAATGGAAAAAAATATGTTTGCTTCATATAACAAATTCGTAGCTAATTAATCGTTGTATTTATTCATTTACGCTGAGAAATTTTCTTTGTGGCATACAACCCCTAAATCACAGTAATTTTGTCTACTACTTATTTGAGTATTGCGGTACAAATTACATATCTTTACACAGAAAAATGTTTATAACTTTTACAAAAACTTTAAATTCTTTTCTCTTACGCCAAATTATAGGTAATTGATTGGGGTTATACTTTAAATGAATACATTAAAAGCTGAAAAGCCTCCACATTACGATATTATGTATGACACCAAGCGGAGGGAGTTGATATTTTGGTTGGCTGCGATAACAACATGTATATAACTTTTTCAAAAATTGTTATATAACTTTCCACCACATACTAAATTATAGGTAATTAGGTGCGGTAGTCCTATTCATGAATGCAAAATGTTTTGTTCTGAGGTGAAGAACCCCTAAATAACGATATTGTACTTATATTGTGTTGCTTCAACTGAACATTACTTTGTTCTGCTTTAGCAAAATGTTATAACTTTTCTAAATGTTATTTTATAATTTTCTGTCATGCGTCAAATTAAAGATCATTAATGGGGGTTAAATCCTGTGGTTGTCGATTTTCGAACATTTTGTAAATACATGCTATGATTGTTACCATACACAAGTTAATAATCCAACAAATGTGAATATTAAAAAAAAAAACAAACGTCAATTTTTTAGGTGTAAAGGTTCCACTGCTTTAAATTAGCAACGTTTTCAAAAAATAATTATTAAAATATGAGTATTTCCAACGGCTTCCGATATGACGCAGTATTTGTGTCTTATTTAACACCAATAGTAACAGCAATATTGTTCTGCAAAATAAAATTTGTGGAATGTTTCATTTGTTTCTTTTTATTTGATTAGAGAAGATATTTAATATTAAATGTACATTCAGCGAAAAATACGAGAGTTTCAATGAATAATTACACTTATTCCAGTTTTCTTTTTGTCACAACATGTTATATGGACATTTCAAAGCATTTTTTGTTTGTGATAACGAACCGGGAACGTCTCCATCACGTCTTAGATTTGCGTTACGCAGACTTCTTGGTTTGGAATCTATGAAAACAAAATTGAAACAATATCTCACAGCTCTTGTGACAAAATCAGTGTCACCATCACGTCTTATCTGTGCACAGTAATTTTTGCTATTTTGTGTTGAAATATGTATATGCATTATTTGGTATTCAAATTTACTTTTGTGGGAACGTTCCAATTGTTGATAATTTTGGTATATCTGATGTTCGGATTATATAAAAGACGAAACACATTGGAAACCACTGGAGAAGCAGAAAAAAAAGACACAAACAAAATTAAAGACTATAAAAAGCCACCACAGGGCGCGGATAGGGTGTTGACTTATTTTCAATAGCAGGCAATTCTTGTTCCCTTTTTGAAATTTCATAATTATGGTAAGCCTTCATATAAGGGCCCGGTGGGCCCGTGTTCGATGCAGCACTTGCATCACCGCTAGTTACGCCACTGCTTTATTAGTTTATTTTTCTCGCATGACTGAACTAGCAATTATTCCTCTTATGCAATAATAACGAATACTGGTCCTAAAGAAATCTGAAGCCCAATTCAGATCATTAGAGCTGAAATGTAAACTTAATCGAAGTACACGATACTTCCACTTTATAGGCACTCCGATATAATTTACACCCCTTTCAACAGGCTATACCGTCGTGTTCGATATTAATTGGCCCAATTATACAAAAGTAATTATGTTCCAGAGACGACTACGTAGAGCACACGCAAATAATGTTCAAGGCGACCAACCCGTCCGTTTGCCCTTACAATACACGTGGCTCTCATTTACATCCGTTGATTAAAAATTACCACAACTCGAGGTGAATATCAAATTACTAATTTTTAAATTGGATTTTTTTCTGTGGTGCAAGAGAAAAACTCACCAGTATAATATGCCTATTAAGCAATCCAATGATTTTCAAATATCTGTATTTGTAATCAATAGAGAAAGTAGAAAAGGTTTAATTATTCTGTCTGTTCCAACCAGGGTTGCCAGATTTCAAATCACTGATCGGAACTCTTTCGGGTAACGAAAAATTAGTTAATTGTTATAGTATTGAGTTTGTTTAATATTATATACGTGAAGACTTGAGGGGATGACGGTGTTACATAAACAAAAATAATTTCGTAAACATTTCTGTTCTGTTTAATTCATCTAAGCAATTATATGATAATCTTTGATAGCCTCGAACCATCTCGTACATATAACTGCTTAAATGGATTGAAACTGAAAAAAATTGCTTACAAAACATAGATTTACTTCAAACTTTGATTTTGTAACATAACACCTTCATCCACTTACGTCTTAAATTGTTGCTGGGCAAGATATTAAAACATAAATATTTCCAAAGCTTCCCTAAATGAATTTTTGTTGTAATTTTGTGTAGCAGTATTTTAATAATTTGTGAATATACAAATATGTACATTATTGGTTTTGGAAGCTTTGAACGAATTTTTTGAAAAATTGTTGGGTTAATCATTATCTCAAATTAATATTTATTAAATTAGATTTTTTACTTTATCATACGCAGTATGTAAAGTATTGTAATCATGCTGAAAAAAAATTTTTGAGATTTTAGCGGAAATAGGACCTTTTGGTCCCCTGAACATATTTGACCAAGGTACAAAAAAATTTCTGTGTGTGTGTGTGTGTGTGTGTGTGTGTGTGTGTGTGTGTGTGTGTGTGTGTGTGTGTGTGTGTGTGTGTGTGTGTGTGTGTGTGTGTGTGTGTGTGTGTGTGTGTGTGTGTGTGTGTGTGTGTGTGTGTGTGTGTGTGTGTGTGTGTATATGTGTGTGTGTGTGTGTGTGTGTGTGTGTGTGTGTATGTGTGTGTGTGTGTGTGTGTGTGTGTGTGTGTACTCAATTTTTGTGAATCCGATTCCGGAGAAACTACTAAAGGTATCGGCACGGAACTTCATATTTAGAAGTTTCATGACAAAACTTAGAGTTGAAAAGCTTTTGGTTCAAAGGGGTCCAAAGGAACTGGGTGTTTACTCTAAGCATTTTTCAAGGATTTTAGAAATGAGCCACCATTTCTGTAATTTCGTCAAAATAGTTAAATAATAAATTAAAGCAGAGGAAATTTTGAATAATTTATGCCCATGACATTTTTTGGTAAAATTAATAGTTTAGCTGCAAGAGCAAATTCTATTTGATCGAGTTCGGTCGCATCTGCATTGATTTAATACTATATAGTGACCCAGGATTTGCAAATTTTTCAGTCTAATGACAGTACCGGTAGTGTCAAATGCTGATGTTTTGACATTATCTCACAATTAATATTAACAGTAGTTAATCGTATCAAAAGATCTCATATTGTGATACCGTGTACCGTCCTTGCCTGATGGCGTCGGATAGGCAGCGTGTTCAGCGTGTCCAAAATGCATGTGTTCTGTTTGCTTTTGGTTTGTCGAAGTATGATCATGTATCGAATGGGGTGGGCGACTTGGGGTGGTTGACTATGGATAACACTAGGGTGTTGCATGCAGCAATATTGTATCATAAGTCGCTATCCACTAGGATCCCACAATACGTCATGCGGAAGATATGCTGTAGAACGGATGTCCATTACCTTAACTTAAGATTCGGGTGTTTGCTCCATCTGCCCATCACACTGAGTTGTATAAACGGTCATTCTCTTACTAGGTCAGTCTCAGCGAAGATATGAAAAATTTATCATTAAACAGTTTTGGGGGAAAGGTGAAGCGTTGTCTGTTTGCTCAACAGGGGGGGACTTTAGGCATCAAGCGCACATTGGAGGCTGTTTTAATTTTTATTTTTTATGGGCAGGTGCGATGTTTTGTTGAGTTGGATTTGCTGCAATTGCGTGTAATTAGACTCTAGAGTAATTTTTTTGTTTGGATAAGTTCTCGGAATTATTTTTATATTATTGCTACAATTATGTCATAGTTCTAGTTTGCGTGAGGGGTTGAGTGGAAGAGTAAGGCAATTTGGAAACAAGTGTGCTGAACTGCACCCTAAATATAAATAATTTTGTTGAATTTAATATTGTCTTATTTTAATAAAATAATTATTTCTTTATTTAATTACTTATTTATCTGTTAAATCCTGACTAGTTTTATTTTAATGCAGACACGACTGATCTCATCAAATAGATTCTCATGCAGCTAAACTATTAATTTTATATATTATATGATAAAGTCATGTTCCTGGCCACATCAGATATTTTCTTTATGCAAGAGAAAAACTCATCAGTATAATATCCCTATTAACCAATCCAATGATTTTCAAATATCTGTAAATTATAAAAAAATGCCCAGTAATTGAAATACGATTTGTAATGAATAGATAAAGTTTAATTATTTTAATAGGTCTGGTCCAACCAGGGTTGCCAGATTGCAAATCACCGGGACAGTCACTAGTGAGCTTTGCTAGCCTCGAATCATCTCGACCATATAACTGCTTAGGTGGATTGAAACTGAACAAAATTGCTTAAAAACAGAATTACTTCAAACTTTGATTTTGTAACATAACACCACGTCTTAAATTGTTTCAGGGTAAAATATTAAAATAGAAATATTCCCTAAGTTTCCGTGTATGCATTTTTGTTGTAATATTATGTTGTAATATTTTCATAATTTGTGCACAAGTGTTTCACATTATTGGTTTTGGAAGCTATGAAAGAAATTTCTGTGTTTCTGGAAATGTTTATTTAAAAATTCTTGAGCTAATCATACACCATGCTATCCATGGTGTTGATATAATATAATGCTTAATGCAGTCCCAATCATATTAAAATAGTAAATAGCAAAAATACATGAACAACTAATAAAATTAAATACAGTTTTATTTTTATTGCATAATTTTATTATTGTAATCAAAATTCTTTGGGTGTTTCTATCTTACCAAAATTTGACAAGACCTGGAAAGCATTCTTCACTTTGGGATTTAATTCTACGTGGTGAGGGAAGCTTACTAACATCAGTAGTAATTTGTTTTATATCTTCTGTTGGTGGCGAATATAAACATTTGTATTTAACCCTGCTTATTTCAGTATATCCATCTGCACTTAAAAGTTAATTATTTTAAATATTACTAGTAAAGACTAAACAAAAAAAATCTTTTATAGTTATGGTAGGCACAGTTCTTGTAGTAATAGAAGTGTATCTTCTTCAAAATAAATACAAAGCAATTCTGCAATCTGCTCATACAGGCTGTATAAAAAAACAAAGCAAGCCACAACGACGTTAAAGTAAAATTCTCCCAACTACTATATTCTTTGGCAGGCGTATGTCAACGTTTCTTTTTCAAATAGAACTATTCGTGTTTTTGTGTACGAAAATATAGTCATTTACTATCGGTTAAAAAACTATTGAGCCCTGTGTTTGTAGGCTCGTAACTCTGCAACGATTCAACAAAAAAATTAAATAAAGGTTTTTGCACTCTTGAATCATTTCGACATAATAAGAGCGACTATAAAAATTTTCTACCCCTAGGCTTAGACAGGAGCTTTTAGCTGTTTTTAATAAACGGTGGTCTTTCCTATTGTTTTCTCGTAAACCGCTTGCAAAGAAAATCAAATTTACACAAAGTATAACTCAAGATGTTGTCTACTGATTGGGTTTTTATTTTTCTAAATTTCCTTGCAATAAAGGCAATAAACAAGATTTTCATTGAAGCGGATATCTCGGAAATGCGTATTACCATGATAACGGTACAGAAACGAAAACAATCGCAAAATTTTGTTTAATGGGACTAATGAAATAGAAGGAGAAAGGTAATTTGTCGGGCAATTCCGTCATACGAAGAAGCAACAGTCCTCATCAGTACGGTATAGCCAAGGAGTAAGATGGACACTCAATGGAAAAAACACTCAAATGGAGACCCCCTTATGGTCTCCATTTGAGTGTTTTTTCCCGAATTGCCCGACAAATTACCTTTCTCCTTTAATATCTTACCGTCGATAAACCTGTTTTTCCATCTATTGAAATAGAGACACATTTCAGATGTTCGTTAATTTTATAAAGCGATATAAATATGCGATATAATTTTGGAACACGGAGTAAGTACGTCACGTCGTCCAACGGAGTCGTCACCGGCTCGGGATTCCGGGTAGATTTCGGGGTAGACAATCAAGAAAATAAAAACGCCAGTCTCTAGGAGAGGCTGTAACTGTAACTTGAACAAAAAAGATGTTTTTGGTAATGGTTTAGGAGAAAAAAATCGGAAAGTCGAGATTATTTTAAAACCGCAAAAATCGGTTGCCTTTTTTACTTCTCTCGCGCTCGTGGCTAAACCTATGGGCAGAAAAGTTTGATAGTCACTCCTGTTATGTAGAAATGATTCAGGAGTACAACGCACTTTATTTAATTATTTTTGTTCATCCGTTTTAGAGTTACTAGCCTTCAAGCACAGGGCTCAATACTTTTGCAACCGATAGTAGTAGATGATAGGTTCTTATGCCTAGAAACTTCAAAAGGATCTCAAAGTGAACAGAAAACATTTTGATTTTATCTAATATAATCAAAATCTACTCATGGCATTGATTTCATACACCACAAGTCCACAAATTTTCCAAAATTACAAATTAGACCTAATTTTACTCGAAGAAATCTATGGAAAAAGCATCATGTGCACATTCCCTTTACAAAATTGGCGTTTTCCAGAAGTTTATAATTTTAACTGTCTTTCTCTATGTTTTATGTTAGGCTATTCTAATTGAACATCATTCAGCTTAAAAATAGATTTACTCAATTTTGGAGACAAATATACCGTCCAAGTTAAACAAAAAAAACAGTTGACGCCTATCAAAAAATATGGTGGTTAAATACCGTTTTTGTAATATTTTCAAAACTAAACAAATATTTCTACATATTTCCTTTCACATAATTTAATAATTAAATTAATAGCAGTTTCCCCATCTCTTTAAGTAAGCGAAATCCCTTGTATTGTCGGCAAAGCCGAACTTCCCGAATAGGTGAACCATATGTAAAGGAAGGTATTGATATAGAGACTAGTGATTTTATGGTGTAACATTGTAAAGAAACGATTTAACATTGTACAACGATATACCTGTTATTTCAGCGAACGGGTGACTTTTCTTCTTTGTGCGGAATTCTCTGCTATTTTGCCGTAATAAAGTGAAGGAATAAGTTGTGCCGTCGGTGGTGGAGATGTTCTTTTATTGCTTTCAGGCCATCCTGGGACGCGAAAAGAAGATAAATTGAGTTTGTTGCGCGAGAAATATAAAGTAACCAATGTACGACCCAGAAACTTTGGCACAAACTTTGAGGTTGGTAATCAATGGCTTGAACGTATTATTAGTAATATTATAACACCAGAATTGTCATTAGCAAAGTGTGTTAAATAATGGGTGAATGTAATTTATGGCCGGTTTAATAATAAAGTAAAAGTGGCTTAAATACTTAAAGTCGACTTTAACTTTAAAATCCGTCTCATAATCCAATTTTAAAGATAACGTTGCCTTTAACATTATAAAGATAAAGTCAAATTTTTGCCCGCCTAAACCCAAGTTTAGCTACAAACTAGAAATGTCACTTACTTGCTTGCTACACACAGAAAAGTGATCTCTCGAACGAAAAGAGAATTACTTTGATGAAGTAGTTGGTAGGTTCGTATATACGCGAGAGACTATTGACTTCCTTCAACCTCCAACGCACTTGGATGGATTTACTATTACTTCGTTGGAGAAATTGACTTTTTTGGGACGAAAAATTCAATTATTTCTTTCAATACAATATTGGTTCTTATAAAGAAAGAATTTATTTGTCGACAGAATCTATCTGAGAAATTATTTTATTTATATTGAGTATGTGGCATTTCTTGAATATACTTAACTTTCTACATCCAAGTAAATATGCATTTGAATCTAGTAAATAAATTCAAGAAATTATGTTTTCTCGTTCCAAATAATCCTTTTTCTGTATGTAGTACTATATCGTAGCTTGAAGAAAATAATAGGGTGTTCTGTATAATTCCATGAATGTGAATATACTGAAGGTTCTTATTCACAATAGTAACGGTAGTGCCATTATTCGACCTCTTTGAACATGCAATATCTCTTCCTTCAAACAAAGAACGTTCTTTTTGATTAGAGTATTTATTAATTTGCATCTTTCTTTAGAAGTGGTTGAAATCGGCAATTTAGTTGACCCTGAGGTTCTATGCAGCAAACATGTTCCTTCTAGTGGCAGTTTTAGAGGTAGTAACTTTGGCTGTGGCCTATGTTGTATTGTGTAGAACAGTGATGTCAAACTGATTATAGGCGCGGGCCACGAACCTCTGATCAAAACTTCGGCGGGCCGCATACAAAATAATAAACTCACAAAAGTGATTAACTGCTAATCCAGTTTTTGCATCTCAATGGAATTGTTTCTTGTTTTTTTTTCTTCTGGACACTTGGTATTTTATAATGCGATCAAGTTATGAAACATTAAGTTTCAAAAATATTTTTACTACGTAGGTACCATACTCTGCCGTAATTAAATTATATATGAAAATCTAGAGTATCAACTTTATTATGATTCTTATACCATGTAAATACTCTGATAGGTCAATTTCATTAGGCTGTTAATTTTTGATATGAGCGACATGCCTCTTATCAATATTTTGCATTTATCTGTTTGGAGATAACAAAATAAATAAAAAATCATATAAGGGATTTTTATCAAACATTTTTCATTTGAAATAATGCAGAATTACATAAAAACTCTAAATTCAAAGATATACATTAAGCTTTTAGTATCAAACCCTCATTCAAATGATTTTTAGGAAGATATTTTGAGAAAGTTTAAATTTTAACATCAGAAAGCAAGAAAAAGTGCTACCACCGTATTACTGCGGAGGAATCAACCGACATAAAAAATAAAACAATAATAAAATCATCCAGTCAAAATCAACCTTGAAATCGTGCCATTTTGTTATTACTGTTCTTGTTGTATCTCCTTTAGTAACAGAGATAATGACTGAACAATGAACCTAAAATAGAACTGTACGTTTTTGGGTTGATAGGGTCCAAAGGAGCCTAGCTTGAAGATTCCTGACAGGTGTGTGTACTTGTTATTTGACAAGATGTTATTAATTGCCATGCTCGTCGTTGTGTTTTAAGACCATTATTAGTCCCTGTAGAAGCCTTTTTAAACATAAATTAGCGATATATTGGACAATAAAAAAGGTCAAACTAAGAACTCTTTTTTTAATAGAGCCCTAGCAACCCGAAAGCCTACAGTTCTATTGTTCAATCAAGGGTAAAAAGTTTTCATTAGAAATAAACAAAATGTACAAAAAATATCAGAGTGTTGCTTCGTTCCAGTTATTGCTAGTTGTTTTAGCTGGAAAACCGCACATAGTGCTTTAAAGTTCAGGAAAAAAACAACACTATGTATATAGGGTCAATCCATCTGAAGTGGTCCAGAGGTGGTCGCTTGACCATTTCAGAAAAAAATCATTTTTTTGTAATGAATTTGCCTATGTTCTGGGAGTACAAAACCATATTTTTTTTTAAAATTATTTTACTCCGTTCAGAAATGGCGCCCAGTTTTGTGTCAGCGAATCCGACATTTTTGCGATTGGTATGTGTTTGCGTTAAACGAAATAACTTTCTTTGAAATTGTCATAGAGAGTTGAAATAAAAACCACTCGATTAAGCACATTCCAAGCTATCTGTTAGGTATATAATGCATAGAGTTTACGCTTAATTTCCGTTTAAAAAAATATCTTAAAATTTACTGACGATAGTCCATTTGGAGGCGTTTTCATTATTTTTTTTAGACATGAAGGGGTACTTAATTTGTTCATTCAATATTTTTTACTTATAACCTTGTATGCAAAGGGCTTATAACAAAAAATATAGCTTTCTTACTCTTTCTCCATAGTGATGACAGGCTATTGAAATATCAAAATTTCTTATTTTTACGATGTTTAATGTCAAATATCTCTGATGGGACTATGCCAAAAAATCTGAAACTTTCAAAATTAATTCATCGTTTTATAAGGTTTAATAATAAATAAAAACATTCTTGTGTATTCACTGTGTTTGGAATAATAATGAGAGAAAAATTACATGACGGTAAAACAAATTTTATTAAAAATTCTCAGTAAATACAAAACAAAGCATACTATTCATAACAATTATGTCATTTTTTACAAAAGAGACATAGGCTAAGTGAACTTCATACGTTTCTGAAGTTGATGTGATGTATCGTTGAGGAGAGAATTTGTGAAAACTTCTAGTTACTTTTATCTGTTTGGATCTCTGAAATCTATCATAAAAAGGGGTTTTGTGTTCTGAAACCTCTTCTTTTGCCACTAAGATGTAGTTTACCCCTGGTAGGTGTCCATTACAAAAGAAGAACATATCTTCTACATTAAGGATTTGGCTATTAAGTGGTCTTTGAAGACTGGCTTTAGCCACTAGTCGCTTCGTTGTCCCCCTATACTGTCGCATGCGTTTTTTCCAAGTGCACATCCAAAAAAATGCTGTTATGCTTTACAGATTTTGTTTTACATAATCAGTTAAATGTTTCTGAAAACAGTCACATACACCTGGCTTCTGGCTCAGCTCATTAGTTAGCCTGTTAGAACAGGCTCACAACTAAGGGAGCGGTGGGGATAGTCCAGTAGTGGCCCAGTAGTGGCCAACATTAACATATTGAACACATCTAAGCCTACTGGAACTGTTTATTTATTTACATTATATTTTTATAGAAGCAGTAATATAACATATTCTTACTGATATTATGTGTATAGTAATATTTATAAATATGTATGTTGTACAATTAAGTAATTCTTCTATTATAATTATTTTTTGTGACTGTTTTCACATTTAACTGAATATATAAAACAAAATCTGTCAAGCATATCAAAACTTATATATTTCTCGGATGGTGCAGCAAGTCAATACAAAAGAGCAAAAAAAACTTATCGTATCATAAAAAGGATTTTGGGTTAGATACAGAATGGCTTTTTTTTGGATCTGCACATGGAAAAAACGCTTGCGACGGTATAGGGGGGACAACGAAGCCACTAGTGGCTAAAGCCAGTCTTCAAAGACGACTTAATAGCCAAATCCTTAATGTAGAAGATATGTTCTTCTTTTGTAATGGACACCTACCAGGGGTAAACTACATCTTAGTGGCAAAAGAAGAGGTTTCAGAACACAAAACCCCTTTTTATGATAGATTTCAGAGATCCAAACAGATAAAAGAAACTAGAAGTTTTCACAAATTCTCTCCTCAACCAACAGAAGGTATAATAGTATGTTACATCACATCAACTTCAGAAACGTGTGAAGTTCACTTAGCCTATGTCTCTTTTGTAAAAAATGACATAATTGTTATGAATAGTATGCTTTGTTTTGTATTTACTGAGAATCTTTAATAAAATGTGTTTTACCGTCATGTGATTTTTCTCTCATTATTATTCCAAACACAGTGCAATACACAAGAATGTTTTTATTTATTATTAAACCTTATAAAACGATGAATTAATTTTGAAAGTTTCAGATTTTTTGGCATGGTCCCATCAGAGATATTTGACATTAAACATCGTAAAAATAAGAAATTTTGATATTTCAATAGCCTGTCATCACTATGGAGAAGGAGTAAGAAAGCTATATTTTTTGTTATAAGCCCTTTGCATACAAGGTTATAACTAAAAAATATTGAATGAACAAATTAAGTACCCCTTCATGTCTAAAAAAAATCATGAAAACGCCTCCAAATGGACTATCGTCAGTAAATTTTAAGATATTTTTTTAAACGGAAATTAAGCGTAAACTCTATGCATTACATACCTAACAGATAGCTTGGAATGTGCTTAATCGAGTGGTTTTTATTTCAACTCTCTATGACAATTTCAAAGAAAGTTATTTCGTTTAACGCAAACACATACCAATCTCAAAAATGTCGGATTCGCTGACACAAAACTGGGCGCCATTTCTGAACGGAGTAAAATAATTTTTAAAAACATATGGTTTTGTACTCCCAGAACATAGGCGAATTCAATAACAAAAAATGATTTTTTTCCAAAATCGTCAAGCGACCAACTTATCTTTTTCTGGACCATTTCAGATGGATTGACCCTATACTCAAAAATGAAAGTCTAATAAAAAAAACTCTTCATTCGTACTATTCTGAAGAATTAGGCAACTAGTGAGCGAAATAATCATCAAAATCGGATAAATGGTTGGGAGAGAGTTAACTTTCAATTTTTGACAAATTTTTCGTTATCTCCTAAATCTTAATATCAAGTTTCATGAACATCAAAAAATAATGAAATATTAATTATGTGAATTTTTACAACCCGCAAGTAACACCAAATCGCTTATCAACCTGAATGTGAAGGTGTATTATTTACATTTCACGTTCGACTAAAACAATTCCTACAGTATGCTTTTAATCACAGAATCCCATTCAAATGATATTTACAAAGATATTTTAAAAAAATCGATTTTTAACAAGGTATTTGCTTTTATACATTTTCGGGCAATTCTGTTCAGGTTGATTCTGGGCTATTCTAACCAACTAGTACTAGTAAATTTTCCTGATAATTTTTTCAGTGTTCCAAAAATTTAACTTGGAGCAACTATATTTACAAAAATTGCACCTAATTATTTAATTTCTATAGTAAACCCACTATGTAACGTATCCAAATAACAATTATTAGTATTCTGTTGTCTGTAATAACTAGTGTTCATACACAGAACCTCCTTGCAAACTTATTAATTAAAGAATGTACACATACAAGTTATTTTTATATTTTACGTTATTGTAGTGCAATCTTTACCGAGGCCTCGCGGGCCGCTCTGCAAGGTGTCGAGGGCCGCCTGCGGCCCGCGGGCCTCGGGTTTGACATCACTGGACATTTTACAGCGATGACATTTTCATATATCTTGTAACCAAAACCTGGAAAAAACAATGCTTTGCAATCCTAAAATTCCCAGTGCGAAAATAAAATTATTCTTTTGGAATAAGTTACAAACAGTCTCCTAAAATTCAGTAGGTATAATCAACGTGATAGCAATATCTTAAGTCGAGTTTTACTAACGGCATACTAAATGTAAGATCTGACTGTATTATAAAACAAAGTAACTTTAAAATCGAATTTAAAACCAACTTCAACTTGAAGTCCACTTTCGTTAAAGCCACTTTGTCATATTATGAAACCGGGAGTATTGATTCTAAATTATACTACTAAACAAGCAAATTCACATCAAACCTAACTTCTAACCTAAAATATTCTCTGGTAGAATCCGTAATATATTACGTATATTCCAATTCAGGCACGTTATTAGGTCTGTCTGAAAATGCATAAAATGCAAAACACGTTTATTCCAACAACGAGACCAGTGCAAATGACAGTTATGTTATGATGGACAAGTCATTGATAAAAAGTACAGCGCACACAACTGCTCCAACATATTGTGTCCGTATCTAAACGGTATTTTTTGTTAGAACAGACCTAAAATGTGTTGAACCAGATTTGTCAGTGCTACTTTTTGTCATTGCGGTTGTCTATCGTAACATGAAGAGTTGTGCTCTTCACAACGTCTACCTCCTTGAGCCTTCCATATCTCGAAAGCTTCCTGTGTAAGGGTGCAATGTTTTGATATTAAAATTATCCTCACTCGAGTCTCCAGTTTCGAGTAGGTGTCTTTCAAAGGCTAACTGATGCTTAACACTCCTAATATTCCATATGTAAAAAGCGCTGCAAAAGTCATATTTTAATGTGCTGTTAAATGGTGTTGAAATTTTGAAACGATAACTAATAAACAAAAGTTTGGAGCCACGGTTAACGTATGTGGTGAGTGGTGAGAAAATGTCGCCATAATTCGGGGAAACAATACCCAAATATTCATTGGCAGGCAGTTTATAAACAATTGCGAATGATTTTATTAAAACATAATGCATCACAAAACCTTCCAATTTTCGAATTCTGAACCTTCTCCGATGTTTGACGACATACCTATTAAACGAAACATTCCACAACGCAAAGACGTCCTATGGACGACTCGCTATGAGTGTACAATAGGGTGGTCAAAAAAACGGACTTTTTGCTGAAGAGCAACGATCCCCCCCCAATCTGTTCGTTTTCCGGAAATAAAAATTCTCCCCAAATTTGAGAAAAATCGGTTAACGTTAACACGTGCCACCGAGCACCTCAAATTTCCCATTTAAAATACATTGCAAAAATGCATACTTTTTTCCTTTTTTTTTCTTATTTCGGATTTAGAAAAAAGTTGCGGGAGATTACCAGAAATTGTTCAGAAGTCCCCAAGGAATAAATCCACAACCAGTATTTTTTTTTTTTCACCACCCCTACCCTCCCCTGCAATACCATAAATATGAGGCAACATTTTCTCCAAATTTACAATTTTACAATGTTATGTTTTTTTTTTTCATAAAGTATTATTAATGGATTACTGACATGTCCTTTTGTCATTTATGAACTAACTTCAATTTGTTTAAACAATTACAAATTGTTTAAACAAAAATATACAATGTCACGAACACTTTATATTTTTTTGCAGAAATTATTAGATTATTGGCATTTTGTGTCATTTATTAACTAATTTGCATTGTTTAAACAAATACCATTTGTTTAAAGAAAAATATACAATCTTACAGACATACTTTTCTATTTTCTTTTAGAAATTACTATTAAATTATTTGTACATTTTTGTTATTTATTAACTAATTTGCACTTGTTTAAACACTATTTGTTTAAACAATGATATACAAAGTTACGTACATATTTTTCTATTCATTTTACGAACTTCCATATAAAAAAAGCGCTCGACTTTGATATCGAGACTCGAATAAATGTGAGACAGCTCAAATAATCGTGTTTGGTTCGGTTCCAAAAGAAACTAGCTGTACTCGACTTGAAATTTGAGACTTGAATTTTATAATAACTCGAACAGCCCTAGTCTTATATTGCTTAGCTTGTACTGCTTACGGTATTTTGATTTCGTTGTTAGCTGTTTCGACTTGTGTGTTTGCTTAGTTATTATTAATAGAGTTATTATTTACTTGTTCATTATTATTAGTAGGAAGCAAATACATACATTATTATCTTAAAAAACCTGTGAAATCCAGTATCTCATATAATAATAATTTCTGCAACAAATACAAAAATGTGTTCGTAACATTGTATATTTTTGTTTAACCAAATAGTATTTCTTTAAAAAAATGCAAATTAGTCAATAAATGACAAAAAATCTATTAATTAAATAATAATTTAAGGAAAAAATAGTAAAAATTTGCCGTAACATTGTATATTTTTTGTTTACAGTTGCAAATTAGTTAATAAATGACAAAAATGCCAATATTCCAAAAATTTCTGCAAAAAAATATAAAAATGAGTCAGTTACATTAAATACTTTTTTAAACAATTTGTAATTGTTTAAACCATTTGAAATTACTTCATAAATGACAAAGGGACATGTCAGTAATCCATTAATAATTATTTATGCAAACAAAAACAAAAAACACGTAACATTGTAAAATTGTAAATTTGGAGAAAATTTTGTCTCATATTTATGGTACTGCAGGGGAGGGTGGGGGATGGTGAAAAAAAAAGTGGTTGTGGATTTGTTTCCTTGGGAGTTCTAAACAATTTCAGATTATCTCCCGCAACTTTTTTTCTAAATACGAAACGTGAAAAAAAAAGGAAAAAAGATGCATTTTTGCAATGTATTTTAAATGGGAAATTTGAGGTGCTCGGTGGCACGTGTTAACGTTAACCGATTTTTTTTCAAATTTGGGGGGAATTTTTATTTCTGGAAAAGGAACAGATTGACAATGGTTGCCCTCCGGCAAAAAAAAGATTTTGATAGGTATAAATTTGGACCACCCTAGTGTACGTACAATATACGCGACACCACTTGCCGTATGGCTGCCTGCGGTTTCAATGAGCGTAGAGAGGTTTAAAATTTAAGTTGCGTTTCAGATAGCTCACTCTGTATATTGATAAATCAGGTGATTTTCTTTTACGTTAAAAATAGCGCAAGAACAACACATTTTTTTTCATTCTACTCTGAAGAAAACGAATCAAAATAAGAAAATAATGAAATCGGTTATTTTAACTTAAAATGATTGACATACATACCAAATTTGCGGCATTATGAAATAATACGAGACCAGTAATACTCCACAAAAATAGATTAAATTTCCGAGAGCAAATATTGGACAGGAGACCTTTTATTTAGAAATTCCGCATGTCTGGTCGAGTACGTGTCCTGAAAGGTAATCGGAACTGGGGCATTTCCCAATCTCCCCTTTGCTTCGCAATTCGGTCTTTCATTCTCCAAAAATATACAGCATTGTTGTAAAAGCATTCGGCTGAAGGAAAAAAAACAACGAAAACGAATTATCGCTTGACCGCAGTGGTTTTCAGTTGGTGCCTTTCATGCATTATGTACACCAGATCATGTCGCTGAAACTCGTGTGTTAAACCAAAGCTTAAAATACTTCGTTCCTATACTTTAGTCCATGTAAATATGCAGTGGCAGGATGGCAACAAGAATGACAGGAAAAGCTTTTAATACACCATTCGATTAAATGTTTGATTTACACAACCTGAATCTAATCCAAATTGGCTAGTTGCATACTCTCAAATGTTTTCAAAACACGTTTTTATTGAACCTCGACGAAATGTAATACATGATACGTAACAGGCTTATCTATCACAATGAACTCTGATCACTACGGACGTTAATCTGTTTATTTCATATTATATGCGTCTTTTGATTGTATAGGGTTGTAATTACTAACGGACAATAATACAACAGAACAAATAAATTAATTCCCCTATCAATGTAAACACATTAGCGAAACATTACCAGTTTTCACCGCACGTTTCTTTTCATCTTTTTCTAAACTTCTTTTTAGTAACTATAAAAACTTGATGTGGCCACGCTCATGACTATCATACGGGCTCATGCAACGAAGACTATCGTAACTCAAGTGCAATCCTTATGTAGTTACTATATTCTTCGTTGCATGGGTCGAATTACTCTACAGCAGTGTCATACTGTGTCAAACTCTGATATTTCGACAATACTGCCAAGAGAATCAAAATATCTGTCAAATCCTAACTAGCTAGTTTTAATGCAGACATGACCGATCTCGATCAAATAGAATTTGTTCATGCAGCTAAACTATTAATTTTACCAAAAAATGTCATAGACATCAATTATACAAAATATCCTCCACTTTAATTTATTATTTAAATATTCTTCCGATATTACAGAAATGGCTCCTTTGCAAAATCGTTGAAAGTGCTAAGACTATCACGGGAATAAGTATATAAGTTCTCAAAAAGAGTTGGACAGGTGATGTTGATGTTAAGGAAATGTTGATATTGGAGTATCCATATATGATGGAGTCTGGCAGGGCCGGCCCAAAGTTTTGCGGGACCGGGTTCAAAAATAGCGCGGGCCCAATAACAGTTGCAAATACTTAACTTAATATAAACACAATATGCAGTGTGTAATTCACATATCATATAGGGTGTTGCACTTCGAGCTGTTATATCGAAACGTAACATACGTAGTTGCAAATGTAAGAAGTGACATCAATAAGAAAGGTAAAAAAGGTTAACTATGATTTGAACAGATAATAACTTTTTGCCTCCTAATAGAATCTCCCTTTAATAGAATATTTGAGCACGGTTCAGTTCAGATCACGTTCAGATATAAAAGGTACTGTTATTTCTTCATCTTTATCCATAGGACAACACTCGACTTTTAAAAATAAGAAAATATTATACCCAATATACATATATAATTTTCTTGATGATGGTAAGGAATTGGATATGTAAACAAGTTTTATTTTTTTTAACAAAAATGCTTCTGAAAATTAATGCATTGTTCTTTTTGTAATACTGCTACAATTTATAGCATTTTTCTTTTGTTTTAACTTACATAACTTGTTATAGCAACTAACGTTTTTCTCTCTCTCACATTTAGTAGAGCATTTTTTTTCTGAATTGAACCATACTCAAATGACTTGGGGTTACTGCAAGGAAAATTAAGAAAAGAACAGTTGTAAATCGTAAAATATTAGTGACTCTGGAGAACATTTATTAGATGAATAGATATTGAATAATATTGTCTTTGATAGATTTATTATAAAACTCTTTGTTTCTTTTTGTTTTTAATACGAATACTAATATATTATATTTTATAGTTTGAGTGATTAAATTTTAATACCTACTGAAAATATAATATCATCTTCTTAGCATTACTTAGTCCTGAAGATGCCTGTTGCAGCGATGTGCGAAACGTCGAATGCTACAAAGTCATCAACGCGGTTTCCACCTGGAAATCAAATCAGCGTTGACCTTAGATATAGTATATAGTGTAGTTTTTCAACTGCAGACCCCTATATTGGAACGTTTGCAGTTTAAGAACCACTCTATTTAAGAAAACGTGAAATATGACTTTTTTGTGCAGAATTTTATATGGATTCATTTTATAGAGATGTTACAATTGCGAAATCCGTGACCGTTTTGTGGTAAAATCCGAAAACCTGTGACGTGCACGTTAGGAGTGATTTTTAGAGTTCCATGATCTTGTAATATTTGCAGACGCCATATGAAACTCAACAAAAGGGGAACTGTATTGGATTTATTTCCCTCCTGTTAATTTTAATAAACTATACATCTCATACGGGAAACAGTTTAGAGGACGTAATAGTGGAATATCTCTAACAAACGAATATCAGCATTTAGAACTGTCGACGGCACACACAGAGAAAGGAATGCTCAATTCAAATAAAATTGCTTTGCATCAAAACAACGGTTGATTTCCATATCCACGAAATAACTATCCACTTCAACCGAGACAATATTTTTTCAGTACAAATGTGTTAAGTGCTTCGTTCGAGATAAAATTAGTTGCAACGAGTAAACTATTGACTTGCACCGAATAGTCATCAACTCGAAAGGACAATAATGTTGTTTTGAATGAAACTTTGTAGTATTATTTCAAATATTTCAACATTTCGACCAAACTAATATTGTTTTAATGCAACCATATGATGTCTTAAAGAGAGTAATAGAGCTATCCGAATAAGTAATAGGTTATTTTACTTGGAAGAACCAATGTTTCAGAGAAACATTTGTAATTTTGGTTCAACACCTTTAGTGTTCTGAATAGAGTATTTTGTTCTCAAAGCAAGTAACTGTCATTTTAAACGAAGTGCGTTCAAAATTCAAAGCAAGTAATAGTAATTTACATTCAACATAATATATTGATTTGACGTGAATGTTTTTGTTGTTTTGTTAAAACTATCTACCGCTGCTGCAAAGGTTACATAAAAAATAAGTCTATCAAAACAAATGCAGAAAGAACTACACGATTACAATAGCACATTACTTTCTTAATCATATTTACTAGCAAGAATAATTCTTCTGACAAATCTAATCAAAACATAATATGTGGTATTACATCAAAGTTCTTTAAGCAATTATTTTGTAAGACATATATCTTTTTTAGTCATGTAGCAAAGACAATGGGTAAAAAAAGTTCATGTATACCAATACATTAATTTATTATAAAAATAAAAATACATTTCAAACAAGTAGGTGTCATACTGATATAAACCCAATAACTTGTTATAAAAGAAAAAAAATACATTTAAAATACGATCAAAAATACAAAAAAATGTCATCCTGATACAGTAATTAGTACAGTTAAGAGCTAAGCAGTCAACAAGACTTGATGGGCCTTTCTGCAACTGGCCATTATAATACGGTTTCTCACCTTAGATGTTTCTAAATCTCCTCTTAGCTTCACCCCTTCCCGGAAAACAATCCGATCTCCAATAGCCGGAATAAGTTCTTTTATCTCTTCTTCTGTAAGTTTTGTTATGTTTTGCACAGTTATTTTATGGTCTGCAAACATAGAATGCACATAGTGTATTAACATTCGCATAAAAAGTAGATATACGCATATACTTACTGTCAAATATCGTTTTAAGATGATCTGATGAAATTGAAAAATCATCCACGCTGTCCATTATCACATGTAAAACTGCAGATACAATCAAGCGTATATCAAAGCGACACTGCTTACCACTATAACCAATATATTTGCATGGAGTTAACGTTGTGAGGGTTGTGAGTGAGACTGGAGAATGTAGTCCTCATATACTGCGTATCTAAAAACTGTCGCCCTTCTACGTCGCGTCAGTCTGGTGCCACAAACCGCGCAAACTCTTAAGTTTTCCGCACAATGAAACCACCCGATATTTTAAACTAAGCATTTGGTTACTTGGTTCACACAAAACGTCTCTTGCATCAACCAACTAGTTTTACTTGTTTTGAACACCATATTTTACATATATGATCTTGTTTCAATGCAATAGTTGTTTTCATTGGAATATCTTGAATTGTTCAATGCAACACACTATATTCTTAAAAGAACTCATAAGAACTTTTAAAATTATCCAATGTAGTTTTACTTGGAAACAAAATGTTGTCGCTTCAAAGGAGAAATTTGTGAGTTTTGATTCAAAAAGCTCATCTAAATTGAAAACTTTATTGATTTGTTCGGAGTAAATTTCGGCAAGACAACGAATGTCTTAAACATTTCTCTGTGTGCAGAGTTATGAAATTCGTGTTAAGCAACACAACCTTTCCGCGGGATTCGTTCCTTGCGCAAACAATTTCCTCACTTTGGTAGGATATACAGCTGCAGAATGCGGTTTGGTTTTTCCTTCAACATAATTCAAGAACTGTATGTTTTCATACATCAATTTATCGATGCAGTAACATAATCTTTACAAGCGAATACAATGACTACCTCAACAATCGTATTATTATATGATAGCATCAGCCGTTTAATTAATAATATGCGCAGCAATTTCCAAGAATTCAAACATAGCAAGAGATTACAGAAAGAAACGGCGAATTATGGCAAAGTTAATTTTCGATGATACACATGATGGAAACAATACACATGATAGAGTGAATAGCTGTTTGCCTATTTGTGATAGAATAGTTTCAAAACTGACAAGAAGAGCAAAAGTTTATACAGATATAAACAACAAATTCAAATTTATCTACGATTACAGCGAAGAATCAGTCGAGCATTGCAAACCCATGTTGAAAAGACAATGATTTAAATGTCGATGAACTAAAAATAAAAATTGAACTGTTTTGTTTAATAAATGGCACAAAATCTATGATCTGCTTCAGGGAAGTTAAATTTTATTTTAGATAACAAAATTAAATCCACCTTTCCTAATGTTCAAATAATTTTAAGATTATTTCTAACGTGAAAATTGAATATTGGTAGATCAGGTGGGTCGCCTGATGTCGTAAAGTAGGCGCGTTTGTTATATGGTATTGGCATTTTAGGAATATGATTTCTGTGAGTTCAGATCGGGTTAGATGATTTTGACGATCCTTTTAACAACTTTACTTGATTAATTACGGATAAGATTACCTTTGTGTTAATTAATTTGTTTTGTTAATAAATTATTTTATTATTATTATATTTATTGTCTACATAATTTGATTTTTTGTTTATGCTATTCTTTTCCACTACATAACGCCATAAAATTGCTGGAAGAATTGCTGACAAAACAGAAGTTCTAATGTTATAATTTTCTACCCGTTTTAGGGAAATGAGGCAAACATGGCTCTAATTTAAAGTAACAAGTGAAACGGCCGGAATGTGTTACCGAGCTAACGAGGTGCTTTCAGGCTTAATATAGGTTCATTAGAACGCACAGAGAGCACTGAGTCTCCAGGTCCCGTTTGAAATTTACATATCGAATGAGCAGGACAAATAAATAATTTTGGGGTAGCGAGACAAATTGTAGGTCACCGGCAATTATACAAGTTTAAATTAGGTGAGTATGTCTAAAATAGAACAGCCTGTCGAGTTTCGGCTGGGTTTAACAGTTAGTTTGCTTTGTCTAAATTGGATAACTAGTACATTATTAGTTACACAACTAGTATACACTCTTACATTAGTTAAGTGGGTTTAGTTAAATTATCTACAAAAGAATAATGGAAATAAGTACAAAAATTAATACACAATAAAATTATTGAAAAATACTCTCTGGCCAGCTAAAATTTTGCTAAATTTTGATGTTCTGAAACCTAATCTCTTATACCAACAGTTATTTTAGCACATTGTAAACAAATTTTTCAACTTATATTACATGGTTTTGGAGTTTTTAAAACTGAAACGGTTGAAGCCTGATTTACCAGGAGAACCAACATGTTGGTTTCGTAATGTCAGTCCAGATCCAGACACCCTATGGAGGAGCTTAGACAGACGTTCTCAATTAAGTACATAATGCTTTAAAGCTATGTCAAGTCCCAACAATTTGACTTTTGATTCATCACAATATAACAGTGTTTGTTTACAAACATGATACACACACTGAGAAACCTGTATAAGGACCACTATAATAATTCTCATAATGCTTATGATAAAATTTATTACCATTTGTGACAAGAATATTGAATTATAAGCCTTCCAATATGTATAATGTATATATTAAGTACAGTATATGAAATTTTATAATACTGTCTTATAGTAGATTTTATAATATAATGTTATAAAAGGTATAATACTCGATTAATAAAAATTAAAATAGCAACTTTTAAAGGATGAGATAGTGAATTGTATGTAAATGATAATGTATGTTACTCAGAAAACAGGCTGGCATGCCTGGTATAGAATGTTTTAATATATAGAGTTGTATAGAATACATTTTCCAATACTATATTATTTTAACACATTTTAAGGATAATATACCTTAATGTTTGTTTACCATAAATAATTGTGTGTGGTCTTACTATAAATTAGCACACCTCAATATATCCGTGTCACACCACGTTAGCCACGTCATCTGATAAAGTACTTAATTTAATGAATATCACTTCTTATAACTTATATACCTTCATATAATAAAACCCAGTAAATTATTTCTAGCAAGGAAAGAGGTTTTATTACACCCTACTACTAATCTTAACCTTGCAATATGGATAATACGACAATTAAAATGTAGGTTGTTACCGACTACAATAAATTCTGTATTTCTAGGATTCCAAAGAGTTTGATTGTAAATGTAAAAACTAAAAACAGTGTATCTTAATATTTAAAATGTAACCCTGTAAAATTTAAATTGTTGTATATTAGTTTCAGTAATATCATTTTTCTAATAATAATGTATCATAAAATTTAAAATATAGAATTATAATATTTCAAATTGAAACTCAAATGATACGTATAATACACGTATTTTACCATATATTAAATGGAATATCGTCGGCTAAGAGTGTTAAGCTGCTAACTCCATATAACCAAACGTTACAAGAGGGAATATAAACTGTCTAGCAGTTTATTATTATTATTACGCTTTTAAATGCGTACGCTGGAGATAGCAGGTTTATGCATCGTAGAATTAACGTTTTGATGAATAATATGGAGTGCGCTGTTTTGCTGGCTGGTACAGCAGAATTTGTAGGTGTAAAGGACATTGAAAAGTCCTTTACACCGACGATATGTGTTTCTAACATACTCTTTCATAGATATTAAAATACTTTTGGCTATAATACATTTTTATAATACAGTTTTCTCAGTGCAGTAACAAGTAAAATATTGCAATTTTAGCGGCAGAAACAAATGTTTCATTGGTGGTGGAGACACCCTCTGGAGTAATTAAGACACCTTGGTCATCTTGTGCTCTATAACAGAGTAGTAACACAGATTACATGCTTTGATTTTGACACTAATTTTCATATGTCATATGTCATATGTCTGCCTTCACATTCTACGGAGACAGACACTTACCATGTACTATTGTTGCACAGATTCATTTAAAATTTTACTGCGGCTTTGCGGTTTCAAATTCGCTGCCCAAGATATTTTCTGAAACTTCTATTCGATTTTTATTTGTAGTCAACTTGTCGGAGCGGGTATTTCATTTGTAATAATAAATAATTTATGTACAGTACTAATCATCAAACGGTAAATTAACTACCTACATAAGTGTATATCGATCAACACCGTGATCAAGACGGTCTAGGTGGGCTTTAATGTTATGTCGCAGCAGCGTTTTCCAATGTTTTACGTGATATAGCATACGGGATACATTTGAAGCATGATATGCGTAGGAAATTTTTCCTCTCGTAATAGAAAATACGCAAAAACAAGACGTCCACACATTAGTCTATGAAATTGCTCCATAAATTAATCACACAATTTCGCGGATTTGCTGCAATCTGTTTAGAGTCCACAGGGAAGGAACGTTACAATGTGATGACAGTAAACTCGTTTTGTGTTCGTACAGAATACGTCAATACTATACAACTTTTATTAATTTTTCTTTTCTCTTTGCAGAATGGATGTCCTGGATGACGAGGATGACAGAGGAGCCCTCTACACGATAGTTCTGTACGCGGTGCTATCGTTTATTTTCGTTCTGTTGGCGATACTTATCGGCTACGTTATGTGCACTAAGAAATACCGCTTGAATTGGTTTGAGAAGAATTTATTGGAAAATGCCGATACAAATAAAGATATAACACACAGGTCAGTAAACAGAATACGTAATGGATAAATTAAAGTTATTGCTTATAAGCATACAGTATATCGTCGATAATCCGAACCTCGGTAATAGGGAAAAGCTATTTTTGTTGGTTCCTATTTAGAGACAAATGTTGCTTTTGTACTCGTATTTTCCACTATTAAATAAATAAATAATAAATAGATCATAAATAAATCATAAATAAATCATAAATAAATCAGAATTAAATTATAAATAAATCCCTTCGATTTTGACTTTTTTGCATTCTAATAGTTTATAAAGAGCGGAATCAAATGGTGTTGGTTTTATTAAGATTGAACTTCTATCCAATACTCGTATTTTCTACTATTTCGTTGTCATATTTGATAATCCGAACAATTTGGTAATCCGAATCACCTTCAGTCCCCTTCTGTAGTCACTATTTGTAGCGTCGTGTCGGGGTCCATGTCCACAGCCCCCCACATTTAAAATTTAAAATTTTTCTTACGTCAAAGTTTTGTATTGTTTTGTGCAGCAAACCAAAAATTATGTGCTCCTTTCGTTTCGGGGTTATAAATAATTCTCTCAAGGGGGACTGTGAACATGCCAGCACCTCTCCACTTCAAAATTTCGAATAATTTCCAAACTTTTGTGCTATTTTTATGTATTTTGTGCCGCAAACTAGAAGATTTGTGCTATTTTTGTTTCCGAGTTATAAACAATTTTGTTAGGACTGGCTGTGTTGACATGCGTTATCTAACTACGAAACAAAATCGGCAGTTTTTTCGACGCTAAAGTATTCTGCCAGTTTTGCGCTGTTATGTGCAGCAAGTTGCAAGTTTGGGGCTCTTTTCGTTTTCGAGTTGTATGCATTTTTCAGTTTTTGCGTTATCCGTCTCTAATCCGGGCTCTCGCAGACGCGGCCTGTGTTGTTAATACATAGTATGTACGAGTTTAACGGCACTGTTTGTGGTTATACAAGGTTAGCCAAAATTACCGTAACCGTAACATAAATAACATAAATAATTCTCCAACCGTACGAAATTTTAAAAGAGTTTTTTGTCTTTGAACGAGCTATCTTTTAAATATATTGTCAATATACAGGTTGCTCATTTTATTATAGAAATTTGGTAACCTCTCCTGTCTATAAATAGAATAGCCTAGATACTATTAAATTTTTACTTTAGCATACGCAGTATGGCGAAGCTTTTGGTTAAAAAGGGTCCAAAGGAACTGGATGTTTCCTCTAGCATTTTCCTCTGGATTTTGCAAATGAGCTGCCATTTCTGTAATTTCGTCAAAATACTTAATCAATAAATTAAAGTACAGGAAATTCTGTATATCTTGTGTCTATAACATTTTTTGGTAAAATTAATAGTTTATCTGTATGAGCAAATTCCTTTTGATCGAGATCGTCTGCATTAAAACTTAGGTAGCCAGGATTTCGACAATTATTTTCATTCTGACAGTAGGTAGTGTCAAACGCTGTTTTTTGACAATACCTACTGTCAATATTATCAATCAAAATATCTGTCAAATCCTGGCTAGTTTTATTTTAATGCAAACACGATCGATCTCGATCAAATAGAATCTCATGCATCTAAACTATTAATTTTATATATTGTATGATAGTCATGTGCCTGGCCACATCAGATTTTTTGATTCTAATATTAATTCTAAGAATATTTTATAGGAATCATTTTTTATAAATGCATACTTTTTTAATTATAAGCAGTTAACCAAAACGTAAAAATTACCGAAAATTATCATACTGCGTATGATAAAGTAAAATGGACAGTTGAAAATTGTAAAATAACTGTTGAGACCGATTTTGTGAAACGAAAGTGCAAGGCGCTTAGAAAGATTTTTTACGCGGAATTCGAATCCGCACTGAAATGTTTTTCCGTAACACTTTTGAAAACGATGAGTTCAAAATTCTGATTTAAGAAACATTAAAAATAATCAATTTATTTTTTAAATTTAGCAAGAAAGTTTTTTCAATTTAGCAAGAGAATCACTGTTAATTGTTTTCCATTTCAATTTCGACAAAATAAAAAGCACCAAAAGAATTTCTATTAGAAAGAGATAATTATTTTTTGTTGTGAATGTTATTTATACATTGCATTTACATGCATTTACACCTACTTACATCAACACCTACCAGTTATCCTACGAATTTTTAAATAAACATTTGCAAAGAAACGCTATTTTCTTCGGAGCTTCCAAAACGTAATGTATATTGAATATCTAGAACTTATTAAAATTATAATATTTGCGTGGTATTAACACAACAATATTAAAATAACAACTATTGTAAAATTTCGCACAACGCGTTGAAACGATTAAATATCATTCAACAGAATTAATAATTCATAAAAAATCTTTATTCGAAATGATGCCTATCAGCCTATCCCGATCTGTGATTTTTTAAATCTGGTAACCCTGGTATATTATAGGTATAATTAGGTCCATCTACCAAATGTATATCAACATGTTATATTTTAGTTTCTATTTCAGCCAAGAAGCACTAGTTGGAATGCACGAATCTACGCCAGGAAGTAGCAAGATTCTTTATCCTCTGCCACCAGACAACGGAAAATTTTGGGTACCGCAAAATCTTCACAGACAGAATTCCTTGTGCACGGACAATGACTCATCACCAGGTAACAACGTTCTTTAATTAATTCCACGATCACATACATGCATTCGTATCCAATTGTGTCGGTTTAGCGGTAGAGGTAGATAAGGTTCTAAGTTTCCCTACTTATCAATAGATGGCGATGTATCTTCTCATCCCAATAAGGGTCAATGGGCTGCTATATAATAGGAGGGGTGGGCTAGTAAGGGTAGCTTTGCGCAGAGGCATTATCGTAACCAATGAGGTTTATCCGAGGTGCGATTATTGCTAGTTGAAAACTTTAACCAATACCCCGCCATGTGGACGTGAAATACCGTCCGCTAACGGCAATTTTTGGAAGCCCTCGAGGGGGCTAAAGTGATAATGAAAACAAAATTGTGTCGTCTATGTCTATGTAGGAAAATGATATGGCACGTATGTTAAAGTAAAACTGTAATCTGTTGTTAGTAAAATTATCAGTAATTCAGTATAAAAATCTGTATTATTTATTGATCATCAGTGTTGCCAGATCTACTGTTTTGGATATCATCTACTGTTTTACTATAAAAATCTACTGTTGTTTTTTATTTCAAATCAAACAACTAAAATTTTTAATGGACGACGAAAATCTCTCTGTTAAGTCTAGTTTACACGGGTCATGTAGACGGTCATGTAGAATGGTCAAGTAAAGTATATTATTCAAGTTGACTCGTGTAAACAGTTTGGGTAAAGTCAAGTACCGACTTGCTTGACTTTACTTGACCATTCTACATGACCCGTGTAAACTAGACTTTAGTTGCTAACATCAATTTTATTTTCGACATTTTCGGAATAGCTATTGATGCCTCTTGCAGGAATCTTAAACTGGCCCATCTGCTATCAAAATTAATAATTTTTACCAGTCGTCGGTGCGTTATTTTCAAATATAGATCGTGTTGGCAAAGGTTAGTGTTGCTCATATATCAATGTTAGTACATATGCCAATTAGTGATCTGTTTACGTTTTTGGGACTTTTGATAAAAAGTCGTGTAAAATAAATGTTACTCTAACTATAAATAGCGTTTTAAATAGTGGGCAAGTTTTAAGTAGCTAATTCTAGCAAATAAATTTCCTGTGTGATAGTACGAACTGTAGTCAACTGTTGAGAGCGGAAGTTGTTCCAATTCGCAACTGATAGAGGGTGAGTCGCTAATGGTATCCTTCTTATAACATGAATTAAGGAGTAATGCAACTCTAGATTTTTTGAAAAATAAAAAAAGTTTTTTTTTTTGTTTAACTGATGTCAGGAAATCTTAGAAATAATGTACAATACGTTTCATCTTTGAAAAAAATGTTAAATGCTTATTTAGTGAATGCCGTATGCCAAGTGTCTAGCTAAGCGTACATGCAAAAAGTTCAGCCTGAGAGTTTACAGCCTAGAGACCTATACGCTCTTATCTTATTTGGAGGAATTGCATCCATGCTGTGAAATATAACATAAAATATCATAAAACACAAAGATTTTGTGGAAATATCCTCGGTACGTTCGTTGAACTGACGCTAACCGCACAATGGTACAGCTGTCTGACGTAACGTGTGTTGTTCTTGATCAGTTGGTAAAAAATAACAGAAATAATTAATTACATTCCCGGAGTATATCGTGATCGAATGGAGTCGAAAAGAAGCAGCAGATTTTCAAATAGAATTAATATGACAAGCATTGAATCGTTTGGAACTAGAGTTGCATCTGCCTGATCGTATCCACCGTCCACTCCTGCAAAAAAGTAATGTCGGTTGAAGATTTTTACAACGTTGAAGTGGATGACGTTTAATTATAATTTTTTTAACTTTGTTGCTGTGTTTTCTGCTATTTCACAAGTTGTAGTGTGTGAAGAAAATAGATCTGGGCGACACTGCTCAATACATTCTGACCGATGAAATGTCGCAGTACGAGAATTGTCCACAAGAAACAATAGGAGGGAAATATTAATTTCAAAAGATATGGTCCAGGTATCGCCGACTATAGCAAAATATAACAATTCTATACACCAAAGTTACACAATACTTTAAATTGTGTTTCCTCAAAACCGGATTTTTCAAACTGGCCGGAAAAAATAACTTCAACTGATCTCCGTCAATTCACTTGAAATTTAATGTGCAGCTTCAGAACAACATTATCTAGAGAAGTACGTACGGATTTTACGATAAGTTCAAAACTTCTTTTGTTATAAACATTTTTTAACAGAATTTTTTACCTAAAAGTGATAATTTGTGTTCAAACGTGCGCCATTTTGTTTTAAAGCGGAATTTTTTAATTTCCGTACGTACTTCCCTAGATAATCTGATATAGAATCAATTTCTTTTTGTTTTTATGGCTAAGTGAAAAACTGCGTGCAAAATCTTTCCGGCCGTGCAACCCTGTCCGCCGGAAGAGGTTTAATTGATGTCCTCTAACGCTTCAGTTTTTTATTTATTTTTGTTTTATTTTTATTGTGAATATACCCCAAAATATTTACAATAAATGGCTTTAAAGAGTTTTTGTAATTCATTTACTATATTGTAAAAAATATACCTACAAAAGCGACTATTTTTTCTCGCGCTAGAGTGGCATTACCCCTTAAGAATGATAGAGATATGAAATTTTGGAATCATTTATAAAAATTATACCATGTTAAACCTCAACATTTTGGGAAAATAACCACTGGACCGTAGGTATCCTAGGAGTTATTTAATTCGATATTGATTTGAAAATAGAAGTCAATAGCCCGCAGTGGCCAATGGTCGAATATTCCATATTTAAAACAATAAACATTTTTAAACATAGTCATTAGTTTAACAAACGATATGAACAAAAAGTGACATTCAAATGTTTTGTTTATAAAGTTATTTTAAATTAGGGTCTCAAAAATGAATAAAACTAAATTCTTTGTTTGTAATTTTTAAATTGTTTTAAAGATAACTCGGTCCCTGCGAGTCCAACATCTTCCAGCAGTTATCAACCATCTCCGTTCTCGGGACCTGTCGCAGTCGCACGGAATGACAAACAAATCGTGCTTACCGGTAGTCCCGTCAGGCCAAGGGTATCTTCGATGCAATCCAAACTGGACCACACAAAGATAGATTCTTCTTTATATCAGACGGTAATAGTGAATTCCTATTCGTAGTTAAGCGCGGTAACGACATTTATGTTTCTTTTATTGGCTTAGGAGTCGCCCGGAGAACCTGAAGACATTCGAGGGTCAATTCACATATCATTAACTTACGATGCGATTGCTGGGATCCTCGCTGTAAGGCTGATAGAGGTAAGTAAGTAAGATGTAGTTTACTAATCAATAGGTGCAGGTTAAAAGTAGCAAAGCATCAGGAAATAAATAAATAGTATAGTAAGTACTTACACATATATAGTATATAGTTGGAAATAAGTCAGAACCTTTTAATAAACATGGAATATGTATAACGATTTTTCCATTGAATATGCTATCAGGTAGAATAACATGTTGATTGTAGTTATATTATTTCATATGTTGCTGCCCTTCGCTAGCGCTCGAGAAATGTTGAACACGGAATGTCGACACGAATTGAGTCGTATGAATCTAATAAGTTTCCGTTAAAAAATAAAAAAACACAAAATATTATTCTAGATCTAGAAAAGTATGTATAATTATCTAGCTAAATAGTGTTGCTGTTATACTATTTAGCTCGGTAACTGTAGATAGAACATCCGTGCCGCGGCTGTCAGTGTAGCCTCTGTCATTACCTCGACTGCCTAGACTAGATGAGTAGACGTTATAGATGAATCTACAGGTAGCATCATTTGCCTGACCCATTTTATTTAGGTGGTGACTGAGTACACAATGTCCTGTCAGGAGACCTTAATCTATCTTAGGTCTTCCTTTCGTGACAAGTCGCTAAATCTTTTTGTTTGCCTCATGCAAGACAAATGTACCCAGCCTCTGGTTATGCCAAAGAAGAGCTCGAGTCCTTAAAAGGGAGCCTTAGATCCTTGCTTTGCAAGTCTATCGGTTTCGGTTCCAGTTCCTTTGATTTTTTTCATGTCCGAGCACCCGGAGGAGATGCACATTGTTGTTTTTACTAGTTGAAGTAACGATTGCTTGCAACTCCAAACCACTTTGGATTTGCATGTGATTAATTTAATTGGCCTTTGTGCTGCTTGACTGTCGGAGTAGATGCACACTTTGACTTTAGTGACGTTCAGTCGTTTGATCGAATAGTACAATAGCGGGTGTACCTGAAAGATGGTTAGTGTTAGGCTTACCATACGTCCCGGTTTGAGACATCGGTCCCGGCGTCCCGGCCGGTTTGGTACTATGTCCCGGTTCAAATTATTAACAAACTTTTATATCAGTAATCAGATCAGTACTCAGAAGAAGTAGCAATATTGAGTATAGACTGCCAAAGATAGGTGGTACACATAGTGAGTTGATACTGATCATTGTTTATATCCTTTTTTAAAACGTTATTACATACCTATGTCAAAATATAGGTTATCTCGATTAGTTAGTCAACCTTTCATATTCTATAGTAAACAACTCCTAAATAGCAATATTTTGCATCGACTATCTGTGTAAGTTTGAAATATATTAAGAGACTACGGATATGGAAAAAATGTTATAACAAATTGTAGGTAATTAATCGTTGTATTTACCCATAAACTGGGGGTATTAAAATAATAATAAGACTGGTGGCAACAGAAGGTATTATCATTGTTCAAAAATAATTATTACCTTTAATTATTTAAAATAGAGGCATCGTTTCTGCACGTTGCGATTAAAAGGAAACTATTCTTCTTGTGTCAACATACTACTTATACTTTCAATTTATTAGAAGAAACTGTGACTACGTGGGCGCTTCCAAAAGAATCTGTGTTTTTGAAACATACTTCCAAAAAAATCTCTGACTTAAGTGTTTCAGTATATAGAAGGTAAGGATTTGGAGTTTTACTATCATAGTACTTCATGAGAAACATCAATTTAAGATAACTAATATAACGACTACAGTAACGTTTGTTTATTTTTTCGATGGTATTAATTTTTTTTGAATTCTTTCTCATAGGATGAATTTTATTCAACAAATAAGTCATAATTACTGTTAAATATGTCAATGAGTCGAATAACAGAACAAGTTCACCCAATGTTTTAGCTAACTATTAATTTTTTAATGATTTTGACCGAACTTTAGAACCACTACCAATGATATTTACTACAACTTTTGTGTGCTGACCAAATGTGTTAAGTGTACAATTGCAGAATTATACATTTTTCTTTAGGTTCCAGATTTCGACTTACTTTGTTCCTCCACTAAGCGGTTCTTTGAAAAAAATTTTAAACGTTGTTTAATATAATTATAATTTTAATTTAATTATTAATATTAATATTAATTTTTTAATATTATTTTTTTATATAATTTTATTTTAATTTTTAATATTAATTTAATTTAAATTTTTATAATTTTCTATCGTCCGTACATCAATTTTTTTTTACTTTGGTTTGCTAATTTTTTAGTAACATTATGCCGTCAAGTACTTAAATTCATATTATATTGCTTGTATACACAATTTATTAATTTAAACAAACGAGAGTCTTTATTAAATAAATAGGTAGCGTCGCTCTTTATGTATAAAGGTTTCAGTGCTTTAAATTTGAAAAGTTTATCATAAATAAAGTCGTTAAAATTCGAGTATTTCCAACAGATTTAGAGATAACACACTATCTCTGGCTAATTTGACGCCACTAGTAAGAGCATTATTATTCCGCAAAATAAATTTTGGTTTGGAATGCTCCAAATGTTATGATGTGATTAAAGCAGGTTATATTATAATCGAAAGAAGTACCGACACTAAAGCGAAAAATACGAGAGGGTAGAAGGTCAATAAGTAATTAAATTGTTTTTGTTTTTTTTTGCCGCAAAAAGTAAACGTAATTTAGATTACTTCTTGTAGATTACGGACTTGGTCCGTCTGATGACGTCTCTCATTTGGACGATGTCGACTTGTAATTTGGCCTCTATGAAAACAAAATTGAAGTAATATGTGACAAAATAAGAGTTATCTTATCACGTCTTAGTTTTGCATAGTTGTTTTGTGAGAAATTACATATGATTTGGTATTCAAGGACGTTTAGCATCCCAATTGTTGATAATTTTGATATTCCTGGTGTTTGGTTTGTATATAAAGATGAAATATATAAAAGACTAACAAAATAAAGAATAAGACGCTTTATTGTTTTTCAAGTTTTATTAAATTTTATTCCCGAAAGTAATACTTGTCCCGGTTTGAAATTTAAAAATTATGGTAAGACTAGTTAGTGTACTACCCTGTGGATTTAGATAGTGTGTCCCTTGGTCCCGTCACATCGATTCCAACTCCATCATCTGTTTTTGATCCAGCAGTGTACCACATTGATGAACTGTCTGAACATAGTACTTAGTACATAGTACATAGTACTTAGTACTTTGCGATCATAAATAATCACTTTCGTTGGGTTGTTGAAGTCGAATTCAAACTAGTTTTTTTTTCGGTTTCTACGTTGTTTAGTATATCACTTTAGAACTTTAAAAACATTTTTTAGATGAAGTTTTACTTATTACAAATTGTTCCTATTTCATCCACAATGAGAGTTACTAATTTCTTCTTGATTGCACCAATCCGAAAATGACTTTGGGGTTATGTGAAAAATTTCCTATGTGGTACTATACAACACCAAATATCTCAAAATAACTTACTGGATGAGACTTTAAATTCAATAACTCAATTTTAACCGATTTAATAGTGATTCAACCCTCACGTATCAATGCTTAAGTAAAATTGTTACATCTCAAAACATGCAATTTATTTACCGAAAAAAATTGTATGAAAAATCTTTACAGTACCTATCTTTATTTTGTTATTTACTTATTTATTTATTTGCACCACAGCCTAATTAAAAAATCTGCCAAATTTAATTTTATCCATCGAATTTATGTATAATTTGTATATAAAAGGTTTGTTCGAGCAGCACCAAAATAAGTGCGCAAAGCACTTATTCTTTTCCTTGCGCATACGCAATTTGTTTTGACTGCTGCTCAAGCAAACCTATTAAGAACTTTTAGTCTATAATAATTGGTAAATGTTTCAAAACTCCCCTATTTTTGCAGGTAAAAATGCCTATGGCTTGATTTACATATTATACATAATTGGTAATTTAGTAATTATGATAAACATTTTCAAAGACCTTAATTTATCTCAATATTACCAGAAGCACAGTGTTAAATTATTATGTATTTATAATTTTCGCATACCTTTACTGCGATTTTTTTATATTTTACCGCAGAAATCGTTAAAATACAACATCGTCAACATCAATTTAACCAATTTCCAACTTCTACCAATCCATGTTCCAGATATTCCACACCTGGGTATACCAGGAGGAAGGTTTTAAGGGAAAATGCACACAATACATGTTTACTTTACGGTGTAGACAAACAAGCCACAAAGCCACAAAGTGCAAGGTGAAGGTTGGACGAATCATAATACCGTCGCATCATACACATAATAGCTTGTGGCTAATGCTTCTGGAAAGCTGTGTTTACATCGAATGTATACGTGCGACGCGACGGTACATGACATTTTTTATATACGTTTCTATAACAATACCCTAGTTTTTAGTATCAAAACTGCGTTCAATACGCCAACCAGGGCAGGTCAAAGCTTAGTTTTCCGTGCTCTAACCGGATATCCGCTTAAGCATTTAGGCCAGTTACAGTGCAATGCTGACGGTCAGCTCGAACCGTCGGCGCGGATATCAACGCTATATCAACAGCGATATATGAGGGCTGACGGCGCTGACGGTCGGTGTTGCACTGTAAGCTCTTAAGAAGGGATGAGCTACCTAAAAATAATATAACAAAATTCAAAAATATAGGCAATGGTATGACTCCGGACATGATGGGGAGTCATATGGTAGAGAGGTTTCGGGAGAAGTTTCCTGAAAATTAGAACTGTGCATTCGATATGTGAGGATCAGCTAAAAAGAATTACGGGACTTTCATAAACGTTTCGACATATTAAATTAGGTGCCACTATAATTTTACAAAGTTTTACTAGGTATCGTATTATTTTATATATTTATACATCTGTTAATATATTATTTATATATTATTATATTAGTTGTAATTTTAACAAAACGCTTCCTTTTCAAGTCCATGTGCACAGAAGATACGGTATTATTAACTATTAAAGCAATATTTTTTTTTACTGGCCAATGGAGGATTATTAAAAAGACTGTCCATTATCGGAACCCTGCGTTTCAAGTCTTTTATTGTTATTATCGGAGGCTGAGCTCCAAAAAACATAGTTGAAACCAAACTAATTTAGACATTGGACGTCACACTATAACTCGAAATGATTTAAATGTAATTGCGGGTGATCTTCTTCTAATAGTATCAGTGGAATGTAAATGTAAGCTGGTGGTTACTGTGTATGCTCTGTGTTTCAAATGGTTCTTTGAGAGAGAAATAAAACATTAATTTAATAGTGCCTTTGACATGTGGTTCGGACCCATCTTAACCTATTGTCGCTAAACACGGGCCACTATAAAAGGGGATGAACAGAAAATTAGGTGGTGTCAGATCAAGATGGAGAGGATAATGACTGGAGTGAGTAGAAAATATTGAATCCGCAATACCACCATCAGGAAAACATATCGTATTCCAGCGAGAAAGACGTTACTAAAACTACAAAGATACCTACTTAAGTGGAATTGGGCCGGTCATATGATTAGATTGGATAAAACCAGATAGACAAAGAAAATCACAGACTGGTCTCCAATAGATCATAAACGCAGACAAGGGGACGACAGAAAAAGAGATGGAGGGATGATATTGCAATCACAAAAAAGTTGGGGCAGCCTATGCCTAACCATGGGACATGGGTCATTTGACAAAAAAACACGTGTTTTCATTTTTCAGCTAATAATTATAATAATGTATTATTTATTACTTCTATATTTTATTTTATTTTGAAATCTTAAGTTAATCTGTTTTATGAATAAATAACTATACTATAATATTGTAAATATGCTTATTTGGTCAAATAAAAGCTTGTATTGTAATGTAATTTCGGGTAGATTATTGTTTCAGTTTTGAGGTGGTTTGTACTTACTCAACAGTAACAAAAAAGAAGTAGGGGAGACCGGGGCAGATTGGGACACGGGCCACATTGGGACACTTTAAATTCACCGCCTTAATGACTTGCGATTAAATGCGCATTCACACAGAATATGTGTCAGTGAATATAAACAATATCTAAAAAAGTTTCCAGCACGTTAGTGTCGAAACTACGTTTGTTGATGAATGTATCAGTTTTGGGTTAACCCAGTTAGTGTTTTCTACGTCTGTTCGTAAGGCTCCACACAAGTTTATATGGTATATTGTATAATATTATGTATATTCATACAATTATACATATATTCTTCATACATTACCGCTATTGGCGGCTACCTAATCATAACCTTCAATTTTCTAGAATTTTTCAATTCTTAAAACTCATGTTGGGACACATTGGGACATTTCAACTGGGGCAGTTTTGGACAGGGAAATAAGGGGAAATTTATTTATTTATGCGAAATTTACTCATTTATGCCATTTGCACCTCGATGAATCATATTTGAGTTTAAAATCGCCTTTTTTCTTGTCGGTCGAACATTTAAATAACAATTTTAAAATATTGTTATGCTGGTTGTGAAGAAATTCATCAACAACCATTGTAGGTCGTTCATACAACACTTTGACCTTCACAAGGTCACATCATATAACCAAGTCGCCGTAAGACGCTCTATGATCCTTCCAATATTCGGGACGCGGAACAACACAGTCTGTATAATAATATTAAAATTATTTAAATTTTAAGTATTTATCAGGTATAGTCTGGAATGACAGAGGAGAAGATTTTTTTCGATAGATATTCAATTTAAAAACCTGATTTTTTTGTTTGAAAATGTGATATTTGTGTTACAAATTTTGAACATCCTGTATAAGCTATAATAGTGAATTTAACTTAAATTTTGTTTGTCCATGTTGATGGTTTGTACTCACCAAACATCAAATTGGTATCTTCAATAATAACCAATATATTCACACTGTCCCAATATGCCCCGGGCCGGGGCACATTGGGACAAACTGCAAATTGAAAAGAAGTTATTATAATTCCAAAAGTACTTTGTTCAACTTAAAATGTCCAGTGTATATACTTGGATAAATGTATATATTAAGTAGTATTGCCATTACCAACCAGTTATTGTGAGAAATATGGCTACTATATGCGGGTGTCAAAATCCGTCCCAATGTGCCCCGGTCTCCCCTAGCTGGCGCAGTTGCGTATGTAAAATATTTAATTAATAAAATATTTTCCAAAATAAGTAAAACTACAACTGTAAAACATTTTGTAATTTAAAAGAGAAAATAATAAAATATTTTTCAAAATAAGTAAAACTAGAACTATTACATTTTGCAAATTTTCCAAATAAAAACATAAATTTAATTTTCTTTTTATTTCGATAAGCCCCCCATTTGTGCTATGCGTATATACCATCGGGAAATAAAATCAGTTCCAAACACTCTCAGTCATTTTTGTTCAAGTCGTTGATGGAAATTTCTTTTAACGGTTTTGCAGTTTCGCGATGACGTAAAAAGAGAATTAATGGCCATCCATTTCTTAAGGATTACGCGCACGTACTTACGGTTATAATGAAATCTTCCCAACTTTATCGCCGAAGAGGCTTTAATTTCGATTGGAGCCATCGCTTCTAGACGCTTTATTGAACCTGGGAAGTGAATACTCGTCCGTTGACGATGGTGGGAGGGACTGGCGCATGTCCGCACGTTAATTGATATCTGCTGAATGGATTAAGAATTTAATTAAGGATTTAACGTGTATTGCCGAGGATAATTTGTTGAATAGTTTACCGGATTAGTTTAATAAGTTGTTTGAATGGGGCGGTGGATTAACTAAATTGGAGCCCCTAGACGCAACTTACTTTCGGGGCCTCTATACCTTCAGAACCAAAAATATTGTTGTAAAAATCGTCTGAATATGGATTAAGAGCTTTGTAGTTTCAGAAGTATTTTATTTCTTATAGTATCATCACAAACTCTACCAACGCTTCGCCAATAATTTGAATTTGGGGTCATCAGGCGTACAAAAATTACATTTATTCACTTAATTATAGGGAAGTCAAACTGATTGGTGTAATTTGAATTTTACGCTTACTCGAAGCTAAACTAAAGGAATTAATATTCTTGAATAATAAAACCTGTCTTTGTATGTAAAATATAACTATTTAAATTCTTAGGTACCGGTTTTGTTTTGCAACCTCATCGGCCTAAAGCTACAAAAAGAATATTGGTGGTAATAAAATAAATAAATAATAATTTAACATATAACTTACGTGTAAAGTAGAAGACAAAGGTCATTCACTGTTCGGAAATAAACTTTATTTTAGTAGACGACTAGTTTCGTCCTAACGGACATTTTTAAAGTGTACGCTAAAACCAAAAAAATACACAATCAAAACCACAAACTTAATTCAAACAAAGCTAGACTTACTATCAAAATCTTAAAAAAATTTCACAACGATGTACATAACGACGAGTACAAGACGACGAGTACAAGAGTTAATCACAGAACCACACGGCTGCCAGCGAAGATCACAAAACAAACCTAAAAGATTAAATTTAGTAAAATTAGAACCACAACATTAAAACTCAGCATTAAAACTCACTAAAGTTAATTTACCAAAAAATTTCAAGCCTCAATTGCAACTATACAACGCACTGCAATGAAACTGATATCGTCATCTCATTTCCCCCTTTGAGTACTACAAGTTTATTTAAGACACTTTTGTCGTACCATGCATATTTCTCGAGATATTTAGGAGTCTCAAGTTAAGGACCACCCGGTATATAACTTACAGTTAGATAATTAAAAACCATGATTGCAATTTATATCTATCAAATTAACTTAAAATTTTAACCGTAGTAGCAACAACGCTGGAAGTTAACCAGTGGGACTGTGGAAATTGGTACAAAGTAGGCAGTAACTTAACAACAAACAAGTTTAAAATGATTGTTAAGTCAATGTGAATAATGGGTTTTGTTGAAATTCTAATTGATCGTTTAACAACGTGATATTTTGGTTTCTTTAATGTTTTTTTTTTATTTCAAGCTGGTCTAATAAATCTAATTCGTAGTTTTTATTTCATTTGTGTAGTAGTGTAGTTTCATCGTATTTTTTACAGTGACCTGTTGAAATTGTATGTTGATAAATGTCAGAAGAAGTTCTAGATCTATGTTCCGTTTATCCGTTTTGCTAACTTCCATCCGGTTTGACCTACATAAACAACACCGCAATTAGAGCATTTGACGGAGTAGACTCCAGACTCATCCATAACTGATTTTGGGGTTTTTTAAATTTGAAAGTAGTTACTAAAATGTGTTACTGCTCTTAAAAAGAAGACGGTTGATAGTTTTAAAGGGAAAGAGTTGTTTGAAGCAAGCTCGTAAATGTAATTTAATTAATTGATTCTGGAGTGGTAATTAAGGGGATATTTTAAGCAGCGATTGCAAAGGAAACGAAAGGAAGCCATGCGTTGTGAAAAAGGATGATATGAGTGATATGAGATTATGGTAGGTACAGCAGTGGGCTTTCTGTATATATTATATTCAATGGTATCGTTACTGTTAGGTAAAGATAAATCTAAAAAGTTTAAAGTTTTATTGTTCTCGATATCCGAAATAAAATTTAAGTTTGTTGTGAAGGTTTTTGATATATTATGTCAAGAAACTGTTGAGGCTTAGTTCATCACCTCGCCATATGCAAAAGATACCATCGACATATCTGACCCACGATCTGTGACTTAAGTATACGGTTTGATATAATTGATAATATGTTCTTGATATATGTGATCACGGAAACGGGAAAATAATGGAGAGTATAGATATGGATGGCCAAACCCATTGGTAAACCGTCCTGAGAAATTTGTTATCACAAGTTTTGTTTGACAATATGTTCAAAGTATATATTGTATTAATTTTTTGATTATCGTTAAAGTGTTTATTGTAAAGATGTGAAACTGAATGTGAAATAAAAATCACATTTCGTTAAGGTGTGTTATATTTTATTAAAATGTGAAATGGCTTCAATAAATGTTTTGATGATCTCATCATAGTTTATGGTTTTTAGAAATCCTTTTCAATATATAGCATTGTAAGTGCGTTGCGTTTTTGCTCCGAAAGTGTATCGCGCAAATAATTTTTTACCAGCTTTAAAATAGAAAATGAAAGGCATTGCAACATTACGAGAGGTGGATTTACTTTGGTATTTTTGTTATCTAAAATAAAATTTAACTTCTCTGAAACAAATCCTCTTCCATTGTCTGCCATTTTTAATAAATAAAATTGTTCAATGTATATGTTTTGTTCATCGACATTTAAGTCATTGTCATTAGTTTATAAAACTTGGGAAACTGCAATAAAATTATGTTTTGTTATTTCTATAATATTATGTGGAACAATAACTTCCTAAAATTACGTTACAAAAACTATAAAAAAGTGGCTTTATAATCGAGTATAGGTCGACTGAAATGTTTGGAAAGCTCTACACATCTCAAACCAACTAATTAATACTTAATTTTAATTAACCGATAGTAGGGTTGCCAATACTGTCATTTTTCCGGACATTCATGGTCTCGGGGTTTACGGTAAATGTCAAAACACGCTTAAAAACTCACTTAAAAGTGTTGTCGATTCTGCAGTTTATGTTACAGTTTTCCTTATTTTGTTTTCTCCTTGGCATTGGCATTAGTACCATCTGCTGGTACAACGGCTGGTCACACAGCCATTGCACCGGAACCCATCATCCTTCCCTCAAACACTGCCCTAAGGAACATGGTGAAGGACATTACCCACAGCAGTTTCACTCACAGGTGGGACACCACGCCAGGCTGTTCGTTGGCCAAGGAGACACTCAGGTATCCATCCACAACGTTAGCCAGGAAATTCTCTGAACTGCCCAGAGGTAAGCTCCGGCTTATAACTGGACTACTCACTGGTCATTGTAAAGTACGGAAGCATATGTTCAATATGCGACTGGCTGACACGTCCACCTGCCGAGCTTGTTCGCAGGACGATGAGACGGTAAGACACATACTGTGCGAATGCCCCGCCCTAGAAGACCATAGGGTAAGTGCTCTTGGGGACCCATGGCCTACCATGGACAGTATTCGAAATGCTCCTCTATCGTGCCTCGTAGCCTTTGCCCAGGGCCTGGGCTGGCTTACGAGTCCAGAGTGAGCATAAGAGGTTTGCACAAAGGGTCCAGTGGGGCCTAGGTGCTTTGGGCCTTCCCAACCTCTCAAACCTACATACATACATACATAGTACCATCTTAGAAATATGCTAGATAAAAAAAAATTTAAACACACGATGGTCGCTTGTTTCTCGTTTATTTGAAGAGATATAACAGTTAAATTCGGGCAAATACATTTTTTGCTCATCAAAACAATTTCCAGATATCAACAAAAAAAGAAACATTAATTCTTTACATACATAAGTTTTCTTGAATTTACCTACTTTTGTCTACAAATGTTTGAAAAGCGACCAGCTCCAAAAAATGGGTTTTACATTTTATTTTATCTTGTCTACGTAGGTTTTGAGAAATCATTTCAGGTACATCATGCGAATTCCAGAAAACATATTAAACATGCTGTTTGTTACATAAAATTTAGAATATAACGCGTATTTCTATATTTCGGTGCGGAATACTAGACATTGTTCGTGTATTTTTGTGTCTCACTAAGAAAAAACACATGATTTCGATATAGACCGAGAGCCCGCGACAAAATTCTACCCTCATCGAACATCACGCCCATTTTTTATAACAAGAAACTTTGAGTCTTCTTATTACCAGAAACGTTGGTGTGCCTAGCCGGAAATGGCCGGAAGTGGGTTGCAGACCACTTATTTAACAGACGATGGTATCTGCGTTACCTTACAAAACACATGTGTCAAATTTGCCACAATTACAGAAGAATATATGTACTTTTATAGTAGTTTAGTCCAACCAACCCCGGTTGGCCGAAACGGTCTCGCACACCGACTTCAACACTTAACATCGTCCGTATACCATCACAATCATCGAACATCTCGCTCATTTTTTGGCATAACAAAGTTTACGGCTACTTATTACCAGAGACGTTGGTGTGTCTAGCCGGAAATGGCCGGAAGTGGGTTGCAGACCAGTTATTTAACAGACGATGATATCTGCGTTACCTCACAAAACACATGTGTCAAATTTACCACAGTTATACAAAAATATATGTACTTTCATAGTAGTTTAGTCCAACCAACATTTTACAGTCAAATTTTATATGTAATGTGCAAAATTGTAAATCTGTCAATGCTGCAAGAGTGGAGCTGTTTTATAAGTTCTTTGCAAGTAGCAGCACTGGTGACCAATTTTTGAAGGAGGCGACAAATTTCAGTTCAAATTTAATTCCGCCGTGCTGGCACTCACTCCAGCAGAAAGTATTGAAAACAACATTTATAAATTCCATGTGGCAAAATGCTACGCATCAAAATTGCACAGTGCTACAACCAGAACATTGTAGATGTAAATTTAATCAAAATCAACAACTGGAGCCAGTCTGGTATGTCGGGGATCCGACTCCACTACGGGTAGACGACATCATCAAATCCTCAATAAATGAAAATGATTCCGATCATGATGACGATATACATCACCACGTGATTCAGAAGAAGAATTATAATTTAAGAGGCACCAAAAAATCCTACTTATTTAATTAATTAGTAATTAGTAATTATTTAAAACTATACTTTAATATGTTGTTTACAATTTTTTAAATTGTAATAAAGCAGTTATTTTAAAATCTATTTTTATTTTTTTTTAATATTGGTTGCATATTGAATCATCAACACTGGAAGAAAAAAAGAACGCCAATTAAACAAGTCAGTCAAGGTACAAAAAATGTTTGGGCAGGTATTTTCCTCAATTTCTGGCTAGACGCAACATCGGTTTTATAATAAACAGGCTAAAACATTCTTATGCAAAAAAATGATCGAGATGTTCGATGATTGTGATGGTATACGGACGATGTTAACTGTTGAAGTCGGTGTGCCAGACCGTTCCGGCCAACCGGGGTTGGCTGGACGAAACTACTATGAAAGTACATATATTCTTCTGTAATTGTTGCAAATTTGACACATGTGTTTTGTGAGGTAACGCAGATATCATCGTCTGTTAAATAAGTAGTCTGCAACCCACTTCCGGCCATTTCCGGCTAGGCACACCAACGTTTCATGGTAATAAGAAGACTCAAAGTTTGTTGTAATAAAAAATTGGCGTGATGTTCGATGGTACACCGACTGTCCTGTCCTTCAGGGAGGTGTGCCAAGTACTTCCGGCCAAATGGGGTTAGGCACACCAAGTTATTATGAGAGAACCTGTATTTATCTATAAGTCACAAAAGAATGAGAGTGATGTTTTATGAGGGTAGAATTGTGTCGCGGGCTCTCGGATTAATAGATTTTTTGTTTTGTTTTAACCAACAATCTCTATGGCGTGACATTTTTTTTCGCAGAAAGTATCAACCAATCGCGTTTTTTTGGCACTGCACACTTTAGGTAGGCTGAAATTTAATCTTGAATCTCAGAACTTGGAATGCAAAGAAAATTGTAATCAGTGAGTAACTGAGCTGTTATGTCATTACTTAAACAATCGGTAAAAATTGCTACGTGTCCTATTAGAAAATTCACGTAGTCACATGATTTCTACAAAGCTTCAAGGTTCAATAAAAAAAAATTCAATTTAAGAATCATATCATGTCCAATTATTTTTTAAGAAAGCTAAAGTTTTTTTAACCTGATTTTTTTAAACATTTAGCTTATTTTTCTCAAAAATGTTGTGTTATGAATTTGAGTTGCAATAAATGTTATTATTATTGGTATAAAGAATTTTTGTTATATATAATTTATTTAATTTAGGCCCTCTTTCGCCGGGCCCTAGGTCCGTACCTATTTTGCCTACTGGTAAACGCGGTCCTGGGTTTAAGGGTGATGTCTATGGGAACATTTGTATAAATTGATTATGTCAGAAGATATGATAATTGTGTCTTTTGACGTGATATTTTATGTCTCGTTAATAAATTGTGAAGCATCTATCTCCAATTCAATATTTATGTTGATAAATTAAGTTTTTGAAAAGATTTATTATTATTTTAGCGAGGTAGAAAGTAGGTGAATCGTAATACGCAGTGATGGGTCGGATGGGATGGTCCTTCTTGTGTAACTTAGGAAGTGCATAAAGCTGGAGAACGTTAAAGTTCATAGGGATAAACAAAGAATGGTGTGGAGTCAGCTCAGTCAAACTCTCCTCCATTCATTAACGACTCATTTTGTTTTAGCGACCAAATGATACAAGGTGCTTTTGCGGAGTCAATTATAATTATTTTCGTGTTAGTACTTACTTTAGTACTTAGTTTAGTAGTTTTCTCGAGTTTAACTTTGAATGTATAATTCGAACACCCTGTATATTTTTTCGAAGAACTCCGCGATGTGTCGAAATATGTTACCTTCACAACAATTTTGCCGTACAACTTTTTCCTGTCATTCATCACTGAAAAAATTTTATATCTCATAAATGACACAAATAATTTTAAATAAAATAAACATTTTAAAAAGATCGTATCTTACAAGTCCACACATTTTCAATCCCTGATTTCATTTGGTTCTGCATATTTTTCTAATGGCACTTCGTCGTGTAACACCTGTATGCCGTTCACGTATTGATAACACATGTATTCTCGCAAAATGTACCAGCTAGGCATCTGCATGAACTTGTTAGGCATTAGAAATCTAGTCCTAATCAGTGTCTGTCAGTGTCAAATACAGTTATCTAGTAACCCTAGCTATAATTGGGTAGAGTTCCCTGTATTGAACTGCCCTCTAATTAAACCAATGTGGGTTGACTTCTGTAATAGGGGTATTGAGTGTTCAGCTCAGTGTATCACATAAATACTATCGCATAGGAAACTGCACTGTATTATGTATGTATTTGTAATATTAGTGTAGGCCTGAGAGGGAATTAGTGTATGTTTGAGTGGACTAATTTTTATGCACATACTTAATTGGTAGTAAGAAATTTTTTGTACAGATAATAAGAATATTTTTATTAATGGTTTTAAGAGATTTTGTGACTTGTATTACTGTTATTATCTTTCCATATTAGGTACTTTAAAAACGCCCCATTAGTCGGAGAAAGCTTTTTGCCGAAAAATCTCAGCGAAAACGCTTTTACGCGTATTCTTTAGAATTTTCGACCATGTTCTACAAATAGTCCAAGAGCAAGCAACGGATTTCGTTATACCACATAGAATAGGGCTAGAACTCTAAGAATCTACCCCTTGTAGCGGAACAATAAGATGATAGCAAGTCTGGCAACCTTCTGGGGTGGCTTTTGCGCTCATAGATTTTTAAAGGGTGAACTAAAAAAAGACTTCACTTTGGGATATTCAAGTTGAGGACGTTTTAGGTGAAGAAAAAATTGCCAGATCGGTGGGTAGTTGGAAAGTGGGGTACAAAACTGCACCTTTTACAGTAAAATAATCAGGTTGGGGTTGATTGATAATTAATATATCCCCACAAAGTAATCTTCCTGGTGCCAGACCAAAATTGCGCGCGCATAAGACTGCCTACCCGTATTCACGAGGTTTTGTGGGACTGGCGGATGTTTTCACCGAAATCGCAGTCTGGCATCGGGACGATTCTTTGTGGAGATGTATTTAAGACTAATTTGATTATTTTACTATAAATAGTGCAATTTTGTGAACTACTTCGGCATCCTCTCGCACCCAATCTCCAACCACTCACCGGTCTGGAAATTTTTGCCTTCACTTGAAACGTTCTGCACTTTGATATCCAAAAGCGACAGACTGATTATAATAAATGTATTTTTTTATTTTTATTCCACCCTTCTATGAGCGGAAAAGCCACCCCAGGAAGTTTGCCAGACTTGGAATTATCTTAAATCCGTCGGTTGCACGTCGGTTGCCAGTGACCATTGTTGACAGTTGTTGACAGAGAGCTTTGAGACAGCAGTATTTTTGTCAGTCGTACCCTATTTTCTCCGATATACGCACCGAAAAGATGCTAAAATGGATAATAACAGCCCATATGTCATATATTGCGTCAAACCCCTCCTTTTTCGACTTTTCTAATCTACCGCAAAATATCTGCAATTGGTTATATTCGCAAAGTCGTAGTAGACTGGGTTTACTGTAATTTATCACATACAATTTCCCGAGTTACCATATCTTTAACATCATTTAGACTGTAGTTTATTACACAGAATTTCCTGTAATTTTACATAATTAGTTCTCTGTGTGTATATGGTAAAAAGTCGGCAGAAGCAATTCTAACTAATCAGTGTCTAATCAATCAGTTTGAAAATATTTCGGAAATTGTTGTTGGAGCATTACTAAATGATCTATGATCAATTAAATATATGAATATTCATTATATACAAAGCTGGGCAAAGTTAATCAGAAAGTTAACTTCGTTAATCGATAATCCGTTAACGAAAAACTTAACTTCGTTAACCGATAATCCGTTAATTTGCTATAAATGTAACGGAAGTTAACGTTAACCGTTAATCGTTAACTTTTTATAAAAAATAGATTATGTTGAGTATAACCTAATAACAACAGATCTTTGGGTTGCATAAGTTAAAATTGCCTTAGGAATTTTTCTAACTGTTAACAGTGGTAACTAAAGTAACTACATTGCGAGATGTAATATTTATAAAGGACATTGAAAAACCAACTAAGATGAAAAAAAAGCATTTTCAGAAGGTTTCTTTTTAAGTTTAGATTCATATTTTGAAAAAAATGGTATTTATTAAAAAGAAGCAATATTAAAAAATAGTTAAATTTTTACTATTACATAATAAATAGGTATACTCGCGGAAAATAGTACGTATACATCATACATTTTGTGGATGAAAGTCAGATCAAATTTCGTTTGGTAGGTAGTTACAGAGTTACATGGAAACAAGAAATTTAGGATGTGAACATATTTTTCGCACAATGTAGTACGTCATACAAAACCAAGTCCAAACATGCACAGAATGTCAATACCAGTTTGAAATGTTTAATTATGATAATTTCGATTTAACGGACTTGAATTAACGGATGACAAATGTAACGGAAGTTACTGAGTCCGTTAATGGTTTTGAAAATTAACTTAAAAGTTAATTCGTTAACGAAAAATTTAACTTCGTTAATTAACGAATAACGGATTAACGCTTTTGTGCCCAGCTTTGATTATATATATATATATATATGATATATGATATATATCGCAAGAAAGTCATCACATGAGAACGTTTTAAAATTACGTATAATAAGAAGGCGGGTTGGAAACATTTTAGTAATAATTGCCTACGAATTATGTTTTTCTGATTTGTTTATTTACCGAATTTCATGTTTTATTGTTTTCCTCTAAACAAAATAATATATAGTACAGTTTGAAAATTAAACAAGGTTGAATATTGTTGTCAGGTAGAGGCTGTATTATTTCATTTTAAATAAGTAAATATCTTCAGTTTGTCTTCTAAAATGTTACGCTACCCCCAATAATATTTAAGCAGCCGCCAATGGAATTGCGACTTATTGTAAGACCCTGTAGGGATTTTACAATTTCTGACAAATTTGTAAATTTTACGTTTCTGGTATTATGAAGAACTACAAAGACCCAAAGTTTCAAAACTAGACGCGCTTGTATGGACTTGGATAATTGGGAGAGCAAGCAGGTCCGGTTCTAGTTGGTACACTAGTTTCTAGTATCAAAACTTTTTCTGAATTACATTATCCAAGTTCATACAAGCGCGCCTAGTTTTGTAACTCGGCCTGAAACATGGTTCATGATAAAATAAGACCGTACGTGGAACCATTATCGTAGAATCGTTATGATATACCGCTGCCGTTCATGCAATATTCAATAAACCGGCGACTCCATCAATTTCCTTTGAAGGATCGGCGTCTAATATCCAGTTACTCGGTCGTTTGATCCCCCGAGATCTACTTTGCATCGGCTCTTGCTAACAGAATGTTTGATATTACCGCCCTTTTGCACGCACATATAAGCCGATCACATCGTTTCGCAGCGTGCGGAACAATTTATAAACGGAGAAAGGGATGAAATTGCTATCTTGGATAACGCTAAAAAATTGTTTTTATTATTTTTTGAGGTGCATTATAGGCACAACAAAATTTAATAGAGACAGGCCTTGTTTACAAACGAGTACATACAGCCAGGGGCGCCGTTACATATGGGCAGGAAAGGGGGAGGGGGGCGCTTGCCGCCCCCCCCCCCCTGCCTATTTGAACTCAACTATACCCAAACTATTCGGTGATGTGTCAGCGATTGTCCCACGTCCTAAATTTAAAAATCCTACTGACATTTTAAATACTATAATATGTTGTGATTCCTAATCGATGCTGGGCACCTTTTGAGGCCCCGAAATCAGTTTTTTTCGCTGCGCACACATAATTTTTATCCTAATGATGACTACACCGATTAGAAGCGTCACCAATGTCAGTTTCATTAGATTGTTTACCTCCAGTTTTCGTCGTGAAAGAGTCACGACGAAATTGTGCAAAGTTTACGATTTTGCGCTTTAGTCCAAAATGCCCATGTTTGAGCTTTAATTTAATCATACTTATTAGGTTTAATTATTGTAGAATGTCTATAATCCGAACCTCGGTAATCCGAACATTCGCTAATCCGAACACACAAAAAGCAATTTATGTCGGTTCCTGTTTACAGAAAAATGTTGCTTTTGTTTTATATCTTCAATCCAATGCTCGTATTTTCCACTATTTCGCTGCAATATTTATTAATCCTAATGACCTTCGGTCCCAAGTAGTTCGGATTATCGCTACTCTACTGTAATACATAAATAGGTAATACATAAATCATAATTAATCATAAATAAGTTATAAACAAATCCCTTCAATTTCCCTTCGATACCGCTTCGATATCCCTTCGATTTTGACTTTTTCACTTGCTTATAGTTTATGAAGGGCGAAATCGAATGGTGTTGGTTTTATTAAGATTGAACTTCTATCCAATCTTATTTTCTGCTACTTAGTTGCAATATTTGATAATCCGAGCAATTTGATAATCCGAATGACCTTCGGTCCCAATTAGTTCGGATTATCGACGATCTACTGTACTTCGCACCTTTTTGAACTGCTCAGCTGTTTATCTCAAATATAGTGGGTGTTAAAAATAAGTGCAAAATATAGATAAAGTATACTGAACTTTTGATATCGAACTCATGTCCACACACTTGACACCGTTTAGGTACTGCATAGAGCCTTAATATATTATAGAATATATAAATAATTTGTATGTAAAACTTTATTTGTTTAACGTCTCTAAAAAGAATTCAAGATAACCCACTTTAACCAAAATTGGTATCAAAATTACAAAACGTTCTCATTAACTCCTTTCAAAGACGATAAATGGTAAAAAACAATCACACAAATGTTATTTGGCTTTAAAAGTGCCGTCCTATGATACATGATACTATTTTTCCTATGCTGTTTGTAAAATTAGTCCAATCTTCCGACCCTCTCCAACGGTCAAACAATACATTTCCAGAAATGAGTTCATTCAAAAATTTGCCTACTATGGTCATACAGACCATTCATACAGCTTATATATAACAACCTATATTATTAACTAGTTGACTTAGTATTGTCGCCTTTTAAGCGTTTACGTATAATAGTAATGATAGTAACTTTGAATGTCGTTGTCGATGATCGTTATTACAGGTTTTCAAATTTGTCAACTTTTCTTTATATTTAGTCATTGTTTTTCGTTTATGTGGTTACATTTTAAAATAATATTTTCACCTTTTATTGTTTACCAATTTGATATTAAGACTTTTTATCGGATTCTCGATGGACACAATTATAGAATTAAATGATCAATTGTGTTCATTTTGTGCCTATATTTTTGGTTTTCAAAGGTGCCAGTTGCTCATTATACATTAGGCCTTGCTCGTTGAGCTGGAAATACTTATAAAAAATGTACAATGTTTATTCCAGAATATTACAAAGTAATAACAATTCGTCAATATTGGTTGGCAATCAGATCAAAACTTAAGCTCTAGTATAAAAGTTCAATGATTCTGAAAGAAATATATAAATAAAAATAATATTCTTAATAAAAATTGTTAATTACACATTAATAAAAGATAGAAAGGCAGCAAATTTTCTTGCAATTCCCTTAATATCAATATGCTATAGATAAGTTACCGGGCATACAGGGGTCACATCTGTGGCTAAGACATAAAATAATGTGTACAAAATGACACAACCATAAAAGCAACGGAGATTTTTCAGGGTGAATGCAATTTAAATTTAACGAACAATATGGGCAATTGGGTATTTTTTAAAATATTTTTATTATTTTCATGTTTGTTGTGTCTCAATTTTAGAATCCTAACTAATTAATACGAATATGTCTCTATCAATGCCATTTACAACAAATAAAACAACGCAAACGCTACAAAATAATTTATCTTACCCCTCCCCCCTGGAACACTTTTTAACGGCGCCCATGCATACAGCTAATAACTAGAGCTCGGCAAAACTAGGGACGTATCAAAATCCTCCCTCACGCAGGATTTGCGTATGCAGGATTTGCGTACGCAGTATGGAGGTAGGATCGAGTTACGGCTTGGTCAAATAGTGGTTTTGCCCTTTTCGGCACATCCAGCGCGCAATTGGATATTTGTTTCATTTAACTTTTAAATTGCGTACATATTTGCAAATAATGGTCCCTCTACGTCCACACTAGTTAAAGGTTGATGGTCAAAATATCGCCGTAATTCATTTTCCATTGTATTATTACAAAATTATTCAATTTGTATAAATTAGGATTTTTGTAAAATATTGCCTTTAAATTGAATGCCAATCTCATATTTGTTTGTAGAATTTCGTAGATTAGTTTTGCATTCCGTCCGTCCAATACAAGTTTTTAATTTCAAAGTATTTGATTGCTAATGGTAAGTAGTAGAAATGATGTTGATTGTATCTTCAAAAAGTTGCGCTTTAAAAAGTTTCTTGCATTCAACAATTTTGTATATAAAATGATGCGGCCAGGTAGGTCGACGCGTAGGATTGCCAACCGTACAGTTTATAACCGGACAGTCCAGTTTTCAAATATACAGAGTTACTACCAAAGAAGTAGACTTTGTGTGAATACCTACCGTAAAATTGCCAAGGACCCAACAGAAGAAACTGGTTAAAAATCAATTGGCGAGTGAAGGAATTCGTTAAATCATCATCGATTCCCGAACAGGATTAAAGAAGCCTTTTTGGTCAAGTTCCTAGGGCATCTAGGATCTACGGTTTACCAAAGATCCATAAGGATAACGTATCTTTGACACCAATCGTCAGTGCAATAGGCACCCCAACCTATTCGTTGGCAAAATACTTGTCGAACCCCATCCAAGCGTTTATACGACAAACTACATCTTTTGTCAAGAACTCTGAACATTTTATTCAGATTCTGAAGGAAGTGTTCATTGACCTGCATTGACCTACTCATAAGTTTCGACGTAACATCACACTTTACGTGTGTTTCGGTTAAGGAGGCAGTCGCAGGCCTTCGGAGTTTGGACAACACATTCCCCTAGGCCTAGGCCTACCAACCAATGTATCGGATCTTGTAGAGTATTCTCTCTCTACCACATACTTCAAGTGGGTGGGAGCGATGTATGAGAAGGTAGAAGAGGGTGCAGCCATGGGATCTCCTCTTTCACCGGTAATCGCCAATTTCTTCATGAAATGTTTGAAGAACAAACCCAAGCATTGGGTAAGATGTGTCGATAATACGTTTGTGCTTTGGCCACACGGTAGAGATAAACTGACTAAGTTCCTTAACCACCTCAACAATGTTAGTCCTTCCAGCACACTCACGATGGAAATAGTAGAGGATAATCAGCTGCCTTTCTTGGATGTGCTGGTATACAGAACGTCAACGGGTAGGCTTGGACATACAGTCTACCGTAAGAGGACACATACCAATCGGTACGCCAAATCACACCACCATCCCCAACAGAAGAGAAGTGTTATTAACACTGTTCAACAGAGCCGAGAAGGTATGCGACTCCAGCACCTTTGACGACGAACGGAAACACTTGGAGCGGACCCTACGTCAGAAAGGGTACACCAAGTCTGACATACGGGGTGTCACACAAAGAAAACCGAAAGACTCCGAGGAGCCGCAAGGGTCAAAGGGGTTCGCTTGCTTACGTAAGTGGGGTATCAGCAAGAATCGGTAGATTACTGAAGAAATCGGGTATCACAGTAAGGTAAAGGATATTTTGCCTAACCCAAAGGATATCACACCACTTCTGTAGAACGAAGGGGTATAAGACATACAAGAAAACATGTGAGTGTGGAACATGCTATGTAGGACAGACAGAGCGAAGTATCGATTGTCGAGTCAAGGAGCACAGTAGAGACACCCTGCTAGGTAAGATTCAACAGTCCGCTGTTGCTCAACACTGCCAGGAGTCGGGACACACAATAAATTTCGATGACAAGAAGATGTTGCCATGTTGGCAAGGGTGGGTAATTATCATCGAAGGCTTACTAGAGCAGCCATCGAAATTTACAAACATCCTGACAACATCAATCGCGAGGACTGACATTAGTAGGGTCTGGAAATCGATCCTAGCGCCGCAGATGGAAAGACACATGGGCGCGGCAGCTCCAGATGTGCGCAGTGAGGTGTAAATGTAGAGATGCTCCTTTATCAATTATATAAAAAAATAGTTCTATTTTCTTCGTTAATACTGACAACAACTAATAGTACTGGTGACTGTTGCTTGTACCGGAATAAATAACATTTTTTCTGGGTGTACTGTCGCGTCGATGTTCAGCTTCTTAATTGATTTCACAGGGAATAAAAGGCTGTTTATTCAGTTGTGTTGTTTTCATTTCGTTTATAGTAGTAGTAGCAAAACAAAAGTTGTGTCAGTGTCGCTTTATTTTTCGTCCTTGCCTTTTGTTCACGTGTTTTGCGTGCTAACAATGTACCGATTTTTTTCACTTGCTTGCTGCACTTGTTGTCTTTTGTGCCATCTAGGTCAGTTGCATACAACTCATTATGCTTCATAATCTACTTGCTCTGTGTTAAGTATAATTTAGTAGTGTACGCAAAATAAACAGCAACAATGCCGTTGTTTGTTTCGTTTTTCTAGTTTTTTAGTTTCGTTTGTAGTGTGGCATGACTATTCCATTTCTCATGCAATCTGCGCAAATTGACTTCTGCATGGCAATTTGCACAAGTAAATCGTTGCATGGAAATTAAAGTTACAAGACAGAAAGTTTGGCTTTCGTAAAATATGGCCCGTTAGAGAATCTACAAGTGGTTGGCGCAAAAGCTATTAATATCTGAATTTGCAAGATTGTTAATGAATATCTCATTAATATCTCATTCAATTATCTCTATATATATTGATAATTGTTAAGTATCAAATAACCGCATAAAATAGATACAATGGACATAAAATAGACATTTTAACACCCATGCTCTCCTAAACCGAATGGTATATACAGCCATACTAAAATAAATTGTAATTAACGCGTCTTGTACATTAATCACATAAATAAAGTATGTACTGTAATCGTTCGTGCTTATTGCCACGTGGCGCCATCTCGTTGTGCAAATTGTCACTACAAATTGACTCTGTATTTACAGTATAGATAGGTTCTGACTGTAATGATCTTTGTTCGTTTTTGTTTCATTACGTGAATGCAAAAGATTTGGGAATAAACAATTACAATTAACGGTCAAAAGTGGTGATAATCGTTTCAAGGTCACCGTGGATAGTGCAGTTGGTAGCATACTACCAACTTCTTAAAAAGGCGTTTTTTTTTGTTTCGCACCGACCCATTCGTATAACACATACAATTTGTGCAAAATGACAAACAAAAAAGATTATATTACGGGGTTTTTGGCCATTTATATTATACCACTCTTTCATCGATGGTCATCTAAGAATCAGCAAATGCCACAACTTTCACAATCAGCACCATCCTATCAGCAACCTTCACTAATAGTAATAGTAGTACAATCTACTCAACATCAGAGCAACTACATTCACAAATAGGATCCTCCTGGTGTTGAATACAAAATTAGAAACGATATTGTAGCGTTTTTCGTTCGTTAAGGTGTGAATTAAAACACTCGATATAGTCAACTAATTTATTTAACACTATTACAGTCTTATTACCTAATTATTAAACACGAACACTAAACACGAACACTAAAAACTAACTGTCACTTAAGGCTACTATAAACATTTATCTTCACAGTATTTATTTCTAACTATTTATGTCGATCGATAATCGCGCCAAGTACTCCGACTGCACTCAGAACTATATTGGCCGGTAGCGAGCGACGGCTCGCTTATATACCCGTATCGATCCGTGCGGGACCCTTCGCGAATCTTCCACGCTGGCACAGAACAGTCGTTACTCGCGCTCGCCGTCCGGATAGATCTCTCTGGAATGGGCCGCCTCGAGAATAACCTCGAACTTCTGGCGCCTTCGCGGCTGTTAAGATCGTCACAATATCGTAACATTTCAGTTTTTTGCGGATATCTTCAAAATGAAAAATGATAGCTTAAATTTCTTTTCAAATAATTGATCAACACAAAAATACGAAACTGCCAAATTTAAACACAGGCTCTGTCTCCACTAATAAGCGAGATCCCTATGGTGAGCCTCGAAATTGAATCACCCGGTATAACGGGGAATAGCGGTCTCAACATCGCTATTTTCAAGTACGATTTTGTTTAGCACGAGTACCTACACCGAAAAACCGTAAAGAGGAACAGTTAGAAGATAAAAAGAGCAAACCGTTATTGCCCGCGTTTGTTAAATACAATTACCAAGCGTAGTTACGGCTTTACCTTTTTTCAGATTCTCTGCTTTATCGCTGTGGAACTTTTACAATATTTCTTTTTCTCCTTCTCTCTTCCGCCACCTATTTGATTATGCGAGCTCCCTTCGGCCCGCCAAAATCGACCTCAAGCAGGAACTGTAATCAAACAGAAGTGGAGAAACTCGCGAGAAAATTTCAAATTAAAGTAGAACTTGACTTCTAGGGCCATCCAGCTGCGAACTCATAGACCCCTGTACCAACAACTGAAGAGATATACGCGCGTTCAAGAGCTCTATGTTTCAGTCGTCTGATGTAGGGCTCTCTGGGTTGAGAGTAGAGGTGCCACAATTACTTTCCTGCGAGTTATTACTAAAACTTTCTTACGATGATTGTAGATGTTTTTAGAAACCTGTTCAGGAGTTTTCTATGAAAACTGTCCGCAGTAAGGTTCCGTAAACTTTGAAAATAGGTTCAAGATTTCAGAATAAATTCCTCTGCTAACTTTTGAAGAAATAAAAAAGAAAATTATACATTTTCTAGGGTGCTGTAAATACACAAAAATTGCCTAAATCACAATATTTGACAGTACGAGTATATCTTCAGGAAACTTTGGTCTTTCAACGAACAAAGAAACCTGCAGGGTGTATACTAACTAATTGAGTGCAATAATTTAAAGGGGTAATGTAACTCAATATGAGGACCAAAAACCTTAATAAAACGTTTAAAAATTTTGCTGTTGAGCACGCTGATTTTGTACAGTCTATTCCGCGTATGCCAAAATTGATGGTGTCTTATGGTATGTGTACAAAAGACAAAAAGTAAATGTCCTTATCGGAAAGACTTTTCAGATGAACCTATTTTAAACCTATGATGAACCCAGAGTAGCAAAACGTAAAAAGCACTATTCCCACATACAGACCAGACACAATAAAAATTATATAAGAACTAGAAATTGGAAAGTACCCTTAATGCAAAGTAACGAAGTATATATAGGAGAATAAAAGGCCTCTTTTCTTTGCGAAGTAAAATTTAATTTAATATACTAGTTTCGACATATCTGTCATCTTCAGTAGCATAATACTAAAAAGCAAAGAATAAGCAAACGAGAACAAAAATTAAAACTAACATATGTACAATATTAAGGGCTACAATGCTATATATTATTCCCGACAGAACGGAAGAAATGCAGGCGGTCTGGCGGTCTTCATAAGAGATAATACCCATACACTATCAAGAATAAAATTACAATAAAAAACATCGAAATCATGTCAATATACTTAGAAAAATCAATACAACCATAACTGCAGTATACAGACCACCGCAAGTACCATTCAAGGATCGAAAACATGTGCTCCAGGATACATCGTTAAAAATGAGAAAAGACCATATAATAATCAGTAACATCAACGTGAACATAATGGAACAAACCAACGAAACAGCGAGAAAACATAATTTCTTGGATTTATTTAGTAGATTCAAATGCATATTTACTTGGATGTAGAAAGTTAGGTATTTACAAGAAATACCACATACTCAATCTGTAAAATAATTTCTCAGATACATGCTGTCGAGTAATTGAAGTAATTGCATTTTCGTCCCAAACATGTCAATTTCTCCAACGAAGTAATAGTAAATCCATCCAAGTGCGTAGTTAGTTGATCCAAGAAAATATAAGACATTTAATGTACCTAAGTAAGTATTGTTTACTGAATAAATACCCACCAATTATTTAACTGAAGTGATTCTCATTTATTTCAAGTAACCCCTTTCTCTGTAATAAATATGCGCATCGTGATTTTGTCAACGCTCGCGGGCCCGCGCGTAGGGCTGGCGCCGTAAAGGAGGGAAACCTAATACGAAAACAACAACGAAGTACCCGTAGGGGATGTGCCTTGTGATTAGTGTACAATAAACATATCAACACGGAGTAGTTTGATGTAAGGCACGCAACAGTTTAGAACTAGCAAGTAAATATAACATACCTATCTTGTTAATTAGCAATAGAAAACGTATTTCTGCCAAATCTTTAAAATTCTTAAATGTAAGGATTTTGTTTTTTTTTTTTTAATGATTTAACTAAAAATATTTACCGGGAATAAAATTATACACTTCCATTGAAGACTGTTTACTTACTTCACCTATCTTAAATCTATAGTAAGAAATTTTCCAAGAAGTTTTATTTCTTGGAAAAGAAATAAAATTTCTTAGTTGAAGTCAATAATCTCTCGCGTATATACGAACCTACCAACTACTTCATACAAGTAATTGCTCTCTTTGTTCGAGAGATCACTTTTCTGTGTGCAAGAAATAGCCAATGAAATAAACAAATACTTTTCGGAAATAGGATACATCTTGGCGCAGAAATGTAAAAGCAACAAAAAACACACCACTTTACCAAACAAACTCCACAAGCTGAAATTAATTCAGCCACCTTCCAGAAAACCAACGAAGATAAACTTAAAAACACAATAAAGCAGATACAAAAGAACAAAGCACCTGATTTCTGATTTCGACAAGATCACAAACAACATCCTTAAGCAAAATACTGAAGTATTGAGCCCTATCATCGTAAGCCTTCCTAATAACATGATCCCAGACGGAATCTACCACGAATACCTGAAGAAAACCGTAATAACACCCATACACAAATCCCGAGACACCACTACACCAGTAGACTACAGGCCTAACTCGATCAGCACTAAATACAATAACAGAAACAATTATTAAAACAGGAATAAAACAACATATATATATATATGCAAATAATTTAATAAATAACAATCAGCACGCCTTCCAGAAGTAAACCGGCACAACATCGGCAAACTTGAACTTGATATTCTTTATGTCTACACACCTTGACAAAAAGAGAAAAGTTGCAATAGTCTTTATCGATATGAAAAACGCCTTTGATACGGTATGCAAAAGGAAGGTATTCGAAAAACTTGAGAGACTGGTTATACGTGATAAGAACTTAAATCTCTTGGAATCGTATATAACAAACAGTCCTCAAACCGCAAAAGTGGGAAAATGCGAGAGCAACACAACAAACCCGTCACATGGACTTCCACAAGGAGGAAATCTGTCACCGGTCATGTATATCCTCTATACAAGCGATATTCATGAACTAGAGCTAATGGGAAAAGTCTTTGTATATGCGGACGATATTTATATTAGCTAGAACAACAACGACGTCCAAACCTTGGTGGAGGATATCATGAAAGACTTAGAAAAAATCAAACAATGGTGCATGGAGAACGGACTTGACAATAAACGAAAACAACACCAACTATATAATTATGAATAACAACAGCAAATAGAATTTAACATAAAAACCAAGAACAGCTATATAAACGAAACAAAAGAAGCAAAATACCTAGGATTTTCATATAACACAAGACGTCAAATGGAACAGCCATAAAATCAAATGAGGAAGACGAACGAAGCAACGATATCAAAGATAGCTAAAATAAAACACCTAATACCAAGGAATATGAAAAAAACAATATAGGTACCACTCTATATTCATGGCGAATATCAATTATATGACGATATTATAGGGAGCAACAAGTGTAAAAATTTGAATACACTTCAAGTACAACATAACAACATTTTAAAAATATTATATAACTTGAGTTACCGGACGTAAACGAATAAGGTTTTTGAAATAAGAAATAACAAAAGAGCTGACAAATAGTCAAATATAATCCTACGAAATGATATCATGCTGCTCCACAAAGTACAGACAAATGAATACGAACCAACATGAAGTTAATATCGACTAGCGAAATACATAACATATACGCCAGACAGCGAACTCTATTAAGGACACAGCATATAAACTTCGGCGAAATGCAAACTAAGCACAACGACAGCAAAAGAAAAGTACAAAAAATAGATAACAAAATAAAGAAATATAATATAAAATTAAAGCAACGATTCTGGCGGGGAAGATTCAACCCTAGCTAACGCCGGCCCAGAATAAGAACCCTTGACACCCTCGATACTGATACCCCGGGGAGACGAATTTCATCACCCGAGGCAAGGCCAGCCAGAGGGAGGAAACGTGTGAAGACACTGTTGTGCCACTGTTGTGTTGCTACTTCATGCACTGCTAACCATTAGTATTTTATTGTTATATAATATAATTTGCATTTGTATGGTTAAAACGAATAAATTATCATTATTATTATTTGTTTTTTTTATCATTAAAAGTTACAGAGAGCCGTTTCAAATAGACAAATATATATATAAATTTAAATAAAATAATTTAAAATAATAAACATAAATTGAATAAACTAATGAAGAAACAAATAATCCATACTAAACTTCATACTGATTTTGTTTAGTATGTAAATGTCATATTTGATTTATTTAAGAAGTTTAAAATATTGTTCTAATATTTCAAACGCCTGTAATTTTATAAGTAACTGAAAAACCAAATACGTAAGACCTCGTTTAACGCTTCCTCGATTAACGCTGATTCGATATAACGCGGTCTGCTCGAAGCCTAAAAATTTCGTAGCAATTCGTCGGTCGTACCGCTGTACTTCCCCTAAATCTATATTTCGTTGGTGTGTTTACTCAGTTTACTGCCGTGCATCGTGCACTGTGAACTAGTGTCTTTGCAATCAATACGATTTGGAGTGCTACGTAGAACATTATTGTGTAAGAAAATCTATAAACATTGTATTTGTTCATAATGAGTGATGATAATACTAAAACGACACGAAAAAGCATTTCTCTCGACATTAAAATGCAGGTGTTAAGGCGTTTGGAAAACGGTGAACGTCAAGTCGATATTGGATCCGCTTTAAATTTGTCTACCCCTACTATACGAACCATTTTTAAAAAAATAAGGAGAAAATTAAGTTGTCAGCAACCACAACAACAACGTCGTCGGCAACAAAGATAACCCGTTCCAGAAGCAATATTTTCGAGGAAATGGAGAAACGTCTTTGCATTTGATTGATGATGAAATCGAACGCAACATGCCATTAAGTCAGTTAATAATTATGCATAAAGCCTAAAGCATAAAGTATTTTTAATCACATTCAATCTCAAAGAAGGGATACGACCGAGAATTTCGCAGCTAGCAGGGGTTGGTTTGATAAATTTAAAAAAAGAAGCAACCTTCACAACATTCGAATCACCGGAGAAGCAGCCAGTGCAGATGCTGCTGCTGCTACAGCTTTTCCAGCAACTTTAAAAGCCATAATTGAAAAAGGAGATTACCCTCCGGAACTAGTTTTTAATGTTGACGAGACGGGACTTTTCTGGAAGAGAATGTCAAAGCGCACATTTTAATCGCGCGAACAAAAGCGAGCGCCGGGATTCAAAGCAGCAAAAGACCGTTTCACACTTCTTCTGGGTGGTAACGCCAAAGGTGATTTTAAATTAAACCCATTGCTGGTGTATCATTCCAAAACACCAAGAGCCATGAAAGGTATTTTAAAATCTAGATTACCTGTGATTTGGGAATTTAATAAGAAATCTTGGATTACAAGAGAGATTTTTCAAAATTGGTTTACCACTAATTTTTGTCCATCCGTAAAACGTTACTGTGAAATTAAAAAAATTGAACTGAAGGCTTTATTACTGATGGACAATGCTCCAAGCCATCCCCCCAACTTGGCAGATTTAAACACTTGCATTCCGGTTGAAGTCGTTTTCCTACCACCCAACACAACGTCGTTAATTCAACCGATGGATCAGGGTGTCATATCAAATTTTAAGGCATATTATCTACGTCGCACACTTCAACAACTTAATGACAAAACAGACGGCGAAAACAAAGAATCAATAGAGCAATTTTGGAAAAAATTTAACATCATGGATGCCATTGGCAATATCGACATCGCTTGGCAAGAAGTTACTGAAAAATGTATGAATGGAGTGTGGAAGAAGATATGGCCGGAGGTATCCCAGGATTCTCAACGAGAAGAGCCTATCGTTGACCAAATTGTCAACCTAATGAACTCAGCAGGACTAGAAGACATAGAAGAACATGATGTTGAGGAGTTACTGCAGGTTTCTGGTGAGAGCCTTACCAACGACGACCTTCAAGAACTTGCAGAACAAGGAATTGAAGCAGACTGTGAAAATAGTGATTCTGAAAGCGAAGAAACCAAAGAACTTTCTACAGGTTTCCTTAGCAACAGTTTGATAACTATAAACGAAACTGTGGATCAAATTGTTGCAAATGATCCAGATTTTGAAAGGAGTACAAAAGCAAGACGAGGCGTTTTAGATGCAATATCCTGCTACCGACAATTGCTGCAAGAGAGAAGAAGAAAGCGACAAATGACATTAGACCACTTCATCGCAAAAAAATCGAGAGTTGCTGAAGAACCAGGACCTTCATCACAAATATAAACTTTATATTTCTGTGTGCCTATGTTTACGTGTTATGTAACATACATTATTTTGCAAACTAATAAAAACATTGTTTAAAATTAAAGGAAAAATTGTTAATGTTTTGTCTTTGTTCCCCTTTTCCTATTTATTATGTGTTAAAGTGGCCTCGTTTAACGCTGTTTCATTTAGCGCGCTATCGTCTAGGAACGCATCCTAAGCGCTAAGCGAGGTATTACTCATAAAAAAACTCAGTATGAATTTTGATATATGAAAAAAAAACTTTATGGAAATAAAGTTGAGACCTGAATATATTAATGATTAAGAATTTAACTCTCAATAATACAACCGCGTTAACATTAAATTTCCTATTAAAACAAAATCACAACTGGAGAAAAAATAACAAATGTAATAAATTAAATTGTGAGTATGTATAGCAAAACTAACAATGAAACAAAAATAATTCGATTAAAAACAAAATTAGGTTCAAAATATAGTTTTTCTACTTTGCATTCACAATGCACACTGTAACACGGTTTTTGGTGTTACAATTAAGAAACTGTAACACCGTTTTTAGTAACTTTTTCTAAGATTGGTCACATTAATATCAAATGCCATATATCAACCGTAACCACACATAACCACCAACTGCCTTTTTAGAATCGCATAAACTGCGAAATATCTATATTCTATACATATTTAAACATGCGTGTAGCATTCTATAGTATTGCCAAAACGTTCAGATACAATATAAAGGCCACAAGGCTTCAAATACTGCCGCGGGATTGTATATGCGCAATACTTTGTTTATTGAATATCTGCATGCACGTAGCAAGCTATAGTAAATCTAAAGTGTTGAGGATTTCCTAGTTTATGTAACGTATATGTTTTCGGTAACATTTTGGACTGAATTGTGGTTGTGCCAATACCATATTCGTTTCTTTGTACGTCGCTTCCAACTTCGTCTTAGTTCTAGTTGTGTGCAACTATTTGTTTTACCTCCATTGCATGTAATTTTACTAAGTATAATTTATTCTTATAAACTAGTTCACCGAAATTAGAATTTGGTTTCAATTATAAGTGCGTGTAAATGTATAAGCCTCAACGGCTACCTAGCGGTATTAGATAGACACCGGTATTAGACGTTAAGCGTTATAACAGTTCTTTAGGAAGTTCTTGTTCTTCGAAGTAACTAGTCAGTCACCACCAACCACTTCTATTCTGACTATTATAACTATTATACATTATTTTCAAGTGAACGTTTTAGGTTTCTGTATTTATATTCTTTATTGACTGGTTGTGAAGTTGCGGGTTAATAGTGTTGTCCCAAGATTTATTGTGATCATAGTTGCGCCCCGTTAATTATTTATTAAAGCTTGTAGGCTAAAGTAGAGCAAAATTATCCACAATAAGATTTTATCATGATTTTATCCCAACTTTACGAAGTTGACTGTTTACTACAGTACTACAACGCTACAACCGGTACCCGCAAAATACCCTAGATTCTAATTAATATAACCACAATTTCTAAATTTATATAAAATATATGACGCAAAATAGAAAAAAGAATATATTACTCGATTTCTTGGCGAATTCGTTCATTTAGGGCACTCGTCGCTGGCGCTTCTCGTGTCCCAAACAGTTCATGCGCCAATTTGACGTCTTATAAGACTTGTATAATAATATACTATTAGAAAATACTTCTGAGGAACTGGATAACAAGAATCGTTTGTTAAGCATCAAACTATCACCGAACTATATGTGCAGTAGTTTGATTTATGCTGCAGTATTTCTCCTCCAATGCTTTTTTACTTTATCATACGCAGTATGATTAAGTATTGTAATAGTGCCGAAAAAAAAAATTGAGATTTTAGCGGAAATAGGTCTTTATGGGTCCCCTGAACATTTTTGACCAAGGTACAAAAAAATGTCTGTGTGTGTGTATGTATGTATGTCTGTGTGTAAACGATTTTTGTGGCGACGATTCCGGAGAAACTACTAAAGGTATCGGAACGAAAGTTCATATTTAGAAGTTTTGTTACAAAACTTAGAGCTGAAAAGCTTTTGGTTGAAAAGGGTCCAAAGGAACTGGTAGTTTATTCTAAGCCTTTTTGAAGGATTTTGCAAATGAGCCGCCATTTCTGTAATTTCGACAAAATAGTTAATTAATAAATTAAAGTAGAGGAAATTTTGAATAATTTATGCCTATGACATTTTTTGGTAAAATTAATAGTTTAGCTTCAACAGCAAATTCTATTTGATCGAGATCGGTCGCATCTGCATTGATATGAAATTACATAGTAGCCAGGATTTTGACAAATATTTTTTGTGTTGTCACATTCGAAAACAGCTGATCTCATCAGAGGTTGGAGAACCACTATGGAACGTTGCCGCTGTAGTGCGGCAAATTATAACATACAAATTTCAAATAAAATAAGATCACCAATTTGATTGTTTGTTGATAAGAAATATCAACCCGTCTTTATATCTAATTATAAAAACGATAAATTGAGAAAATTATAAATAAAGTATAGCGATGCCTGTAGTTTTATTTTAGTATGTTGGTAGGGATGTGTCATGAACAAATATAAATCTGTCAGAATTTGAATTACCTTTTTAAGGTAATGGCAGTGGTAGCAGGCGCCGTTATAGTATTTCCAATAGAAAATTGCTAGTGACTCATGTTTATGTACATGCAAACTAATATGTGTCATTATCACGAAATGTAAGAAATACTATAATTTCATATGATTCACAAAATATTCCACCCTTTCCATATTTCAATATGAGATAAATAAAACTACGTTGTATAATATGGAGATGTTTCTTTACTCTGAAACAATTTGCGTGACTATCGATTTCAACAAATTAATTGTCATCATCAGGTCAACACTACGGAAAAAGATATAATTAACAATTAAAACCTTAACAACCTATAACATTATCTTACTGTCTATCGGACAACGGCAAGGTCAAACATTCATATATAACACTCGGGGCAGCAACAAACATTCGCAGGGCAACCATGAACCAAACTTGGGCATTGGATGTGGCTCCCTTTATTATAAAATTAATAGAAAACCTCTTATCAGTCTTAATTCAAAAACTGTGCAATGTGACAGCAGAATTTTTGAGGTTATGTCAGGTTATGTCAGGTTATGTCAGGAGCCACCTGACATAACCTCAAAAATTCTGCTGTCACATTGCACAGTTTTTGAATTAAGACTGATAAGAGGTTTTCTATTAATTTTATAATAAAGGGAGCCACATCCAATGCCCAAGTTTGGTTCATGGTTGCCCTGCGAATGTTTGTTGCTGCCCCGAGTGTTATATATGAATGTTTGACCTTGCCGTTGTCCGATAGACAGTAAGATAATGTTATAGGTTGTTAAGGTTTTAATTGTTAATTATATCTTTTTCCGTAGTGTTGACCTGATGATGACAATTAATTTGTTGAAATCGATAGTCACGCAAATTGTTTCAGAGTAAAGAAACATCTCCATATTATACAACGTAGTTTTATTTATCTTATAATTTCATATTCTACCACCGCCATTAGCACCTTTAAACTTGACGTTTCATCAAAGTGGTACCAACCTAGCATTTACTATACAGAAATCATTTATTTATTTTTTTAAATACGTATTTCTTAAAAGTCAACACAATAAACGTTGATGTCGCTGCTGCCAAAAACTAGATAGCGCGACTCGCTCACATGCGACGGCGACACTCCGCCTTCGGTGACGCGCCGCGTCACCGCTCGTCGCGCTTTTCCGTACTTTCGGCATTTGTGACATAAATAACTATTATTCTAATGACGTAGTGTAGGTAGTGTCAAATGCTGATGCTTTGACAATACCTACGATTTATCTCAATAGAATAGATTCTCATGCAGGTAAACTATTAATTTTATATATTGTATGATAAAGTGATGTGCCTGGCCACATCAGATTTTTTGTACATGGAACCGTTTATACGCGGAGTCAAATTAATTCTTTTCTGACTCCCATTCATTTGATCGGAGTTTCTCAGAACCCATTTCTCTCATTTATAGAAGGTGGGTACTCTAGGTGAGGCATGTCTATTTTTCGATACTTACCGCTGCCGAATAACATAAGCAGTAAACCCATAGTCCGATAACGTATTATATACCGATAACAAAACAGAGAACGACATGGCTTCGGACGACGCTGGACACATATTTATTACCCTTTAGTCTCTAGTTGCTGTTTGTATAAATGCGCTCTAACTTAACTTAAATCCAACCTAATTTGATTTTAAAAATGTGTCATTACAATACATACTCATATTGTCGTCACGTGTGTCGTAGTCGAACTGATTTACACCTTCATTATACGATAGATACGTGCACTATTTTTTGTGAGTTAGTAGATTACATACTGCAAAAAGTTATAAGCGCAACCAAGCAACCATTTGTCGTCATGACAAAAAGTTTTGAAAATAAATCCCGAAGCTCTGAAAATCGCATTACCCACGACAAAAGCGCCAGTATAATCTGGACCCATTTACATATCAAACAGCGCATATCAACCAGAGTTCGATGTGAATTCAGTCCTGCCCGAATGGAATCAAATATTCGGTTCTAAATCTCTATCCCTTAGAAGTGTAGCATGTGGACCGGTGAAGATAAAAAATCCATTAAAAATTTCCATACTATCGCATTGGTATGCCAAACTGCAACACTACACTCTGTACCGTTGTTCTCATACCATATGCCACGTCTACTGTGGAGGTAGCTTCTAAGGGAAAGAGTTGAACTTCGAAGGGCATTAACAATATGGCTTGAAACATTTCAGATCATTGAATACAAAATTTATTATGTTACAGATGTTGAATCATGTACACATATAGGAAATAAATTGCTTCCGCGTTATGCAAAATGAGCTGTCTTTCCATCTAATGATCCCGCAAACCGTTTATAAGGTGAAGTTGACTGTGCGATGGTAGGGAACAATAATGCTCTGGTAATTTCTTAGGTTCGTGTCGTCTTTTCTGCTTTTAACTGATGGAGCTCTGATTTTGCTGTAAACAGCTATTAGTTGGTAGATGTAAGTTCCAGTTAGAGTATTAATACCATATTTCTCATCGGTGATTCAGCCACGTTAGTCGGGTGTTTTGTAAAAGGATGAAACCCTAGAACCTCGAGTAGTTTTTTTTTTAATAGTGTTATTGTGTTTAACTGTAGACCGTTCATTGTATCGGGATATCCATATTATACATACAACTATTACTATGGTATTGCCACAGAGAACCTACAGAGAAAATGTTTGCGCCTATTAAAATTGAACCTCGACCCCGACTCCTTTAGGCTGCAATTAGGGTCTGGTACGGATCTTACTCGACTTTCTGATCTTGTTATTCCTGTTGTTTTGGGGCTATGGGCAGGCCCGGACTTACACACCTAGGGCCCCTAGGCACTTGTCGTTTAGGCCCTGTACCACCTCAAAGCTATTTTGGAAATTTAGCAAATTAAATGCACTAGTACAGAACATGTATTTTTTAATCGACTTTAATGAATTTAATAAACATCAGATTAATACAGTCTATGTTACTATAGTTACGTTATTCTATAAAATTTATAGAATCATACGACGAATTTTCTTCTGTGCAAAAGAACGAATGGCGTCATCATAGTCAATTGACTGCATTATTTCTGAACAGTGGCGGCTCGTAGCTAAAACAAGTGGGGGCGCTGCTCCAGAAAATGTTAAGCTGTTGTTTTAACATATTATGTATAAAAGGAAACAAACCTCTATAAAAATAAAATGTATTCAGAAACTTGATAAAATCCTAAGTGTGCGGGAAAAGAAAGTAAAGAATACGGATTTCTTATTTACGTTAACAGAGGTTACTACAGTTACATTCATTAATATATTTAAATTAAAAATACTTTTCTAAAAACTACGCTTTAAAAGACATGCATTAAAAATTTAAATTTTTTATCGTTTCGTGCATTGTCACCAGAGATCGGGCACATGCAAAACTTCAACTCGACTGGACAAAGGGAAGTAAGTAAAATATCGATTACAAGATTTAAACATAACAAACAAACAAGTGAAACAAGCGTGATAATAAATTAATGCCACACATAAATTTTTTTAAAACTACGCTTTATAAAAAATTTGAATATGAAAATTAACTTTTTTAAGATTTATTTTGCAAATTCTGGCAAAATAAAAAAAAATCTTTATGCATTGTCACCATGTGCAAAATATCAATTCGATTGGACATTGGGAAGGCAAGGTAAAATATCGCTTACAAGATTTTAATGTAACAATCAAACAAGTGAAGTTAAGATAAGCGGAATAAAAATAAAGTCCATTCTTCTAGTTTTAACTTGCGCGAAAATATTAATATAAATATAATTTCTCCTTGATCTCTGGACGACTGCTGATACATTTTTCTCTATTGTAAGCACTGCATTTGTTTTAATAGTATATTATTTGACGAGCACATAATTAAGGATATAAATCGCGAGCATGAAGTTTACACGCGAGCCGTAGGCGAGCGTGTAATCATGCGAGCGATTTATATCCGTTATGTGCGAGTCAATTACGACGTTTTATCTACGACTCCATTTTAAGCAAAATATTTTAAAAATATTTGTCAATGATGGCGAGGCGAACGTCACATAACTGTCATCCACGTAGGTTTTGACAGACTTTGACCCTAGCGCTGTATAAAGATGACAGTTCGTTCAAATAATGAGGTCATTATTAGAACGAACCGTCATTATTATACAGCGCTAGTGTCATTATAATCATTGGCGGGTATAATGATGGGGATTATATAGTCATAGATACGTATGCAATGAACTTAGTCGTAGAGTCGTAGATAAAATACGTTTTTATATGCTATCTGCAGTTTGTAAAACTACCTTTCACTGGCACGGAGGGGTCGTTACAGATCACAGTTCCATACAACGTTTTTTGCATCTTTTTGTTAAACTGGAGGATGGCTACTGACAATTAGGATTAAGGGTTATATAAAGTACAGTATAAAGAAAGAATTGAAGGAAAAAGCACATTATATTAAATGTTATCCATAATGTCAAATAGAAATAAATACCCCCTGCAGTTCCACAGCAGTTTATGTCCATTACAGGAAGCGAATTGAGCCTGTTCTCTTCTATGTTAGACCTTAAGTAATTATTTTTTATTAAACTTTTGAGCTTATGTAAACATTCCGCCACCGGGGCCCCCAGACTGGGGCCTTGTAGGCCTAGGCAGAAATCCGGCACTGGCTATGGGGAAAATGTGTTTTGTTTACAAACTTGTCCGGCTATGGTGCTTCCTGGTGGCTCTTCTGTAAAGCTACTCTTCTTTGGACTGCCATCTCTTGTGGATTGGTGACGTGTGGGTGCGCAAATAGAGTAGGGAATGCTTTTGGTGGTAATTCATGTTTGAGCGTATCTGAGTCCTTCTTTTTTGTTCATTTACTTGTTTTCTACAATTGTTTTTATTTTATTCTTTGAGATATTTAGTTTTTTCTAGAAGTAATCCGTTGTTCATTTGCAGTATACCTACCTGTCATTTTTCTGGGTTTCGCCTAGTAACAGTTTCAGGTAATGATTTTCAATATTATTGCTGCTTTCGTTTTTTGTTGAGATCTTGTTTTCTCCGAGATATACTATATTTTGCAGTCTTTTTGGACAACTCTTGTGGCTCATGCCTTAAGAGTTAACACAAACACAAGTTGAATTGAATTGTCTTATTCTTTTGTTGCCCAACATCGTAGTTTGCCACTTATAACATATAATTACCTATAATTTTCTGAATGACCTTGAAATATCTAGTTATGAAATTACACTTTGCACACGTTTTTAGGTAACTACCTATTTTATTATAACTATTATCTGGGGAACATTTAGTCACACTGTGGAAGTTGCCAGCCAACACATAACTTTATTAACAGCAGCATAGCTTCCATAGACGCACTAATGGTGCACTCGTATATTTATAGTTCCATGTTTGTAGGTTGCTGTGATATAGGTAATGGCTCTAATGTGTAGAAGCTGTACAGAAGTTTTACCTGTATAATGTACTTATTAACTTAATAACACTTTAACTACTGAGTCTTCTGCAAATATTGTAAATCTTATTTAACAGATGCATGATGAGCTATTTGAATTTATTCGTCTGAAAATTATTCGGATTTAACAGAGCTACCTAATTTATACCTTATACATCCGATTACATCCCATGGCGTAAATGTGTGGCTTTCCCGCAGCTTGTAGGCCACATTTGGCCCTTTGAGCTTTCCCCTCAACACTATACGTAGGGTGTATCGAAAATACGTTTTGTTTTTCGAAATTAAAAATTTCTTGTTTATAAAAAGTTGTCCCTATGGACCCACGTATACTACAAAATTGGCCCAATTGAAAAGTATTTAGGTCTCGCGCAGGAGCCCTAAGTTTATTATTTTCTTTAAAAATTCGAATTTTATCATATATTTTTATATATTTTATATAATTTTATATATTTTTTTAATGATAGATTATGTGATTTTTCTCCAGTCCACATGGACGCACATGATGAAATATTTAATGACAAATAAACTTAATCAACATTTAAGCACATTTTATACGAAAACAGCCATTTTTCTAAAAGTTCTATCGAATCTAAATAACCTGAAGGCGATCTAAATATTGTATTAGAGTAATATGTTTTTGTATACGCTAATTTCATACATTATTGTTAAACCTTTTTCTATTTCAAAAACAAAAATCACTTAACCCTTCATAAAAAAAAACATTAAAAACCTTTAGGCCTCTTGCGGGAGACCTAAATATTTTTCAATTGGGCTAATGTTTGTGTGTTATATTTGGATTAGGGCTTCCAATTCCGGACAATATATTGATCCAGGGATTTAGCGATTAAACATTCTGTAATCCCGGGATCCCGGGATTGATTTCGGAATTCATGAAAAAAAGGCGAAAATTGCTTGTTTAAAACGCCTGGGATGCCAAAAATGACCAAATCAAGTCAGTAAGAAACACCTAAAGTTTACCTAACTTAGGTGGTAAGGTTATTGAACATCAAAGTTTAAATTGCGCTCAAACGCTCCGTGACGTCATAAGATTGGTGAGAAGCTCAGCGAGCCTAGGCCGTAGAGAGCAGCCGAAAGAGAGCATCTGGAGGACGTTGTGTGTGTTCTGGTAACGAATGAGTGTAGTTGGGTCCAGTGCCGGATTTAAGGGAGGGCGGACTGGGCTACAGCCCAGGGGCCCCCACCAAAATGAAACAAAACAAACAAAAATAAAAAATCATATTTAAAATAATACTGTACAGGTGACCAAAAATAAAACCAGTACCGCAGTTTAACACTTTTATTGAAATCATGTGTATAAATTAGGGTGACCAACGGTCCCTATTTGAGCGGGCAGTCCCGAATTATGACCACTTATCCCGACCGATAAAGCGTCCCGAATTATGTCTCCACTTTTGAAAATGGTATTTAAATGTCCAGAATTGCAGATACTAGCCATAAACATAATATTTGTTATGGGAGAAAAGAGTACCATACTTTACCTTCTTACGAAAATGACCTAGCCGTATCTACAAAAAAGTTACTGAGATATTTTCTGTTCATTTATAAAGACATAATAGCCTTTAGTTGGTAGCGTAAAAAGTAAAAAAACTTTATGTGGAAATACAAAAATATACAAAAAATGAAGAATCGATTCCTTAGAAGAACTTTTGCAAGTATACCGGGTGATTCAATTTCGAGGTTGACCATGGGGATCTCGCTTATTAATTCCAACATATTATAAATTTCGGAAATAAGAAAAGACACGACTATCGGAAAATGCCAAAATTCAACATGGCACCCATAAGAAAAACAGAAATTGGCCATGGTTACGCCGCCATCTTTGATGTTATTTCAAATTAAAAATGGCACTCCATTCCTAGTTAAAAAGTAGCTGTAGAATGTTTTTGTTTCAAATGTCTAGCTACATTTGGTTTTGAATAAAAAATTAAAAACGATATCTTAACATTTAAGCTTTTCTGCGGATATCTTTAAAGTGAAAAAAAAGATAGCTTAAATTTCTTTTCTGATAATTGATCAACATAAAAATACGAAACTTTGCCACGGTTAAACATAGGCTCTATCGCCACTAATAAGCGAGATCACCATGGTGAGCCGCGAAATTGAATCACCCGGTATAGAAATTTAGTCAGTCACTATTGACCAAACTCTTGTTGACAAACAACGTATTGAGTCTTTGCGCTCATGATTGTATTACATAGAAAAATGGTATTTCTAGTTATAGAAATGCAGCACATAATTAATCTGTTTTTGTAATTTAAACGAACTGATTTTGATTGATTTTAAATTTGGTAAAAAATAATTAAAAGAAAAAAGTTCAGTGAAAACCACCGGCACTTCTCCACATAAGACGAAACTGAAAATTGTTATTATCTAGTGAGATGCAAATAAAAACAATTATTAACTTTATTGTTACTGAAAACTCATATTTAACTCATATTTTTAGACGTTCTTCTTAAATCTATAAAAAGTCTTGCACTATGAATAAACAGTAAACAACCGAAAATCCAACGACAATTTAAGAAAAAGAAAATCCATAAAGTTGACTTATTTATTTAAGGGCCATTGCTGCGTTTGTCCGAGAGCCCCACAGTTTTCTACACAGGGGCCCTAACAGCTTTTTATCCCAGGACCCCCACAGCTTTTCAGCACAGGGGCCCCCACAGTCCTAAATCCGGCTCTGGTTAGGTCATAGTTGGGTCATGGAATCTTTGCGTGTTGTCAAACTGGACAGTCGCCTGATAAGACGTACGTCCAACGTTAATGTCAATCTTTTCACATGTTGTAGAAAGAGCGAAGGCATGACAATCACATCGTATCTAGCTCATGTGACGTGGCCTTCGACCAAGCATGCTACGTCACACCAATCACAGCGCGTTCATGTTTAAAGCTGGGTTGACACAGCGTAAAGTAGTGCGTCAGGCAGCTAGCGATATAGCGGAGGAGTCGCTGGCTGCTCCGCCGGTGAAGCTGCGGACAGAGAAGCTTGTCAATCGATAGCGTAGCATTTAGCTGCTGTTGAAGCCGCATCGAATATACCAAAAAAGTTAGCTGATAGCGTCGACGCTAGCATCGGCAGCCGACTAGGGCGCTGCGTGTCAACCCACCTTAAAGGGACTAGACCGACTTTTATATTAGTAATTGTGTATCTACGAACCGATATTTTTCTTTAAAAAAAATCTGATGTGACCAGGCACATGACTTTATCATACAATATATAAAATTAATAGTTTAGCTGCATGAGAATCTATTTGACTGAGATAAATCGTGTCTGCATTAAAATTAAACTAGTTAGCCATGATTTGACAGATATTTTGATAGTCAATAGTATTAATCGAAGGTATTGTCAAAGCATCAGCATTCGACACTACCTACTGTCATCAGAATAATAGTTGTTTATCTCATAAGTGCCGAAAGTACGGAATAGCACAACGAGCGGTGATGCGGCGCGTCACCGATGGCGGAGCGTCGTCGTCGCATCTGAGCGAGTCGCGCTATGTAGTTTTCGGCAGAAGTGACATCAACGTTTTTTGTATTGCTTTTTGAGAAATACGTATTTGAAAAAAAAATTCAAAAATGGTTATATTTCGGTATAGAAAATGTTAGGTTGATACCACTACGAAATGTCAAGTTTAAAAAGCTAATTCAAATTCTGACAGATTTATATTCGTTCATGACACTGTAGATGACGTTCCATAGCGGTTCTCCGAGTGTGACAGCGTGGTGACAGCCATAGACATTTCTGTGGTGACAGGACAAAAAAAAATATTTGTCAAAATCCTGGCTACTATGTAGTTTCATATCAATGCAGATGCGACCGATCTCTATCAAATAGAATTTGCTCTTGCAGCTAAACTATTAATGTTACCAAAAAATGTCATAGACATAAATTATTCAAAATTTCCTCTACTTTAGTTTATTAATTAACTATTTTGTCGAAATTACAGAAATGGCGGCTCATTTCCAAAATCCTTCAAAAAGGCTTAGAATAAACTACCAGTTCCTTTGGACCCTTGTGAACCAAAGCCTTTTCAGCTCTAAGTTAGGTCATGAAACTTATAAATATGAACTTTCGTCCCGATACCTTCAGTAGTTTCGCCGGAATCGTCGCCACAAAAATCGTTTACACACACACATACATACACACACACACACACAGACATTTTTTTGTACCTTGGTCAAAAATGTTCAGGGGACCCAAAAAGACCTATTTCCGCTAAAATCTCAAATTTTTTTTTCGGCACGATTACAATAGTTTACATACTGCGTATGATAAAGTAAAAAATCTTTTGGGAACTGTTCTGCTATAGGTTTGGCACTAATAGAGCGTATTGTTAATTTTGAGACTTAATGCAAGATCCCTATTGTCGGTTTAAAAGGTAAAGAGTGACAAAAAAACTCTATTATATAATGCTCTTATATCATAAATATGCTTGATCAAGTTCAAGTGGTTCATCTGCATTTCTGGTACAATTAAACCTACTTTACGCTCTGCTACAAGTCGTGGCCAAAACTTCTCTTCTCAATCATTATTTAATTAAATATGGTTGCGAGCTTTCAATGCTAACAATCTGGTCTCTTTGAGTATTCCGAATAGATTGTGATTTAGGTAAAGCCGTTGTTGTTCTCCTGTCATTGACAATCCACTTTGCGGGGGCACTTGGACCATTCCAATCCGCAAATCAATTTACGAGAGCCCGCATTGAACATTGCGATTTCCAATCGGAAACTGAATGGAGCGGATAGCGACAACCCTTAGGGCCCACGTTCAACACTTTTTTTCGAACGCAAATGAAATGATTTAATTACTTTGCAGACAGGTGTGGCGTTTTTTTTTACGATTTATTCTGTTTCCGTGTTGTGTTGAAATGCTGATAGTAAACAAGTTTTCGAGGTTACGTTAAAATACTTCGACATCAATTTCCGCACAATGGAACTACACAGTTTACCATGTTCGTCTGATATTTATAACACAAACCATAGGGAAATCCATCCATGATAAACCAAGGAGGTGAAACAAAATTTAGCCACACCATAGTCGGAAACGTATGGAACCTGGAAACAGTAGGTAGGAATCCATTCCTAGGAAGTAAAAATAGAGCCAAGAAGCCACTCCCTAGTACGGTGAAACGAAAAGATAAATTTTGTCAATTCGTTTCGTGATAGTGAGTTAAACTTGCCTTTTGCCATCAAAATCAGATGGCCAAAACCGGGCCACGATAAAAAAAATCAGCTTGAGGTGGCGCAAACGCCTTGACGCAGCCTGAGCGGCAAGCGCAGCTATTCTGGTGTATGCGCGCTTATCGCTTAGGCTCAGACCTCAAAAAAATGTTTGGAAGGCCTCCTCACTGGCTTATTTGCCTTATGCACTCGAATGAGCTTCCTTTGCGATATTTGGTCCAGTTTCTAGAAGGCAAAACTTCGGGACCTAACTCGTTTTTGGGTGGTATCGGCAAAGAGCGAGGACGTTACGAACAGTTTCCAGTGCAACCAATCAAAGGATCTTTACCCGGTGGTTTGACTGCATTCAGTGACCTAAGTAGTAACCAAAAATACATCTGGCTAATAGAAACCCAGGAAATCTTGTCCATTCCCGGTGGATCACGATGGCAAACAGGATTCTTAGGCTTTTCATCGCAAGCAACAGACCATCAGAAATTATATAAATTATACTAGTGATGTGCATAATCGAGATATTTTAATAACCGATTATTAGTAGTCGAGATATATTGATAATCGATTATATTAGTAGTTAAAATAAGTAGTCCTAATTTAGTAGTTAAAATTAGTAGTACTAATGTAGTTGTTAATATTAGTAGTTAAAATTAGTAGCACTAATATAGTAGTTAAAATCAGTAGTACTAATTCGTTCGATTACTTTTGCGGGTAAGTAGCAACATACTACGCGTATTATAAGGATAAACAACAGTGACGCCGGCACCGTATACCGACAAAGATACAAAGACATTGCCGACATTGGCGCTTTCGTTTATTAATATTAGGGCACCGGTAATATTTTTTTGTCTTGCGGAGTTCTTGCGGATAGTTAACTTTTTATCTTTCTTCGGAATATGCTCTAATGGATTTTATGTCTTTTAGTTTACCATTGATGCTTTGTACCTCGACAGCAACATGTAGAAACTTAATAAAATCAATTCTTGAATAGCCAAAATTAAAGTCTGAAACAAAAATTAAATAATTGTAATAGGCTCTTAACTAAGCAATCGAACACTTAAAAATGTCCACATCGAATTCTTGATTGCGCGGCGTCGGTTATCGGTGACGCAGGCCTAAAAAGTGCGAAATATTAGTGGTAAATAAGTTGCGCTAAGGCAGGCGATGCAAAATATTTGGCGCACAGTAGGAGCCACCGATAATTCATCAGCTTTATCGGCCCACCTATCATCACGTGTTGTTAGTAATTCGCTACGGCTGGAAATTAGTAGTACTAACGAAATTAGTAGTACTAACGAAATTAGTAGTACTAACTAAATTACTAGTATTAACGAAATTAGTAGTACTAATGAATATAGTAGTACTAACGAAATTAGTAGTACTAATGAAATTAGCAGTACTACTGAAATTAGTAGTACTAATGAAATTAGTAGTACTAACGAAGTAGTAGTACTAATATAAATAATCGATTACTCGAGATATTTCAATAATCAAGTAATTCGATTATTGTATATCGATTATGCCCATCGCTAAATTATACAACGTTTCCTCTACTTTAATTTATTATTTAACTATTTTGACAAAATTCCAGAAATGGCGGCTCATTTGCAAAATCAATGAAACCTGCTTAGAGCAAACATCCAGTTCCCTTGGACCCTGAAGCTTTTCAGCTCTAACGCACACACACAGACATTTTTTTGTACCTTGGTCAAAAATGATCAGGGGACCAAAAAAGGCATATTTCCGCTAAAATGTCAATTTTTTTTGGCACGTTTACAATAATTTATCATACTGCGTATGATAAAGTAAAAGGATAGATATTTTCAAAATATTAATTTAGAAAGTATATTTATTGTCATTTAATTAGTGTCTTCTTTGCAATAGTCGCATCATAATGAAAAAATCATTTTCGTTTCTCATGAGTAATACATTATATACAAAAGTTGGACTGCCACACTTATCTGAGATAAAATGCATCGCCAGAAGGCATCTTAGTAGGTATCTTGCTGCGACGCATACATTTTGCTTTAGAGATTCATAAAAACTTCTGGATAAAAGTATATTTTTATTAAATCTTATACGGGAAATTTCAAATTTCTTATTCAGAAAGACAACATTATCTGTGTAACTGAAACATTCACAACAGTGACACAAACCACGCGAAATACGACCTTCTTTACAGACGCAGTTTCACATACACACGCAGTTTGCTATTTGTAGTTGCGGGTGCCAACATAATATCATACGCACGCTTGCTGCAAGAAGGAGGTAGCTCCCGGAGCTGCATCTTTCTTGTACCAAACAGGAAAACATGCATCTCTTTTTTTTTGCTAAATTAAGTTACATGTAGTGCTCGGATCAGTGCATAACTTCACTTTGCCAGGAAACTGGAGCTGCATCGTTCTTGCAGCATGCTCCTCAATTACAAATTTCTTTGTTTTCCAACCTGTATGATAATCCAAAACCAAAATTGTTCTCTGGAAACCGAAATTTGGTCCATTATAGGTATGCTTATACCCATCTGGAGACGCACTGTACATCTGCCGATATTATGAAAAGAATAAAAACGCCAAACCACAATCAAAATTCGCACCGATTTTATCTCAAACCAATGTAATTTTAGTATAAAATTATATTCAAATTCTTCTCTTACCTATTCATTCAGAAACTGAATCCTTATTGTTACGGGTGGATTCTCTTGGCAAAGTTTCCATGGAAATTTTATGGTCAATTAAATCACGTTCTTAAGCAGGAGCAGCAAAGTTATAATTGTCGAGGAATTTCCCTATACAAAAGGTGCCCTCTTATTCGATTTTCTTACGCCGACCGACTTTTGTGTGTCTTATTAAAGTGCTGAAACGTCTTACTTTAGGGGCGCTTTAGGCCTATTAAAATTTCGAGGGTTTCGCGCTTTACATAATAATAACGCGCCGTGTAAAAATGGATCGTTGTAAAGTTGGTTGCCGGGAAAACTTTTACCCGAGATATCCTTACAACATAAGCTCACCACGTAAATGTCCATTAAATAATATTAATCGTTTAAAATAAACCACCTGTTGCACGTGGCGAATTTCAAGGAAATACAAATATTGACGTGTGTTAAAACCATTTATTATCGAATTGAATCGGTCGGTTCGAAAACACAAGTCCAGAAAGTGGGTTCTGAGAAAATTGACAAAATAGGTGTGTCGGTGAAATATCTTGAAAAGTATAGCAGTTAGCTATTTTGTGCCAACAGACAAAATGTGACATAGTTCACAGAGAATTAAATGTATTATATATTTTATTTATATTTGTTGACATCTACTGTTTTTGAACTCGACTGATAAACAGCGTAAATTTTTAACAATTAAATAATGTTTTTATCATGATGTATAGTGTTTTTGGCGTTGTGATTCCAAACCCGTTGTTATATTTTTAAATTCAAAATGGCGGATTCAATATGGCGACTAGAAAATTTAGAAAGATGTCGGGTGCTTATATAACTTATTTACTGTCATATTTGAAGATCCTAGACTCAAAATCTAATGTCCAATTTTCCAATTCAAACAAAAGTTTTTTGGTTTTAGACAAGCTATCGTCTAAATATACAGGATTGTTCATTTTATTCTGGAAATTTGGTAAACTTTTCTTTTTCTGATAGAACACCCTGTATATTATACATTTTTTAGTTCTAAGATTAATTCTAAGAATTTTGTAAGAACCATTTTTATTAAATGAATCATCTTTGAGTCATGTGCATTTAATCGATCATTAACGGATAAAAAAATCTGATGTGGCCAAGCACATGACTTTATCATACAATATATAAAATTAATAGTTTAGCTGCATGAGATTCTTTTTGATCGAGATCGACCGTGTCTCCCTTAAAGTAAAACAAGTTAGCCAGGATTTGACAGATATTTTGATAATATCATATAAATAAAAAATGATATAAAGAATGTTGGTTACAGCAGGCTGTTCCAACACTAGCGTTGCGACATATATCTCTATCTCATCCGACGTAGGCCACTGGACACACTACGCATGCGTCAAGTTCGTGGATTCGATTGGCTGGATTGGATCCATAGGCTGCTAGAATTTTCTCCTGCAGCTAAACTATTAACTTTACCAAAAAATATCATTGACATAAATTATACAAAATTTCTTCTACTTTAATTTATTATTTAACTATTTGGACGAAATTACAGTAATGGTGGCTCATTTGCAATCCTCGAAAAATGCTTAGAGGAAACATCCAGTTCCTTTGGATCCTTTTGAACCAAAAGGCTTTTAGCTCTAAGTTTGGTCATGAAACTGCTAAAAAGGAACTTTCGTCCCGATACCTTTAGTAGTTTCTCCGGAATTGTTGCCACAAATATCTGGTACACACATACACACACTACATAGGATATGTCAGATATTTTGATTCTAATGACAGGTAGTGTAAAAAACTAATGTTTTGACAATACCTCCTGTCAATAATCGACATATCTGTCTAGTTCTACTAGTTTTATTTTAATGCAGACATAGCCGATCTCGATCAAATAGAATCTCATGCAACTAAACTATTAGTTTTATATATAGTATGATAAAGTCATGTGCCTGGTCATCAGGTTTTTTATTAATTGCTTATAACTCAAAAATAATGCATGTTATAAAAAAAATCTTACAAATTACATATTGGATAATATACAGAACATCCTGTATATTAAAAATATATTTCAACGATAGATTGTTTAAAGCAAAATAACATTTACTTGAAAATTTGTTTGAAATTGTTTACGGTTTGGAAATTATTTAGGTGTTCCGGTAATTTTGACTAAACCTGTATGCATGGCGATAAACGAACTACGAAGTCGACTGACGTATCAATAGAAACTGAGTTGAAACGCGTTGCATAAGGGAACAAAAAGCACTATTCTGGACTTGTTTATGTCGCCCAAGTATCCTTTTTAGGTCTATTCTATAGATTAAATGATAGTGAACATTTTGGCTATTTCAGTTTAAAATGATCAGTTTGGGACTTTTTTCGAACTCGCCTATTCAATTATTGTCCTTAGAATATAGTTGTGATCACAGTTTCGGCTGAAAATTGTATCCAGAATCAATCTTGTATGATAGCGATAAATATTATTACGTTAAAATGAATCTAATTGAGCTTATCATTGTATATGTACACATTGTTAATTTATATTTAGAGAATTTACATGAGAATAATCTGTAAGATTGAATAATAATAATAATAATAATAATAAAAAGGCTTTATTGGTCATAACTATCAGAAAATACAAATAATAGTACTGATCAGGGCGAAGTTCAGTGCAAACTAAGTTGCTCTGCTCTAATACTCAACCCCGTCACCTAAGACTACAGAAAACGAAAGTATTAATTAACAGAATATAAAACAAAAGAAACTATAATAATACTATATGTATGATATCTAATAAAAATCTTTTCAAGTCGTACTTAATACAAAATAAAAAAAAAAACAAACATTTTAAGAGTTTAGCATAATAGAGAAATGTATAGAAATGTATAAATGTATAAATGTATAGAATGTATACAGGTAAAACCCACTAACTACAAAAATCAAAGTTTGTTTGTGATGTTATCTGTAATAGTTATACACATTATTACATGGTGTTAAGCATTGAAGGAACTATACTCTACAAAAAGCATTCGTTATCGATTGTAATTTAAATAAATAATAGTCGTATGCAAGTTGAACGAAATATAATAATAGCAGAACAATGTTAGTAATTACAACGCACGTCTTATCTTTATCACTAGCTAAGAATGAGCCATCCCCCCGGTAAACGATATAATACCCCAATATCAGAAAAACAGTCGACCGGTTAGTCAACGTTAGGCAGGTACACGAAAACAGTTGTTTGCCAGCATCAGCGGAGGCTCAAGGCCTAATTTCACTTACACATTCTTGCACCAATATATGTATAATATTTTTATTTCCAATTTCTTCTCAAAATGATAAGATATTACTTTGTGACTTTTACCTTTAACCTGACGATCTATTGCCAATCTTTGCATGCGACTGAGTACGTTGCAGTCAAAATAGAAAGAAAAATTTTAAAAACCCGAGTAGAAAAATGTGTGTCGAGTGCAAATGAATACATCTTTGATTTGGCGACTTTGCATTTGATATACCCACTTTAACTAGGTATTGCAAATGCCAAGTATTTGCCATTGAAAAACTCACCTACACAGCCAAATATTGAATATATAAACCTGTTTTCGAGGTGGACTCGCGACAAATTGAATAGAGCTGGTACAGTGCACGCCGCTTATTATAATCACGGTTAATGTTATCAATCGGTTATTGTTATCACTTTTGCCAAAAACGTGCCGGCCGTATATTACCACATAGGAAAAACACCGCTTATTGGAATCATCACATCGGATTATTTTATCACAAATAAGCTGTGTTTGTGTTTGTGAATCAAGCGATCATTCGTTTTAGTACGTCAGCATATGCGCCGTAACTACAGCGGAGCGTCCTCCACAACATGAAAATTGTTAATCTGTAATGTTTTCAATCTCCCAAACCGAATGTGAACAACAGGAAGTGGACGAAGATACTATAGAAATTTTGCCAGCTCTAACAATTAAAGAAATGCGGAATTCTTTAGAAGTTTTGCGCCGTGGTGTCCAGCATAGATAGTCAAATTTTGCAGCCGCATTAAGGGTACGAAGTTTACATAAGCGCACTTCTTCGCAACCACCTGAGACAAACAACTATTGCGGATTATTTCTAATTTTGTTTGTGTACCTACATACCTCAACTAAAGCATGAATATTTATTTTATTTTATGAATAATATGTATGTAATATTAACTTTCTGAATAAAGGTTTTTTTCGATTTTTTGTTTTTCTTCGGCTATTATTATCAATCGGTTATTGTTATCAAAAACTCCGCGTCCCGATGTGATAACATTAAGCGGCGTGCACGGTATTATATTTGCCAGATCTTCGACATTTCCCAAATATTTGATACGAATATGTAGCGCTGCTTTTACAAAAGAGATAACCAAAAGTTTCCATCACTAAAATATCAACAAATTAGAGGGCGATTTGGAACTATTTGAAGTCGGCGGAAAGAAAAGCTTTAAATATGAAATTACGCACAGAAAAAAATCTGATGTGGCCAGGCACATGACTTCATCATACAATATATACAATTAATAGTTTAGCTGCATGAGAATCTATTTGATACAGTCTATTTGATCAGTCGTGTCTGCATTAAAATAACACTAGTTAGCCAGAATTTGACAGATAAATAAATATTTAAATAAATAAATAATTCCTTTATTAACATACAACAATATTAAATGCAACAAAATAATATTTATATTTAGGGCGGAGATCAGCACACTTGTTTCCAAATTGCCTTACTCTTCCACTCAACCACTTACGCAAACTAGAACTAAGACATAATTGTACCAATAATATAACAATAATTCCGAGAACTTATCAAAACAAAAACAAACAAAAAATTACTCTAGAGTCTAATTACACGTAATTGCAGCAAATCCAACTCAACAAAACATCGCACATGCCCTAAAAAATAAAAATTAAAACAGCCTCCGATGTGCGCTCAATGCATAAAGTCCCCCTGTTGAGCAAACAGACAACACTTCACCCGAAACTGTTTAACGATAGTTTTTCATATCTTCCCTGACACCATTGTATATGTGACTGACCTGGTAAGAGAATGACCGTTTATACAGCTCAGCGCGATGGGCAGGTGGAGCAAACAAACCCCGGAATCTTAAATTAAGGTTATGGACATCCGTTCTACAGCGTATCTTCCGCATGAGGTATTGTGGGATCCTCTTGGATAGCAACTTATGATATATTATTGCTGCATGCAACACCCTAGTGTTATCCATATTCAACCACCCCAAGTCGCCCAGCCCATTCGATACATGATCATACTTCCGCAAACCAAAAACAAACAGAACTCATGCATTTTGGACACGCTGAACAAGCTGCCTATCGGACGCCGTCAGGCAAGGACCATACACGGTGTCACTATATGAGATCTTTTTACTATTGACAGTAGATATAGTAAGATATTGTCAAAACATCAGCATTTGACACTACTGTCATTAGTCTGAAAATATTTGGAAAATCCTGGCTCACTATATAGTATTATATCAATGCAGATGCGACCGATCTCGATCAAATAGAATTTGCTCTTGCAGCTAAACTATTAATTTTACTAAAAAATGTCGCAGACATAAATTATTCAGAAGTTCCTCTACTTTAATTTATTATTTAACTATTTGAGGAAATTACAGAAATGGCGGCTCATTTGCAAAATCCTTGAACCAAAAACTTTTCAGCTCTAAGTTTAGTCATTAAACTTCTAAATATGAAGTTTTGTTCCGATACCTTCAGTAGTTTCTCCGGAATCGTCTCCACAAAAATCGAGTACACAGATACACACATACACACACACACATACATATACACACAGACATTTTTTGTACGTTGGTCAAAAATGATCAGGGGATCCAAAAAGACCTATTTCCGCTAAAATCTTAAATTTTTTTCGGCACGATTACAATACTTTATAAAAATATGCTGCGTTAGTCCTATTGCAAGAACTTGCTCAGAGTAAAAGATTATAGTTACTTAATTATCAGATTTTTTGCCTACTACTAAATTACCCTACTACCAAACTACACAGACCATCGATAGCGACCCAACCTTAGAAACTACTGGGATTTTATTTAAGACTTGTTGTTCAAAGTTTAAATAGTACATATGTGATAATGTTGATGATTTCAATATCCCGTAAAAAAACAGTGAAAATTGGTTAATTACAAAGTTATTGAACATCAAAGTTTAGCAAAATAGAAGTTCTTTTAATTGCGGGAGTAGATGCTGAATATGTCACTTAAAATATCAAAATAAATTCCCCGAAAAGAGCTGATAGAAATACTCAGATTTTCAGCGCACTGAAAAATAAATAGAAACTTGTGCTGGGAATAATATCTGGTTTCCTTCATCAAATGAAAAAAGGGAATATTTTAACCAACTACTACAATTCATTCTTTTGCATATAGCTGGACATGAACCGGACTGTAAATGTACATTTATTTTAACTACATGGACGTAAAGCTGAAGGTTCCTAATGATAACCAAATGGACCAGTTTCGAACAATTGTTATTTGCTTACCGGGAATTTTACAATTGATGGTTGGATCACTTGAAAAGAACAATCGATTCGCTTCGTTAGTAACCCCGGTTTCCTGTTACAATAAAGGGGAAGCCGACTCAATTCTCTCCGAATACTGTATAAGAATGCTTTTGTGCTTGATTAAAATGGATAACCCTCCTGGGAGCTCATGCCTTGAGCGACCTTCTACAAAACATTTTAAAATTGATTCACCACTTTACTTATTTACGTTCGATTCGCAACCGACGGACCACCCTTGACCTTCCTTCTTCAAGTAAGCGATAGCGTGCGTTGTTTTGTTCCGTGGGAAGGACGACAGTGTCGACATTGCGTCCTGTCACATAAACTACTTTATTACTTTGCTCCTCAAGATTTGTTTGTCTTTAAAACTCCCGGACTTGGGGATTGAAAAGATTGATGCATGGTTCTGGTCAACAAATAGCCAACAAGCTTCAAGGGACAGTAATGCGAATTCTTTGGACAATTGTAGGTTTTCTTGTGCCCATGAGATAACAATAGTATATATTGTGTACTAGGGTGGGCCGATTTTTTTTTAATTTTAAAATTCGGGAATGTGCATTCATGGAAAAAGTGTGAGTTAATGAATTAACTAAAACACCTATTTTTTATTTTCATGTTTTGAACTGCCGCAAGGGCTTTAAAATTATTTTAATTTTTGATATTTTTATTTTATTATTCCTCGGCGAATGCTGAAATCCAAACAACTTCAGACGTGCCACAGACGCTGGCCATAATAATGATAATTCGGCCTGCTGATGCCCCAGTAGTGGGGAAAGCTGTTGGGGGATGTCAAGGCGTGGATTATTATTATTCTTACTGTTATATCATTTAAAATCATTTAAAAAAATAAACAAAATTTAAAAAAAGAATCAAAAATTAAAATAATTTTAAAGCCTTTGCGGCAGTTCAAAACATGAAAATAAAAAAATAGGTGTTTTATTTAATTGATTAACTCACACCTTTTCCATGATTGCACATACCCGAACTATTTCATATTTAAAAAACAACTAGAAAATAACAAAAATATAAAAAATTAAAATAATTTTAAAGCCTTTGCGGCAGTTCAAAACATCAAAATAAATTAGGTAAACTCTTTATTTCATTAACCCACAACTTTTCCGTGACTGCAGAATTTTCCCATGATTCCAAAATTTGGAAATTAAAATTAAAAGTACCTATTGGCCCACTCTATTGTGTACCAAGCCGAGAAAGAAGCTCTTTTCCAGGCCGAGAGAAGAGTTGCACAGGCGAGCGTAGCGAACCTGGGCACTTCTTGAGTCCCGGAAAACAACTTTCTGGGCGTGGTGCACACATAATTTTTTATCCTGCACAACAATATCATAATAAAGTCACCCGTTTCTAACGACTCATCTCTGGCTTTTGAAAAAAAAAAATCCTTTGACATTTAACGTCAAACCGAATCGAAAACTGTGTTTTGATTGGACAGAATTATTGCATTTTCCTGGCTAGCGCTAAAACGTGTTCATTACAGGCCGGGCTGGGGCTGGCTGGCAAATAGCATCTTTCGTGCTCCATAGAGACGCGAATGATATTTTCACATCGTGTAGGATATAAGTATAGTTCTGCAATGAATAAATTTATGCATTATAAATTTAAAGTTACATGAAACTTACAACGTTATTACCTTGACAAGCGAGTGAAGGAAAATTCTCGCCTTGCATTGAAATGCGATATCGCATTGAGGTAAACTCAACCTCTACGGCAAAATTAAAAATGTAATTCAAAATTATACGATTAAAAAGATATTCTTGGACATCCTGGCTCCTCCGCCAATTTTTTAAACGAAATCACGTTGGGATAATGTGCGATGGTGGCATTAACTAAATTCTACTTTCTGCGAAAAAGAATAGTGTTGTCAAATTAGGTCTGAAAATTGCTAACTTGGAAATAGAATATTGAAGCCCATCACTTTCCACATCAAATCCCAAAGCGTAACTATATCGGGTAAAGTGCCGTATCTGCGAAAATACCAGGGATGGAAATATTTTCAGCTTTCTCTAAAATATGACTTTAATAGTCAGAACAAACTAGTGTGTTTTACGTACAATTAGCTAGGTAACACGACAGGCTGAGGTAAATACTTTAAAATATTAAAGAACGTGCGTGGATTTTGCAATGAGAGAGAAAAATTGTAGTAAAATTGTTTGTAATATCAAATATGTAGATAGATACGATGTTTTTATCGTTGGAAGGCAGTATGTACTACCGTTTCAAAGCTATGTAAGAATAGGTATAGAGAGAAAAATAATTCAACCGACAAACTTTAGGATGTCAATTTCATTAAAGAGAGCTTACTTTGCCAAGGTTTGACGGTTTATAATCTTATTTTTATCGTACATATCCTATAGTATGCGTGAATGTCATTTTTGCGTGTGTATTCAGACACGAAAGATGCTATTTGCCAGCCAGGCGTATAATGAAAACTTTTCAGCGCTAGGCACGAAAATAATTGTACACAATAGACCCAACAGATGGCGACCGAATGGTCTGTCCAATCAAAACACAGCTTTCAATTCGGTTTGACATTTGCGATTAAATCGTCAACGTTGTTTATTTGTCAAAAGCCAATGTGTCAGAGATTAGTCTTTAGAAATGGGTGATTTTATTACGATATTATTGTGATAACTAATTATGTCTGCACCACACCCAAAAAGTTATTATCTGGGCCTGAAGAAGTGCCCAGTCTCGCTGTGCTCGCCTGTGCAACTTTTTTCTTGGCCCCGACAATAATCACTTTCTCGGTGCTGTGAACATGAATTTCCAATCATGTCAAGTTCTTGCGAAAACTACAATCAAAATTTAAAAAGAAGAAACGTAATTTTTGCAAATTTATACCAGCTAAACCCTATATCCCAGAAATCTCAAATGAGTCTTAGGCGCTTCGCACATGGTAAACTTTTTTTAGTCGTGTGGCAGACTCAAGTATCTCGCGACCCGTGTAGCCGATTGACCAAATTTCCTAGGATACTTTTAACGCACTCACGTCTCGTTGGCCCGACGTTTTCGTGTTACAATTTTACTTAAGCCCGCCATCAATTTCAGCTTGTGTTGTATCGATATTTGACAGAGCTTGAATTGTCAACTAATTTCAACTTAAAATCTGACCAAAACAAATGTGATGCATCATTCGAATTAAAAAAAAACTGCCTACATACAAGGATATCAATATTAAATATGTCTTGTTGTATTGTTGTTTTTCAGTAAAAAATTAAAGGAAGCCACAAATTAAATTCTTGTGATAAAAAATATTTTCAAAATTTTATTTGACCAACAAAAACAAATGTCAAATGCAAGGTGGCAACACAAATACGTAGGTAGCTAAAATTTGGAATACAATTTGATTACCTTACCTACTAACATTTTCGTAAAAATAATCCAGAATTTTGTGAATTAAAAGTAAGAAGGCGTTTGGATATATTGTATCGTAGTGAATATAAATCCGGACTCTTTAAGCAAAGCTTTATATCCCATCAGGTATATGCGTTTTGTCGTTTTTGCTTGGACAACGCGTCGGCGCAATGAGTATTTAGAGTAATCGTCACACCCAAAATACCTGGAAAGTTAAAAAAATAAATAAACATGCAAACGAAGATTAAAAAAATCTGATGTGGCCAGGCACATGACTTTATCATACAATATATAAAATTAATAGTTTAGCTGCATGAGAATCTATTCTATTGAGATAAATCATAGGTATTGTCAAAGCATCAGCATTTGACACTACCTACACTACGTCATTAGAATAATAGTTATTTATGTTACAAATGCCGAAAGTACGGAATAGCGCGACGAGCGGTGATGCGGCGCGTCACCGAAGGCGGAGTGTCGCCGTCGCATATGAGCGAGTCGGCTATCTAGTTTTTGGCAAGAGCGACATCAACGTTTATTGTGTTGCTTTTTAAGAAATACGTATTTAAAAAAAAATAAATGATGTCTGAATAGTAAATGCTAGGTTGGTACCACTTTGACGAAACGTCAAGTTTAAAGGTGCGTTCCGATTGGTAGGTAATGGTGGCTAATGGCGGTGGTAGAATACGAAATTATAGTATTTCTTACATATCGTGATAATGACACATACTAGTTTGCATGTACATAAACATGAGTCACTATCAACTTTCTATTGGAAATACTATAACGCCGTCTGCTACCACTGCCATTGTCACTAATGAAAACGCACCTTAAAAAGGTAATTCAAATTCTGACAGATTTATATTTGTTCATGACACATCCCTACCAACATACTAAAATAAACCTACACTCATCGCTATACTTTATTTATAACTTTCTCAATGTATCGTTTCTAGAATTAGATATAAAGACGGGTTGATACGTCTTATCAACAAACAATCAAATTGGTGATCTTACTTTATTTGAAATTTGTATTTTATAATTTGCCGCACTACAGCGGCAACGTTCCATAGTGGTTTTCCAACCTCTGATGAGATCAGCTGTTTTCGAATGTGACAACACAAAAAAATATTTGTCAAAATCCTGGCTACTATGTAATTTCATATCAATGCAGATGCGACCGATCTCGATCAAATAGAATTTGCTCTTGAAGCTAAACTATTAATTTTACCAAAAAATTTCATAGGCATAAATTATTCAAAATTTCCTCTACTTTAATTTGTTAATTAACTAATTTGTCGAAATTACAGAAATGGCCGCTCATTTCCAAAATCCTTCAAAAAGGCTTAAAATAAACTAAAAAGCTAAACTATTAATTTTACCAAAAAATTTCATAGGCATAATTTATCCAAAATTTCCTCTACTTTAAATTATTATTTAACTATTTTGTCCAAATTACAGAAATGGCGGCTCTTTAGCAAAATCCTTGAAAAAGGCTTAGAATAAACTACCAGTTCCTTTGGACCCTTTTGAACCAAAACCTTTTCAGCTCTAAGTTAGGTCATGAAACTTCTAAATATGAACTTTCGTCCCGATACCTTCAGTAGTTTCTCCGGAATCGTCGCCACAAAAATCGTTTACACACATACGCACAGACACACACACACACACACACACACAGACATTTTTTTGTACCTTGGTCAAAAATGTTCAGGGGACCCAAAAAGACCTATTTCCGCTAAAATCTCAATTTTTTTTTTCGGCATGATTACAATACTTTAGCATACTGCGTATGATAAAGTAAAAATTATAATTTAAATGCAAAATATTTATTTTCTTAGACTAAACTTTTTTGAACCGCTAGTGTCTAAAGTGTCCAAGGCAAGTGTGCTGAGTTTAGATCTATCAACCATAGCTGGAATGCATGTTGAATGCACCTTAGAAGATACCAGAAGATTAGACCTTTGGAACCAGAGAAAATCACAGCTTGGGAGAAGTTGATACTTCGAAGGATGAATGGAGGCAAAAGTGGTATTTTTCGATGAAGAACCATCAATACTCAAAGCAATCAAGACGGACTATTGTCCGTTAGTGAAGCCCAATTCTATTACAGAGGAAGTGCTTTGGTCGCGTCCTGCTGACTACTCCGGTCTCCCTCACGACTAAATAAAGTTTCACTGTGTGGAAGGGCCTGATACAGGGTGATTCACAACGTACGGAGGAGATTGAGGAGGGAGCTAGAGACGGGAAATATAAAGTATTTTCATAATAACCTTTTTAACCAAAGATCAATAACAAGACAGTTACATCCGTTTAAAATTCATAGAAATTAACGTCCACGTGTTGAGAACCTCTGGGTTTTTCGTAAATAATGCTCTTTGTTTCCATGGAAACCCCTCTTAGCAAACCCTTGTGTCACATTCAAACTGTCATAAATTTTCCAAATTGTTTTATGAAAAAGTCAGCGGTTCTCAACAAGTTAACTCCTATTATTTCATCATTTTAAAGATAAACAAATAGCTGTAACTTTTATGTTTATAAATTTTTCTTCATTTTAAATCGAACATGTGTATTAAATAACAATCAGGTATCTTCTTTTAATTTTAAAACGTCTCTTACTAGCATAACAATATCAATATTTTGGAGACTGTGGCGAACTTAATAATAAAATTATAAACCCCTAACCACAACAAGTATTTTAGAAACCTAAATACGTATTTTAGCAACTATGTTGCCATCTTCAGTAGAACCTAAAAAAAAGAAAAAGAGAGATTAGCACTTCATAGTATCTTTACTGGATATTGTCCAAGCAAATCACTAGTGGAAGTGACGTCCATGTTAAAAATTACCCTATATATACCCATTTGTTGTTCACGCCTCAGTGAATTTTGATCATTGAAGCGTAAAAAACAAGTTTCAACAAAAACAAGTTTAAACTTGTTTTTTACGCTTCAATGATCAAAATTCACTGAGGCGTGAACAACAAATGGTATATATAGGGTAATTTTTAACATGGACGTCACTTCCACTAGTGATTTGCTTGGACAATATCCAGTAAAGATACTATGAAGTGCTAATCTCTCTTTTTCTTTTTTTTAGGTTCTACTGAAGATGGCAACATAGTTGCTGAAATACGTATTTAGGTTTCTAAAATACTTGTTGTGGTTAGGGGTTTATAATTTTATTCTTACTAGCATAGTTTGTAAATAATGTTCATTAATAAATTCAACTTTAACTTGCTATAACTTCCTAGTTTATGTGTTTAGGTCAAATGTTTACTAAGAAAAGATGGTTATTTTGGTCTTCTCTTGCTACTCCTTCAATTTCCTCCGTACGTTGTGAATCACCCTGTATTTAGGCTTACCGTACGTCTCGGTTTGGGACACAGGTCCCGGCGTCCCGGCTGGTTTGGTATTATGTCCCGCATAAAATTCTTCACTGAAATTTATATCAGTAACAAATCACTCAGATCAAAAGATTGATTGATTATTGTCAAACTAGTGAATCAGGTATTATTTTTTACCGGTAGAACACATCTAGCTTTGAAAGTTGCAAATGGTAGAATTTTGGAAATCTAAAAAGGCCTGAAATCATCTGTTCTTTACCAAGAAAAATGCTTTCATTTTACTACTTTTCGATACTTATTGAGAGATAAACAAAGTAATGATGACTTAGGGGTAACAACTCCGTTGCTTTACAGGCAACAGAGCGACTAGCCGATTACTATTGTAACAATATTAAGTATCGACAGCCAAAGAAACACAAAGTTGATTGCTGAAAATTGTTTATAACGTTTTAAAGATTACTGAACGACGATATTCCATACGTCAAAATGTAGACTACCTATCTTAATTAGTTAACCACTATTTCCCGTTCTGTGGCAAACACCCTTTAAATCACAATAATTTGTATATACTTTCTATGCAAGCTTTCAGATATACTATGAAAAATGCTACAGTAAAATTGTTATAACTTTTACAAAAATTAAATGTATAGGAAATGGAACAAAAATTGTTACATATCTTTGCTTTATATGACAAATTCGTAGATAATTAATCGTTGTATTTACTCATTTACGCTGAGAAATTATCTTTCTGGCATACAACCCCTAAATCACAGTAATTTTGTCTACTACTTATTTGAGTATTTCGGTACAAATTACACATCTTTACAACAGAAAAATGTTTATAATTTTTACAAAAACTGTTTAAATCCATTTCTCTTATGCCAAATTGCAGGTAATTGATTGGGATTATACTTTAAATGATTACATTAAAAGCTGAAAAACCTCCACATTAGGATATTATGTAGGACACCAAGTGGAAGGAGTTGATATTTTGGTAGGCTGTGATAAATAACATGTTTATAACTTTTTAAAAAATTATTATATAACTTTCCACCATATACTAAATTATAGGTAATTAGATGCGGTAGTCCAATTCATGAATGAAAAATGCTTTGCTCTGAGGTGAAGAACCCCTAAAGAACGATATTGTACTTATTTTGTGTGGCTTCAACTGAACATTACTTTTTCTACTTTAGCAAAATGTTATAACTTTTCTAAATGTTGTTCTATAATTTTCGGTCATGCGTCAAATTAAAGATCATTAATGGGGGTTAAATCCTTTGGTAGTCGATTTCGCAACATTTTGTCAATACATGCTATGATTGTTACCATACACAATTTAATAATCTAACAAACATGAATATTTATAAAGAAAAACAAACGTCAATTTTTTAAATGTAAAGGTTCCAATGCTTTAAATTTGCAACGTTTTCAAAAAATTATTATTAAAATATGAGTATTTCCAACGGCTTCTGAGATCACGCATTATTTCTGTCTTATTTAACACCAATAGTAACAGCAATATTGTTCTGCAAACTAAAATTTGTGGTATGCTTCACTTGTTTTTTTTTTTAAATTTGATTATAGAAGATATAATATTAAATGCTCATTCAGCGAAAAATAAGAGAGTTTCAATGAATAATTACACTTATTCCAGTTTTTCTTTTGTCACAAAATGTTATATGTACATTTCAAAGCGCTTTTTGTTTGTAGTTCACTAACCGGGAACGTCTCCATCACGTCTTAGATTTGCGTTACGCAGACTTCTTGGTTTGGAATCTAAGAAAACAAAACTGAAACGACATCTCTCATCTCTTGTGACAAAATCATTGTCACCGTCACTTCTCTTATCTGTGCACAGTAATTTTTACTGTTTTGTGTTGAAATATATGCATTATTTGGTATTCAAATTTACTTTTGTGGGAACGTCCCAATTGTTGATATCTGATGTTTGGATTATATAAAAGATGAAATACATAAGAAATCACTTGAGAAGCAGAAAAAAAGGATACAAAAAAATTAAAGACTATAAAAAGCCACCACAGGGCGCGGATGGGGTGTTGACTTATTTTCCAAAGTAGGTACTTCTGGTCCCGGTTTGAAATTTCATACGTATGGTAAGCCTACTTATAGTTTTAACTTTGTGGCTTTAAGTAGATATATAAAGATCTCCTTCGTAACACTTGATTCGATACTTTTGTATCGAAGTTTTGTATCGACACTTGAAATTTTTATATGATTTTATATGCCGTATTATTTGTTTTGCTAACATTAATAGTTTTGGACTTATATAGGTAATAGTACTGACCACGGTCCACCTATGTTTGCGTCAATCGAACATAGGTGGACACCATTTCGTGACGAATTTTCCCGTACATATAACCTATCCGACCCTATCCTAACTTAAGGAAAGACGTTCCACGTGAAGGACAACATACCATAAAGCGTTTTCATGTGATCGATTTGGTTCATTGTCGTCTACAATAGTCACTTGGGTTAGAACACTGGTTTTGAAAAATTAAGCATTTTGAAATATATGTAATGCTCTTATATAATTAAACTGTAATTATTTTATTCTATTTTCGTATTCTTTATTTTTTTACAAAGAATTTAATAAATTATAGTGGTGATAAAAAGTTTTTTGCTGTATAAACTAAGCAATTTCAGTGAGTTGTCCACAACTATAATTGATTCTTGCCATAATTTATTCAACGAAAAATCAAATGCGTATTACAGCTCTAGTGCCGTACAGCAGTTGGCAAGGCAATCCCTCGGGAAATTAACGCATATAACAGATATTTTAGAACGTGCTTTAGATAAGATATATGGCGTAATTCTACGAATCCTGATGACTTGAATTTGGAAAATAAGATTAGTCAAAATTACTATGCTTCCTCAATGTCAAGTCAGATGTTTTTTCTTTTACATTTCCTTATAATTTTTGTATGATCCTATTTGTAAAATGTGTAGGAATTGTATTCTGCGGAAAGGCGTTTAGAACCTGAGGTACACTCAAACCACCTATGCTCCAGTAAGAGGAAAAGTATGAAAATACACGTTTTTATATCCAATTCAGTTCAGGACAACCATATTTTATAAATGATAATTTATGGAACCATGGATTTGTATACAGCGTAATTTAAGTAATGTAATTTGAACACTTTCTTAGAACATGTTTCTAGGGTTAAATTCACGTATTTTGTTGAGTATTTTTTGAGTTATCGTCCGAAGAAAGTGTCTATAACCATGGAGTTTTCTTTGCGATCGAATATTATTTTCCGGGCATATAAATCTTTTGAACATACGCTCAAAGCTATGCAGCTGTCAGTGGTGTCGTGAATTACAGTTGAGCAAATCCAAATTGCAGTAGAGCTCAATTCCCAGAATAAATTCTGAATTTCCGATGCTTGTTACCAGACTTGAACATTGGTGGGTACAATATAGAGACCAATACACATGCGAATTTCTTTTACAGGCGCAGGATTTACAAGCGAGGGATTTCAGCGGAACCGCGGACCCTTACGCGAAAATACGATTGCTACCAGATAAAACGAATGTCTGGCAAACGCGCATACATAAGAAAACATTGAATCCAGGTAAGATTTTATCCGATTGGTGTAGATATAAAGAAAATCTGACATGTAGAACAATAATAACATCTTTTACCTTTTGAAACCGACACGTATAAAATTTAGTACCTATATTTTATATAGAGGTATTTTATATTACAATAACTAACCACTTCTTCAGTAACTTTGTCTGAAACAAGGAAATTAATTCGTGTAGTAGTCCTTTGAATTAGTCAAAGATTGAAGTATAATGGGAAACATCAATAACCTCTTAATCCTTTGATCATTTATTTAATTTTAATAAGATCCGCTTTCCACTATATGAGTCATCCTCAGCTTAAATCTACAAGAGTAAAAAGCAGTTACACTCAATAACTCGTATGAGGATTATTTGGGCTGACGTTCACTACGATAAAATAACACTATTTTCTTCGAACCGCAATATTTCGGTATTAATTTATTCCTTCATCAGGCGTTTAAACTACAAATGATTACAAAAAACAATTAAAATATGCAGTTGAAACCAGAATGTTCCTACTTACGATTAAGTTGACTTAAGCTAACATCCATGACAAACATTCTCACAAATTCAGGTGAAACGTTATGCACAATTATAACGTAGAACAGCCACAGGACAAATATTATGACACGTAGAGTGACAACCCAATCAGCTCAAGAGTCAGTACGAATTACTAATAAGATTTATTAAAGAATTTGGTCAATCCTGAATGAGTGAAATTTCTTTATACAGCAGTTCTGGTCTTCTAAGGAAGAGTCGTTTCTTTAAAGACAATAAGAATTGTATTTTCACATAAAAATCAGATATTTTTTTATTTACTCTATTAACTAAATACGCTAATATGTTTTAAAACTGAATAGAAAATATCTTAGTAACCTTTTTTTAGTTACGGTTGGGTCATTTTGTTGAGTAAAGTAAGGTACACATTTCTATGCTAACAAAATCATTAATTCATCGGTTTGATCGCTGGTCTCTGGGAAATTCTGGACATTAGAATAACATTTTCAAAAATCGGGAACAAATTCAGGACGCTTTATCAGGCGGGACCAGTGATCAAAATTCGGGACTGTCCCGCCCAAATCGGAACGGTTGGTCACTCTACTTTAGATTTTAAAATTAATTGACTGCAAGTTCCGTTTTCCTTCCAGATTTTTTGCTGAAGAAAGTAGTAAGGCCGAGGCCGGTAGCTGAAGTAAATAAAGTTACCTGCAAAGTTAAGAGGCGCTTTCCTTGTTCTTAAAAAATCATCTTAATATTTGAATATAAGTAACTTTTTACAGTCTGAATGCCAATTACAGAAAATTTGCATATTTTAGCAATCCCTGCAGGTCGAAATATTCCTTGTACAACAGTTGTATACCTGCATTGATCCTACGAAACCGTGATGAATCGAGTTTATATACTATTTTCAATCCAATCTGAATATCGGTTAAAACGCTAAGAGATATCTCTTAGCATACTTACTCAGTAATCAAAAACAGAGCGAGTCCTGACGAGTATATATTTAAAATATTCAGCTATCGATTTCGTCTTTCGACACCATCAGGCTTATCTAAAAGGTTAATTTACAAATTACTACAATACAACAAATAACATACAATACAAAATTTTATTATTATGTACGTCAATAAGTATGGCATGGCAAAATAAAATAATCCTCAACAAGCTGTTAAACTGTGGGAGTTTGCACACGGACTGGTTCCATAGATCGAAAACCTGAATAGTATTAAAATGGTGGGGTAGAAGACATAAACCTGTCTTCATATAAAATGTTCAAATGAATATCGATCATTAAAATCAGTTATTTCGTTAATTAATTACGGTGGACTTTGCTTACAGATGTTTCTTAATTTCAAATATTTCATAATAATCCATCTTTGTAGATTTTTTGAGGTTGTGAAGGAGTGTAATATCTGTGTTTTATGTTCATTTTCAATCAAATATTTGTTAAATGTTGACGATTTTCTGTCGTTATGTTCGTTATATCTTATTTTATAATTACGACCCGTCTCACAGTGTCGTCTCACAACTCTTTGATCACTCACGTATAAGCAGAGTAAATTTTAGAAATGTTCGCTTCTTTATTTTCATGTTCCGTTGATACAATTTTTGGTACTAATAGTAATGAATAATGATATTTGAAAATAAATTGATTCCGGGTTATGCCATGCATCAAAATTATTAATTGCTGACGTTTCGCAAACCATGATGTTCGCGTCTTCATTACTAACAGAATATTTCTCATTATGGCTAATTTCAGAGTTTTAAAACAGTTTTTTTTGCGTCTAAAATCATTCTGTCCTGGAATCGGTCCCTTTCAATATCTAGGTACACATGCCATACAATCCAAAAGCGACGCTTCAGCAATTTTTATCACGAAGATTAGCAAAATTATTTTTTTTGTGTATTAGTACAATTAATTATAATCCTCAAAAATTATTTAAGTTTGTGCTCAGTTGTCTGCTGTTTCTCAAGTCGTCATATTAAAACACAACAAAAATGCACTGGATGCAATAAAAAATTTGAAGCATGACGCAATTTTTAACAAGGAAAATCAATCTAACCTCAAGAATATCTCTTAGAACTAGAAATCCTCCAACGAAGTTGATTCGTCCAGGTTATTAAGAAAAAAATTAAACAGCCTCCCCTTAGGCGCATAAGTAAATTGTATGTACTACATTCTAAAAATAAACAGAAATTCATTTTGCGTAAGTATGAGGAGAAACTATCTACATATTCAAAAAGTACAAATTCTGATCTTTACAATGAGCTACAATTTTAACCGGGATTATGCGGGGAATTTGATAAAAGTCTAGGTGAACTTCAAGTTTATAAAATTTTTGCTACGTTGTAATAAAAGTTGCAAAAAACATGTTAAATTATTTAACTGCATAGAATAAATTATAAAAAGTATCTACATACCTAGAGGAACACTCTTCATTTTACAAAAATAATAAAGTCGTTGTCAAGAAGCCCACAGAAAATTACAATTGCAATGGTGTGAATCACCCAAACATACGCTTTGCACAAATCGACAACTTTGAACTGATACAATTCTTAACAGGTTTAGCGAAAATTTTTAAAATTTACTCTGCTTATACGTGTGTGATCAAAGAGTTGTTATAGAGGGTCAATTCTGTTTATTTTGAAAAGTATAAAATATGAGTTTTGGCCAGCTTTTTGGGAATTTTTCACACTGCGAGACGGGTCGTAATTTCAAAATAAGATATAACGAACATAACAACAGAATCGTCAACATTTGATTGAAAATAAACATAAAACACAGATAGAAAATATAACAGTCCTTCACAACCTCAAAAAATCTACAAAGATGGATTATTATGAAATATTTGAAATTAAGAAACATCTGTAAGAAAGGTCCAACGTAATTAATTAACGTAATAACTGATTTTAATGATCGATATTTATTTGAACATTTTATATGAAGACAGGTTTATGACTTCTACCCCACCATTTTAATACTATTCAGGTTTTCGATCTATGGAACCAGTCCGTGTACAAACGAGAATAGTGGTATACAATTCAAACAAACAGAGCTGCAACCCGAAATCTTTACATTTGATATCATGGCCTACTTGGCCTACAATCATTTATAATGACCCTTTATACGCGTAGTAATAGCAATTGTTTGAATCTTTTCAGTATTTGATGAAGACTTCGTATTCGAAGTTAGAGCCGCCACCGTAGGTCGTCACACACTGGAGGTCCTCCTTTATGATTTCGACGCTTACTCAAGACACCACAGCATCGGAGGCGTGCAATTACCCCTGTCCAACGTCGATTTAAGCGAGAAAGTCGACATGTGGAAGTCCTTAACGCCGTGTACGGGTCAGGACCCGAAAGTCGACCTAGGAGAATTAATGGTTTCCCTAGCTTACCTCCCATCGGCTGAGAGATTAACGGTAGTCGTTATCAAGGCGAGGAATCTGCGGATAGTAGACGATACTAGGAACAGTTCCGGTAAGGGGGTTTAACAGTTGCTCTCCTCCGTTGAAAGTTCTTGTAAAGTTATTTGACTTCAGCGTTGCATGTTTTCGTGATCGGAGTACTGATGATAGAATTGTCGGGGATGGTTAAGTTCGTTTCAGCGGTTAAACTTGATATTGTTCAAGACAGTTTAGATTTTCTTCGGTGTAGTTGTTTGTGTATGAATGGATGAGGTTAAACTTGTTCTAATCTTGAGGAAAGTTTGTTCTGAGAGATCAAGAAGACTCTAGAAGAAATAAGTTTAGTAGTATTGAGGTATTATCTCCCGCATAAATTAATTATCCGCCTTCTTGGATTTTGTGTTTTTGTCGATTTACACGTGTATTTTTCAATTCCAAATAGAAAAGGTGATTAACAACAAAGGTGATTAACACCAAATTTGTAGAGTATTTAATTCTCTATAATAACAAAAAATAATTAATAGTTATTTATCTACCAAGGGCATTACACGGATGTTTATGCCCGGAGGGTGACCGTTTAAAAAGCTCGAGGGGCGATAGGCCCGAGAGCTTTTTAAGTCGCCCGAGGGTATAAACATCAAGTAATGCCCGAGGTGCATACAAGATTTTATGTCCTACAATTGTTTTGTTCCTCAGTTTGAATAATATTAATAAATATTTTGACGTTATCAAGTGACATGCGTATGTACGGAGTTGAATAACAATACAAACAATTTGGAGTTGAGTGACAATACAGTGTCAAACTTATAAATATTGTTATAAATATTGTCAAACTTATAACCTTAATCGCCAATAATTGACATTGCCGATGACAGTACAGACAATTAATTGTCAAACTTATAACCTTAATCGCCAATAATTGACATCGATGACTTAAACTTTACTATTTGAATGACAAATATTTGATATATTTGACATACCTATAACTATGGCAACTGTTAGGACATAATAGTTATTTATGTACCAAGGGCATTACACGGATGTTTATGCCCCGAGGGTGGCCGTTTAAAACAACTTTATAGTACGACGTCGTAAAAAAAAACTCAAAAATTTAAACAACCGTGTAACTCTCCTAATTTTTCACACTTTTTCCGTTTTATTAGCAATAAAGAATTTATTTCAAAAATATTGACTATATCAATATTGTAGAGAATTAAAATTTCTACAAACTTTTTCATTACCTTTTTTATCCAGAAATGAAAAATACGCGAGCAAATCGACAAAAACACAAATGCAAAATATTTTTTCGATTACAATATACCAAATACTTGATATTCTACTGAAAACCGTAACGTGGAAATGTCGCTTAAAGAAAGGAATAATCTGAATATCGTAAATTTTTATGACCAGGGTATAATAAGAAAACCAATTTAATAACATAAATAAAATAATCTTAGTCAACTGATAATAATGATAATTTGAAAATTTTTCGAATTTTCAGATCCGTACGTCAAAGTAGCACTCTTCCAGGGTTCCAAAAGGATGAAGAAACGCAAGACTGGCGTTCACAGGAACACAATATGTCCAGTATTCAATGAGGCCCTAACTTTCGACATAGACAAGGAATCTCTGAGAAAATCGCAGCTCGAATTTTGCGTTATGCACGACAGCCTACTGGGAGCTAGCGAGCAGTTGGGCGTTTGCCGTGTTGGGAGAACAAAGGAGTGCCGGCCGGAAGAGAAAAGCTTCTTCGCCGATATGCTGCACAGTAAGACAGCCACAGCACAATGGCTGACACTGGCAGACCCGCGAACGCCACCTTAAGAAGATTAGAGGATCTATTTCTAAACTAAATTATTACATATTGACTGTAATTCAAGATACGCTTAGAAGAGAGATTTAATTAAGCAAACGTTGTGTGTACCTCTGATCATGACCAGGTTGTTCCAAAAGGTTGAAATGTTTTGTTTCTGTGGCGTTGGTTTGGAAGAAATTTCAAAGAAAGTGGATGGGTATGCATAACATGCTAAGTGAAATAATTCAAAAACAAAGCGTTGCGGTGGAAAATATGTGAAACTTGACTTAAAGGGGAAAAGGAAACCGGTACATTTAATTTCTATTGTGATATCGTTGACAAGGTTAATTAAAGTTGTGTTAGGAAGTAAGTAAGTAAGTATTTATTTCGGTAAAAAATTACACTACCATGTCACGTATTCAGTATATGTGTATCACAATAAATAATAAATAAACATATTTCATAAAACAACCGTCATAGCTCTGCGCCAAGGAATTCCTCGATGGTATAGTAGCTGTTCTCTGCCAGGATCTGCTTCATTTTTCTCTTGAACCGTGATGGTGTTTCGTTTCGCAAGATATTCGGAACTTTGTTGTAACATCTGATTCCCCAATAGTTTGTGCTGGTCTGGGCTCGGGCCACTCTGTGGTTGGGCACTTGTAGGAGGTGACCATGTCGGGTATTGTAGTCATGGGTTTCACCTGTTGTTTTATATTCGCATCTGTTGCTGTGGATATGGATGAGACACTCAAGCACAAATATACTTGTTGTTGTAAGTATCCCCGTTTGCCTGAACAGCTCTCTGCAACTATCCCGGTAGCCTGCAGCGCAAAGAATTCTTACTGCTCTTTTTTGAATTAGGAACAGGTCATGTACTTTCAGCGAGTGTCCCCATATGATTATTCCATAAGCAAGCAATGAATGGAAGTTTGCATAGTAGGCTATTACTGCTGACTGTGGTGTTGATGTCTTCATTAATTGCCTCACAGTGAAGAGGGCCCTGTTCAGCTTTTGTGCTAGTTGGGTTATATGTTTGTCCCAACGCAGGTCCTCCTAGAACCATATCCCCAAAAATCTCACCGACACAACAGTTGCCCGCACTGATGGCTGGTACATTAGTATGTGGGTTTTTTCATCGTTTTGTTTTAGGGAATTGGCTTTGAACCATCTCCGTGCCTGTTGTTAGGTGTCCTCAGTTTTATGAGTCAGTGTTGGAACCTGACCCTTATTGATGGATGACGCGTCATCAGCAAACAAACTAACAAGGTCGGCATCCACGTTCACGGCCAAGTCATCAATGTAGAGCAGGAACAATATTGGTCCAAGGATAGAACCCTGCGGAACTCCCGCGGCTACCACTCCCCACTCTGATGCCCGATTGTTGTAGACCACTCTTTGCTTCCTTGCTTCGAGATACGATTTTAGCAGGTTTAGTGGCATGCCTCTTATGCCGTAGTGTTCCAGTTTGGCCAGCAGCAAGGAGTGGGAGACGGTGTCGAAGGCCTTGCTCAGGTCACAATAGCACGCCTGGATCAATTCACCCTCGTCAAATGCCTTCGTTATCTCATTAGCTACCTCCATTATTGCGGTAATTGTGGACTTTTTGCTTCGGAATCCATGCTGGGACTTACTTAGCATACTCTTTGTCAAGATAATTTACGATCTTCTTCTGTAGTAGTCCTTCGAAGATCTTGGATACCACTGGGAGGACAGAGATGGGTCTGTAGTTGCCTTCAAAAGCTGAATTACCGCCTTTGTATATCGGTCTCACCTCCGACATCTTCAGAATGTTCGGAAATATGCCATTCTGAAGGCACATATTGGTAACCTTTAAAAGTGGCTGCGCTATTATTGGCATTGCAATTTTCAAAATCTTTGTAGACATGCCGTTATGATCGGGCGTATTTTTTTGTTTCATTTGTTTTGCCACTCCCAAGATATCCTCCATACCAAATTCATGTAGGTAGAATGAGTGTAGGTTGTTTGTTTCTTTCTTTTTTACCATTTTTTCCGCCTCATCATGCAAAGGCTGGCTTGCAGCTCCCACACCAAGAAAAAACTCATTGAGGTCTGATGCCGTTGGATCACCTTGCGTTTCCTGTTTTGAGTTCGTTCTGCGGCTGATGTCTGCTATTACTCTCCATATAGCCTTCTGTTTATTGCAAGCATGGTTTATGTATTCTTCGGTTTTTGTTTTCTTCGTGTGTATTATTTTTTGTTTGTATGACTGCTTGAGGATACTGTACGCCATCTCAGCTTCCGGGGTGGGCCTGCATGATATTATCGTGTGCAGTGCGTCCAACGTCAACTTCATGTTCTTCAATTCTTCTGTATACCAATTGTATACCAACTTTAAATGGAAAGCAATATTTTTTCATGCAACTTCTGTATGAACCACTTTTTGTATATTTTGTACACACTTTTCACGATTAACAGTTTTTTTGTAATAAATACATGTATAAATCTACATTCAAAAAGAACGAGGGTGCAGGGTCAGATTGAGTTAGTATTGGAATGATGTCAAAAGTATGCAATAATACGAAAAGTGATTCATAGCAACACTGTATCAAAAATTCAGCTTTCCATTAGAAAATAACATAGACTTTGACACCGTTATCCAACTATAAATTCAACACACCTGCTTATCATCCCCCATCACGTCAAACCGCTTTTATTTCAAAACCTTTTTTGAAATGTAAATATATTATGTTAAATATATTATTATATTATTCAATTTTATCCTGTGTTCTCCGTAAAATAAATTGCAAAATTCGTCAATTTTATGTCAGATTCAGACCATTCAGTACATTGGTTACAAAAATATTAAGCCGTGTGTTTGAATGCTCGTAACTCTAAAACGACTGAACAAAAAAATAATCATTTTTACATAACATGAGTGACAATTAAATTTGTATGCCAGTCGATTTAACCATGACCTCGAGAGAAGTATAAAAAGTTACCCGATTTTAGCGGTTTTAAAATATATATAATGTTTTAAAAATTTCAAACCCCCAACCGTATAAAGTTTACAATTTAATGAAGTTAAAAAATAATTCCGTTTTTTATGAAAATTTCTATCTGGCTGCATTATATTTCATGTGTAATAGCTAGAGTAACCATATAATCCACTACGTGTGTCATTAATAACAATAATCAAAATTAGATTCAAAGTACTTGAAAAGAACTGCCATAAATACATTTTCTTAATCACATCGCAAACTGTTAACTTGATATTTTTAATTTAAACAAAAATATGAAAATCTATGAAAAAAATATGCGAAATAATTGTTCTTATTTTTCTTGCACCGTCTTGTTTTTAAACAGCAATACTCCGAAGTTAAAATAATGCCATGAAATAAAACCTCATCTAATTGTACTAAAGATTTTAAGGGGTTCTTAAGTTATTTTAATTTCTTAGCCTGCTTTTAATATCTTTGGTGTTTTTAATGGTAATTCTTTTTAAAAAGGAGACGTTTTGTTATGTCACATAAGAATTAAAAAATGACGACCATGTTTATGACATTCCCTAGTAGTGATCGATTCTAATTGCCAATTATAAAATTTCAGATCTCTATTACTTTTTATTTCAGAGATAACACTCCTTCTTGTGTCGCGTCACAGGCACTTCACAAGTTCTTATGGACTCGAGCTCATATGAAACTTCTTAAAAGAATAACATTTACTTTCTAAAAAAGGCAGTAAAAAGTTTCATTTGGATTTTAGTTTGTTCTTATGTTTATTTATTAGAATTTTAGAATTTTTATTGTTTTTACTTATAGATGTATTTAATTTTTATTGTTGTAAGAAAAATATCACGCGCCGGCCCTGATGATAGGAAATTGCTTTAAATTTGCAGTCTAATATTGTGGTGCTCAACCAGCATAATCGGAGCGGTCCGGTGCCGGTGGGGCGTTTTGAATTATCGAGAGACAGCGACAAAAAGTCGTAGCTACAAAAAGATTTTCAGATTTTGAGTGTTCTTTAGCTAATTTTGAGTTTGTCTCAGAAAATATGCCATATTTCAGTTGATGGAACGACACAAACATCAATAACGCGGAAGAACGAAAATCCGCATGTATTTTCATCGGTGACATTTTAAACTTTTGGAACAATCTTGCGTACCTTAGATCATATAATATATAATATATTTTGTAATAACCTATAAAGTCTTGGTCTGACGTTGATGGATGACCTTAACTTGCCGTCTGCGATCTCGAGTCAGCTTACGGACCAATGAAAGCGACTCCTATACTGTACCTTTGTGAGATCAGAAATGTATCAGTATTTATTTTCGAAACTTGAAACTGAAATTAAACTGTGTCCCTGAAACTAATAATTCGTTTTTCTTCCTCCCTATCTCACTCAACCCGCTGGTGCTGCGCTGACGCTAAACTTCGTTTTCACGGATTTCAAGTTGTAATTAATGAAGTTAAACTTCGGCGTCGGACCTTAGTATGTAAAAATGAGCTTTTACAGAAAGTTCGGACGCTTGAACAAACCGCGTTTCAGTCATGATTATAAGTAATGGTAACGTAACGTTATCAATTTTCAGTGGGTATTCTCGTCAGTCAACGTAAGGGTGAACAAGATCCTGGGGAACAAGATAAGTTCATCGTTTCTCAACATGACGTTTAGGATAAAAATACGCATTGATGAGTATACAAAGTAATTCGCCCTCATATGTCGATTTTAAAGATAATTTATTATCAATATGTGTGTCAGCAAGAAAGAATCGCCCTAGCTCCCATCTCTCGTTTCGATAGTATTCTCCCCTGCTTTTGATGGCCCATATCTCTAAAACTACTGAACAAAAAAATAAATAGTGTGTCATACTCCTGAATCAAAGCACCTTGTGATGACAAAGTCAGTAAGTAAGCTTATGGTGTCTGTGGCTGGCCATACGTAACAGCCGAAATATAGCCATTGTTTACATATCTGACAAAAGTCGCATTTTTCCATTGGCGGAAAAGTTATAATGTTTGGGTTGAAATTGTACCTAGATAAAAAATCTATTATTGTATTGAGACTTTGGCTAGGGGTATTATATTTGAAAAACGAAATAAATTTAGAAGTAAAATTCATTTTTATCTTACCAAAAATTATTTTTGCCCTAGCCAAACTTCTAATTTATCTAAGAATTGGCACTGAAAATTTCATCAATTTTGAACCATAAATAACGCCGTTAATGGAAAACGCGTTTTAGCACAGGTAGAACTGAGTCTTAAGTCAGTAATAGTTATTTATTAACCAAGGGTTTTACACGGATGTTTATGCCCCGAGGGTGGCCGTTTAAAAACCTCGAGGGTTGATAGGCCCGAGACCTTTTTCAGTCGCCCGAGGGTGAAACATCAAGTAATGCCCGAGGTGCATACAAAATTTTATGTCCTACAATGGTTTTGTTCCTTCGTTTGAATAATATTAATAAATATTGTGACGTTATCAAGTGACATGCGTGAATCAATAGAAATCCTAAAACACCCCTCCAATATCAATAGAGATGATGCTTTTCAGTTACATCATACCTGGAAATCAGTCCTGTCCCAACCGCTTCTACATGCTGGCCAACTACCTGTTAACCCCACCCCTTCCACTTCGTTACCCCCACTCCAAACACCATCTGGTGACACCGCTCCACTCATATATAACGACCCGTCCCAACAGACGACAGTATCTTCTTAGCACTTCGTTTGACAACTTAGTCCTGAAGATGCCTCTTGCAACAGAGCGCGAAACATCGACTGCTTCAAAGTCCTCAACGCGGTTTCCACCCGGAAATCAATACCTATATCATACAAACAGTTCGGAGTTGAGTGACAATAGAGACAATTATTTGTCAAACTTATAACCTTAATCGCCAATAATTGACATTGTCGAGTGACAGTACAGACAATTAATTGTCAAACTTATAACCTTAATCTCCAATAATTGACATTGATGACTTAAAATTTACAATTTAAATGACAAATATTTGATATATTTGATCTATAACCATGGCAACCCTTAATGCCCGCGCTGGAGTCACCGCGGGGTACGGTCATACTCGGGGCATAAACTTCCGTGTAATGCCCTTGGTACATAAGTAACTATTTCATAGGGAGCTGCGCTTAAAAAATGTGTGCTGTGGAAATTTTGTTTGAAATAAAATCAGAACTGTCAAAGTGCTTTGACGTAATTAATTATTGTCTAAATAATAATGCTTACACCCGCTAATGTTATTATTTCTTCATTTTCGGCGAGTGTAAGTATTATTATTCAGACAATAATTAAATACGACAAAGTGCTTTAACAGTTCAGGTTTTATTTTAAAAAAAAACGATTTCGGATAAACTACTATAGGGACGAAAGTTCATATTCAAAAGTTTCATCACCAAACTTAGAGCTGAGAAACTTTTTGTTCAAAAGGGTCCTAAGGAACTGGATGTTTCCTCTAAGCAGGTTTCATTGATTTTGCAAATGAGCCGCCATTTCTGTAATTTCGTCAAAATAGTTAAATAACAAATGAAAGTAGAGGAAATTTTGTATAATTTATGTCTGACATTTTTTTGGTAAAAATAATATAGTATGAGCAAATTCTTTTTGGTCGAGATCGTGTCTGCATTAAAACTTAGTTAGCGGGACAATTATTTTCATTCTGGCAGTAGGTAGTGTCAAAGGCTGGATTTTTGATAATACCTTCTGCATACGGAGCTTGTCCTATAGCGCCAATGTGTAGTCTCAGTTCCAACAATGTGAGACGGAGATGTATATTGAGTCTATCGATGTGGTGCTCGGGATCAAACTGCGCATGCGTGGCCAGTAGTTAGGACCGTCGACAGATGGCGCTATTGTAGCTTAAAGTGCGCGGTCGGTATTACCGCGGCCGTTAGCCGGTAATATTCGGCATCACTAACGCTAAGCCAGTGACAGCGCATAGATATTAGATAACCTTATACATGTGGCAGGTCACTAACGTCAAACCACTGACAGCCCATAGATAACCTTATACATGTGGCAGCTCACTAACGTCAAACCACTGACAGCCCATAGATAACCTTATACATGTGGCAGCTCACTAACGCCAAACCACTGACAGGCGATAGATAACCTTATACATGTGACAGCTGGTGGCAGCACTGTGGCAGCCGATGGATCCAATCCAACCAATCGAATCCACGATCTTGACGCATGCGTAGTGTGTCCAGTGGCACTACGTCGGATGAGATAGAGATATATGTCGCAACGCTAGTGGTGGAACAGCCTGCTGTTACCAACATGTTTTATATCATTTTGTATTTATATATTATCAAAATATCTCTCAAATAGAATCTCATGCAGCTAAACTATTAATTTTTTTATATGTAAGTCATGTGCCTGGCCACATCAGATTTTTTTCGTGATATACACGACAAAATCTTGCCATGCTTTTACGGCATAACGAATAAAAAAATAAAAAGAATTCATACTTGATATTACCCCTTAATTATTTTTTCATAAAAAGTTTCATAAAAAGAACGCCTGATGTACAAAAAATTTATATATTATTTATTGTAGATGATTAAAAGATGGCTATTTTATATTTTTCTTTCTCTTTCGCCTGACCATAGGATGGAAGATGTTGACAAAAAACGATTTTAAAATAAATTAAAAATTGTATATGATATTCTTTTGTTTCATATTGATCTGACGACAAAGAAGACCATATTGACATTGATTGTTCTTTTAGTTTTAGTCAATAACTATATCTACTGAACAAAATACAACAAGAAAATAGTTCGATGCAAACGACGCACGTCAGAAATTTAATGGAATCGTGTCTTAAACGTACATATTAAATAAGAATACCCATAGTAATCTCCACACAAAAAAGATTTTTTTAGCTATTCTGGTTATTATTATTATTGTTTCATCCTCCGAATGTCATCCAAAAGCTGCTTGGCATTAATAGCCGTATCGACCTTACTGAACATCCTGGCCAATTTTTCGCTCTCCTCCGCCGAAAGCATAGCCTGATCATAGACACCCATCTTCATGTAGATCTTCGCCAGTTTCAAGTAACACTTAGGCAGATCTGCACTACTAATCCCTTTGCCCAACATTACAGCCGTCTGCATCGTCCTCAAAGCGATGTCATATTCGCCCAGCTCCATGTTCAGATCGGCCAATGTATACAACATCACCATCTCCTGGTAAGGACTCAGACCCTTGATTTTGTGCGAGTAATCGTAAGCCTTATCTATCATCTTCTTAGCTTCCTGGTATCTCGTATTTCTAATCATGTGAACCCCGTACCAGAAGAGGACGTTGACATATAGCATGCCAGTCTTTGTACTCATGTCACCCTTGAGGATCTTATCCTTTTGGGCGTCCAAACATGTTTTAAATCCGATCTCCGCTAAAGCATTCTCCTTGTAGTTGCTATAGATCCTAGCCAGGCGTAATTTGAAGTCAACTATATGGTCATTCGTATCCGGCACACCATCCTGAACCATTCGCTCAATGACTGTCACCAATAATCTTTCAGCTTTCTCGGAATCACCTTGAGCGAACGCTATACTAGCTAAAATGTCATAAATGAACGGCATACCAAAAGAAATTTTGTAGTCATCGCAAATTTTTAATCCCATTTGGAGCAGGGCTTCCGCTTTGTCCACATCGCCTTTCTCCAGAGCAATCTTCGCTAGTACTATCAGGTGGGTAATGTTATCTTCGATATCGCTTGTCATCTGATCCGTAAGCGATGAATTTCTCGTCAATAAATTCACCCCGGGAATAATTCCCGAGGCAATGTAAATGAGAGCATTACCATAAGATCTTGGTTTGCCGCTAACAGCAGCATTGGAGACTGGAGTCGCGTTGGTTTTATCGCGCTGGTGTTTGATTGGAGAAGCGTTCCGACACTTGCTGACGAGACCCCGTGGAGTCGCCACTTTTCTGATCATCTGCTTGACAGTATTTAGGAATAAATTATTGAACATTAAACAGAGTTACTGACACGGTACTGGAATTTCGCCGCTTAGAGCGCATCAGACGTCTGAGAGTCGAGTGACATCTCGTTGTCAAAGCATAGGCCTGAATACCTATTTCACCGCGGTGCGCGGAATATTAAGGATAGACAGACAGAAACAGAAACAAAAAACTAGCATCGCCGACGGCCGGTTATGGCATAGGCTATGGCCCACATCTCACTGACAGAACAACCTTTTGTGTTTAACAACCCCCCGAAATGACGTACTGTCAATAAAAATTATTGCTCATCTGCTACTATAGACGTTTTCTCGCTAGAAACGGTTAGTTCAAGTTACATGTCATGTCAAGTATGGCATTCTCGCAACAAACTCGTGATGTCACGGGTAACTCAGGTAAGTCGTTAGGGTTACTGCAGCCATAGTGCAGCTTACCTGACTGCTGCCATAAGTAACAAACGTCAAGCCTGCAGATATTTTTGAAATTGGTTATATGTACTAGTGTTCGATGACAATTCGGTGACAATTGTCAGTTTAGTCATAGTTTACTTTTGCGTTAATGATGTACCATTATGGTGAGGAAGAAACATATAAATAATAGATAATGTCAGAAGAACAAACAATTTTAGAAACGGAAAAGGAAATATATTCATTTGTGGCCATCCAAAGGAATGCCAACGTTTAAGAATGCAAATGCCATTTGGAGCTACGGCTTTCAAATAAATAAAATAATTTGAATAACGGGATGCCGCACTTACTGTGTACCACGCTCTTTTCCATAGCCAAGCAACTCTGTCTACTCTACGTCTATGGCATGCGTTCTGCAGGACATACGTCGACCATATCTCCTGCACAGGAAAGAGCGATAAGAAAATTGAGCAGCCCGACCCAACGTCACACTGCAGACTGCTGTTTAAAGAGGACAAAGTCGTCTCTGACGGAAGCGTACATTTACCAACAACCAACAACTTCTCCAAAGCTTAACCTACACCGTTATGCATTCCATTATTCCATTATGATTGTATTATATCTTATTTGATATATTTAAGATTTTTTATAAATATGTTTTGGGGGGGGGGGTTATTCGCCGTGGAGCAAACCTCTGAGCGGCGAATTGTGTGAAGCCATTTATTTTAATTACCTACAATCTGTTAAATGATAGAAAGTTATGCAATAATATTTACAAAAGTTATAAACATTTTTCTGCAAGACGTAACTTGACATGTGATTGTCTGTCGTACTGGTTCCGTTCGGAGATTATCGTTATTTAGGGCTTGATCGCCGTTGAGCTAAACTCCGGGCGGCGATGATTGCGAAGCCCTTTTATTTACCTACAATTTTCTATATGATAGAAAGTTATGCAATAATATTTGCAAAAGTTATATACATTTTTCTGGAAGAAGTAACTTAACGTGTGATTGCCTAATGCTTGTCGTACTGGTTCCGTTCGGACATTATCGTCATTTAAGGGTTGTTCGCCGTGGAGCAAACCTCCAAGCGGCGAAGGATGAGAGCCTTTTTAATTGCCTACAGTCTGATATATGATGGATAGTGATGCAATAATATTTACAAAAGTTATAAACATTTTCCTGCAACAACCAACAGACATACGATTCCCGGCGGGGACGGTTGCGTACGGACATTATCGTCATTTAAAGGTTGTTCGCCGTGGAGCAAAACTCCGAGCGGCGTTGGTGAGAAGCCGTTTTAATTACCTACAATCTGATATATGATAGAAAGTTATGCAATAACATTTGCAAAAGTTATAAACAATTCTCTGCAACAACCAACCGACATATCATTGCCGGCGGGGTCGCGCCGGCGGTCTGTAACTAAGCTGCAGTTGATTACTTGATAAGGACGACAAACAACAAGAAAAAGAAGAACGTGTTTATCATTATTAAACCATTGTTTTAAAAAATAATGCCAACATGTTATACATTTCGAAAATGAGAAAATACACGACTATCGGACAATGTAAAAATTCAATTAAACTCTTAACTATATCACGTCTTTCGTTATTGGTAAACAGCATTTTGTATATCCACAATCAACGACAATTAAGGTTTATTTGGTTAAATGGCAAACCTAACGCTGAGGGCGCCGCTTCCAAGTGCTTCCAATTTTGTTGGCGTTGCTTGGCAGCGACTCCGGCGGTCTGTAACCAGCTCCAGTTGGGTACCTGTAGGTTTTTTGATTATTACACCATCATTTAAAAGAGAATGGTAACATGTTGTACATTGCGGAAATGAAAAAAAAAACACGACTATCGGAAAATAACAAAATTCAACATGGCGCCCATAAAAAAAAACAAAACTTGGCCATGGTTACGCCGCTATCTTTGATGTTATTTCGTATAAAAAAATGACATTCCTTGTTAAAAAGTACCTGTAGAATGTTTTTGTTTCAAATGTGTAGCTACATTTCGTTTTGAATAAAAAATTAAAAACGATATCTTAACATTTCAGTTTTTTGTGGATATCTTCAAAATGAAAAATGATAGCTTAAATTTCTTTGATATGTATATATCTTTATTTGGTAAGCACAAAAATACGAAACTTTGCCAAATTTAAACATAGGCTCTATCTCCACTAATAACCGAGAGCCCCATGGTGAGGCTCGAAATTGAATCACCCGGTGTAAGTGTACACGATAGAAATTAAATGATGTCGACCTATGAGCAAATTCGATAGTACAGACTACGCTAGATTGCAATTGACTGAACAGGGTGCGGGAATAATTGAGGAACTTCTCTTCGTCTGCTCGCTGGTCTTCAAATAGCTTATAAAACGCTCCAAAGTGTTCACAGTTATTGGGTGCACACAATGAAAAAAAATCGGCTTTCTGACGTAGCCGACGTGGGTACAAGAGCCATAACGCAATATTATCTTTACGGCTCCATGGCTAATGAGATAGTACTAGGGATGCAAAATTTCGGTGATTAATTTTTTCGAAAAATTACTGCTGGAATTAAAAATATTAGTTTCAAATACTTACGCAATTATCCCGTAATTACAAATTAAAAATGTAAAATTAAGCATCCTGTAATTACCAGGCAATTCAAAATTCAAAATGGTAAATTATTTAGCCTTTATTTTCTCAAATAATATCACTCGACTAGAAAATATCACGGTATTAAAAGAATATCCGGATACAAAACTATTATTGTTTGTGAAACTAGGCATAAAGGTAATAAAGCACAAATAAATTATAAAGAAACACAAAAAAATATTTTTTAATTTGTAATCATTTTCAGGCACCTGAAATTATTATTTAAATCGTGGTAACTTATTTTGTAATTTACCCGGTAAACTGCGCTTTTACAACCCTGGATAGTATTGAATCCCCGCTCAACCCTCCACAACATCCGTGGCCGTGCCAGTCTCGAGTATCACTGTATGTATCACTCCGTACCTCATCGACGTGTGCAGCTACCATTCCTCTCTTGTGATACCCAAGACCGAATCGTTTGCCGGTGCGGCTGCAGTCACCTGCATGCGTGGACGGCACTGGACGGCACTAGCGATTAGCGACGGCATTCACCACCCGGACCATTGTCTACTAGCGGGACTGCTCACCGTACTGGCTTTGCTGGCGCGGTCAGACACAAGCGTCTGGCCTGTCCCACAAACGCTCTAGCGGACTGGACATCCCGACGGCAATTGGCGAGAAGCTGCGTTAGAATCCCTTTTATTTTCCTTTTTTCCAAGAACAAGTTTTATTTTCATTTCATTTCGTTTTCCGAGTTTCCTTTTATTTTGACCTTTCCAGAATCATTTATTTCTTTTTCCTGTTTACCCAGACCAAACACCTTTGAGACCAGTCGGTCTAGTGAAACCCTGCCTCCCTGCCTCCCTGTCCCTGACTCCTGGCAACGCCTTGGAACTCCTGACGGAATTCGTTACCCTCTACGGCATAACGAAAACCAAGTGCGACGCTCTACGGGAAATCTTCAACTCCGTGCTGAAGCTAATACCCGACCTTCATGACCCGCCACCTACACCTCCATCTACCGCACCTGCAGGCTCTGCCCACAACGCAATCACGGAGACAATCCCGCCAATAGTGGTCAAGGAAGCGAGCAAGTGGTCCTCCACCTGCGCTGCTCTTGAAGTCGCTCCCATTGACTCTTCCAAATACCAGGGCAAATGCGTCAAACACGGTATAGAACTGACTACGTCCTCCGTCGAGGTCTACTACCAGATACTCCACGTTCTTACCAGCAACAACATCGCCCATCAGGCTAAGAACAAACCGCCTCGTCCCACCATCGATGGGGCATCCATAGACGTTCAATCGAAAGAGGTTATGTAATAATTGCTATTACTCTGTTTATGGGGACCACCGTTATCGCGCGTTCGTCTGCGAGGGACAATATTATCAGTAATCACATATAGGATTGATACCATATTCTTGGCGGTCAATTATGCGCCTGTAATCTATATTTTTTATGTGAGATTGATTGTTCTACGCGAGCGTGTGAAGCGCGTTGGTCACTGTGAAACTTTTTAATGATGTTCTTTTCCATACATATAGAGGTTTTCTTTCATAACAATCATAACAGATTTATGAGTTTCATAATAGTATATTATAGTACAAGTTTTATAAGACAAAATTTGGCGCACGAGTAGTTTTGGGCACGACGAGCGAAGCGAGGAGTGCAACGCATCAGCCAAATTCTACTACGCAGTCCAGTTTCGCGTAGGAAAGATCAGCATAATGGGGTCTAAAAGCCACTGGCTTGACCCCTGATTATCAATTGTTGTATTACAACAAACAGGTTACAGCTGACAGGTTACAGGTGGTGGACCGTGGACGGTCGAATACGCACGGACGCCGTGTACCTACTGTTCGAAGTGTATGAGATTAAATTGTAGCTTTCACCCGTACCGTGCCGTTTGAAGTCCGTGCACGGACGCCGTGTCCCGGTGAAAAGGCCGTAAAGGCCGGTTTTCCTAGGAGCAGGTTTTTTACGCAGCGTACAACGTAACGTACATCTTCTCAGAGAACTGTCACTTTTGACAACACGCAAAGATCCCTTGACCAAACTATAAGTAGACCACCTAAATATCTAATGCTGCACGTTTGGAAAATACAAATGCGCGGCGTATTAAGCTGTCAACTTGAAATGCGTTGTACGCTGCGTAAAAAACCTGCTCCTAGGAAAACCCGCCTTTAAGCATTTTATAGTTGGGGGGAACACCTTGACACCATTTTTTCCGAAATGCTCTGAATGCGTACTATACGCGCCTCTTTTTAATGTATTACTTCTATCGTACTGTGTATTTTATTGTTGTATTGTATTGTGCATTTAATATTTTAATTTAGTTTGCTTAAACTATCTATTGAACAAAGCTGCGAAAATACATTTTATATGTATGTATATCGCCAACAAATTGATTATTAATGTGGGAAAATATAAAAACTGCAATTTTGAAAAAAAAGGGGTCCTACTTAACACATTACAAAAATGTTTTAATTTTATCACGAACACGGTAGGGTGCACCGGAAACTAAAAAGGGTGCAAACAATTGCAAATAATTTGATCACGAACTGTAGAAATGGAATTTCAAATTTCGAGAATGGAAGTGTGAATCTGGGCCCTCCGAATTTGTTTTAATTTGATCTCGAAAACGGCGGGCGTGCAAACGAAACTAAAAAGGGTGCAAACAATTGCAAACAAATTGCTAACAATCTGTAGAAATAGAATTTCTAATTTCAAAAAAGGGGTACTACAAAAAGAAAAGTGTGCAAACAAATTGCAAACGATCTGTAGAAACGGAATTCCAAATTTCGAAAAAAGGGGGCCAAGTTCACAGAGGTGTCTGTAGACCGGAAGTGGTAGTCATCGTTAGTGTACAATCAGGACCGTGTAGATAAATAAATAAATATAGTCTTTATTAAGTTAGTAATGCAAATATATAAATATAAATGTAATTCAATACGGGGTTCAGATGTCAATTAAAAATTGAACTCTGCTCTTCCGCCCAACCGTGTGAAAAAATAAAATAAAATAAAATAGTGCGTAAATAACAAAACGTTGTATGCCTATTGTAATTCTAAACTAACCAAACCTAAACTTAAACTTGAGCAATTGCGTTAGAAAACGCGGCTTAATTTCACAACAAACCACAACAAACACTACTTGCTCCTACCAATTTACGTACAACAACCAGACTGAAATGTCAATGGTTTGTCATGTCAAAACGCACTTTTTGAAACGTCATTTGACTTAAGTTGCATTTAGTGGTAACACCGGAGTTCCATTCTTTACCAAAAGTTACAACATGAGTCGTGGCACTTATTGCATTTGTAATTCAAGTTACAAAAATAAATTCGATAATAGGGACGTGGTATTCCTTGCAATAATACCAAAGGATAGTTCGCAGTAAGTAAAAACCAATCTTTGAAATTAGTCATCTGCATAGACTCCGTGCAGTGATTAGTAAATATTTACTAATATAATAATGGCTGAGCTCTGGAACTAGTAGCATTGCTTTTGTATACTCATTTACAATGCTACTAGTAAGATATTGGCCGAATTACCTTTTGCAAGATGACAATTAAGTAACAAAAAACTATTACATATGAAGTTATCATTTTTCTGTCGAGCAATTCAAGAAAACATATCCGCGATTGCTTTTGAAATCAGGAGCTGTACCTTTACTTTCTACAGATAGTATGGATGTTGCTACGAACAGCAGAGAAGAGCAGCAGTAATGAATTAGGTTATATATTGGGCATTTTTTATGAATAAATTTGGTTGTTGTACATGTTTACAACATGCTGTGACCATTTTCTATATTGGACCAATAAGACTTTATCATTAGGGGGATCGACTCAATATAAAAATAACTGTACCAAAGTTGGCAGCAATAGCCAAAAATTTAAAAAGATTTGCAATGAATAGAAATGGTCTGGCATGTGCCTTGCATCTAGTTTTGTAAACTTTCTATCGTTGTTGTTATAGCTTATTGTTGAATTAGTTTAGTAAAACTATTCTTATTTGGTATTGATATTTAATATATAATAAATAATGTACAACTAAGTTTTGTTTTTATAAACTAAATTATGTTGTGTAAGAAAACGAAATAATAAAGCATATAAGAAATGCACACAAATTCAAATTTAACGCCACATACCGCCGTTAATCGCCCAGACCGCCGCCGTGCTGCCACCTAACGTCAGATGTTAACCAATTAAAACGTAGTCGAATTTCACCATAGCTGGCTTATGGACGTTTCCTATCTTTTTTTACTTGTCCCGTGGTAAGACAGATGGCGTGCTGTATGCGCACCCGAATGTTGTCGCCGTTTGTCGCCTATTGTCGCCTTCCATGCAGCGACATCTATTAGCTGACCTATTAAATTTCAAGCATACATGCGTTATACAGTTTACGGCAAATATCTTACAACATTTGGATTGGATTATTATAAAAAAAATATTGCGTAGAATCTTTAATTCTTCATTTTCTAATCGGAAATAACAATAAATACAGCAAGCACTATCTTTGGTAAAAGGATATACATATGTATTCTTCGTAGGGAGAGTGTTTAAAATCGTTTGTGGGCATTTATACCTTTGTTTAATTGTTTTATAAAAGAAATAAATGGATTCGCCGTGTTGTTGCCCGCTATCTTCTTTTCTAATCACAGGCAAGTATTTGGACATTTTGAATACCAAACGTCAAACATTGAAAGGACATCAAATTCATGTGGAATATATTCTGAACTGTTTTATTTACCCTTTTAACCCATATTTAAAATAACGTTCGATTAATGTAACTGTATTTTATGTTATGTAGAAAATCCATTAACAATTACAACCATATTTTATAACAACAAAAACAAACAGTTGAAGTTGAAACATTAATTGGAAACGTTCTGTACATTCTAGAACGTATCCCAATAACAAACCGAACGACATTCGAAGGTTAACTTTTTATACAATTGAAATAAAATGTTTCATATAAATCCCCTCGAGGGGAAGTCGATAATCAACATGCGGGATTATATAGGTAAATTCCATACGAGGAACCAAAAAAATACTCAGTATGACATTAATTTCTAGTTGACGAAGACCATCAATATCAGACACCAGCAAAATGTGTCAAAACGCCGCAAGACATGCAATTGTGGGAAAAGTCCGAGGCTTACTACGTGAGATTTATAATATTATTCTTTATTGATGTTAACCCATTATGTTCCGTAGGAGTATATCGGCTTTATATTGGCAATTAATGAAGCTGTCAAAGGGCAGCCTTTGTCGATGGATGGCGCCCCTGTCTCTGAAACGGTTGATAAAATGCTTAATCTGTTGGAGAGATTGAGTAAGATAGCAGATGAAACACCTCCGCTGTCGCAGCCTCAAAGATTCGGAAATAAGGCGTTTAGGGAATTTTACCAAAAAGTTAAAGATGTAAGGTTAATTTCTGGGTGGCTGTAATATTCTGGTAATTTAATATTGCGTGGTCCTAATATGTTTGCCACTTTTTCAAGTGGAATAAACTGCAATTTACGCCTCAATGTGACTCATGAAATAGTTTGCAATGTGGCAAAAATTGCCAATATAATCTACATAGTGGCCTGTCTGGCGTCATCATTGTTTCAAACATTTGATAACAAATTATTATGACACTTTCTAATAAATTATAATAATAATCCAAAGCTTAACATCCCCCCAACAGCTGTAACCACTACGCGGCACATCTTAGGTTGTTTGTTAAACTGTAGTCATTAAGTTGTGTCTTGTTGTTGATGCGCTAATCTAAGAATAATATTAATAAGTAATTTATATTTAGCTTTCTATGAAAATCACTAATTTTACCTTTCACAAGTCACCAAAATCACTCAGAGTCAATAGTGACCCCAAAATGTTGTTTTAAAATACAATAATAGAAATACTGTTCTGCTTTTTATCATAAAATTTTAAAAAGAATGTTTGGATTTATAAAAACAACCCTATGCTGCGGGACATTTTTACACTAGCACGAGACGTGGGACAAAATATGAAAAATTGGGACTGTCCTGCCAAAAGTGGGACGTCTGGCCCGCCTATTTATGCTAGTTATTTAAAATCACTGATTACTAATGGTACTATGTATGTATCTATAGGAAATAAAAATGGTTTTTTGCCTCCTTTAGCAAGCTGTCGACCTGATCAAACCTGTTCTGCCGGAACACCTGCAACGAGCGATACCGGAGATAATGTACTATCTTATCGATAGCTTTGGGAACCCCACGAGGATCGATTATGGCACCGGTCACGAGATCTCATTCCTCATGTTCGTATGCTGCCTCTTCAAGATAGGCGCTCTACTCGAGGAGGACAAGGTACTGTTATTTCCGAGAAACTTGGCATGTGCGTCATATTTTAACCAATTTTAGAATAATTCAGACAAGAAGTCAAGAGCTCTAGCCATCCCAACATTTCCGTGTTATCTGCGTTTAACATTTTTACTTCTTTTTTAGTTTTTCTGTTTATCATTCCCAATGACATTCTTAGTAAAAAGTTTTATTAACACAGGAAAATTTGTAAAAAAAATTTGCTGTATGAACATGTTTGTAATGAAACGCAGTTCAATTCTTAAAAATAACTTATGCTGGAAAAATTACAGTACTTTTGCTGTAAAATTGCATACATATCCTGTAAAATTGTGATAATGCTACAATTTTACAGAAATATGATGTTTGTTTATTAGGTACATTCATCTTCAGTAAGTTTGCAGATATTTCTCTCTATAATTGAAATGATGAAAGCCTCTTGTTACAAAATATATATTTATTTACTTCAGACTAGTTTTGCCATCATTAATGGCATCATCACTGCTGATTCACTAGTAAAATCTATACAAATACACAAAATTAACACTTAACTTCACCTGGAAAAAACACAACGTTACAGTTAAATTATCTAAGCACGACAAAGCAAGTTTGTGGTTTTATGAAACATTTTACTCAGATGAATTAGTCAGTAAAAGAAAATGTGGAAAGAACACAAAGTATGGAAACTATTTGTACAGTGTAATTTCATTCCACTTCAGTTTCCTGTCCGCTTTGTCGGAAATAAAGCATTTTTTATCATAATTTTATTGTTTATTATGCACATAAATGTTCATACCTATATTTATTGACTTCCTATTAATGGTACGACATAATTACTCTCCCAGTAGGTCAGAATTTGTATGGCAATAGAAATTGGAACTGGAATGTAAAATTATATTGATAATAATGTAAGATTATATGAGCAGCAGATTCAAATTATAGCTTCATTTTGACATAGATTTATGCAGAAAAGGTAAATATTGAACAAAAATAATTAGATATTGAGGGTTAGATATTTACAAATAATGCTGCTAGGTGTTGTTATTTTCTAAAGATTGTTTTTACTAACAGATAATTTTATGTAATCTTCTCACATGAAGCAAATAAGTAATGAGTCCCACACTATTACTTGTTACTATTTTTCTGCGGAACACCTGACAATATCTTGCGAAACCCCGGTTGAGAAACGCTGTCTATGTAACTTTTGAGGTTAATTGTAGTCTAGTTTGGCTTTGCATTTTTTGCCTGTGGTTGCTACTCTCGCATTAATATTAATTCGCAATGCGCACTGTCAACCATGGAGGCTGTGAACACCAGGCAGAGGTTACATCACCTTAAAATCAATTTTAACTAGTATCTTTTAAATGGCATTAGTAATCTTCTGTTGCTCGAGAAGTAACAGAGCTGAAAATCATTTGTGTTCCTGCTTTTTTTGGTCGACATGCTCTTTATCGGGAATGGTCCACTTCTTAGATAAGAGATGTTCAGAGTTGAGAGCCAGACATTTTGTATTTTGTACATTTTAGCTAAAAATGTGTAATTACCTACCAGAAAAAAAGTGAAGAGAAATAATTAATTTCCATATACTATACTTATTTTGGAAGGTGGCAGTATGCTGCTCAATCTTTGCCAGATACCTGGAAGTGGTACGCAAGCTCCAGCAGGTGTACAGGATGGAACCTGCCGGTAGCCACGGCGTTTGGAGTCTCGACGATTACCAGTTTGTGCCATTCATATGGGGTAGCTCGCAGCTCATCGGGCATCCCAAGTTAGAGCCGACATCCTTTCTCAAGGAGGGTACACCTGAAGCCTACGCGAAGGAATACATGTTCATGGGCTGCATCGAGTACATCAACTTGGTGAAGAAGGGGCCGTTTGCAGAGCACTCGAATCAGCTGTGGGGCATCAGCGGCGTCGCCAGCTGGGCCAAGATCAACGGTGGCCTGGTCAAGATGTACAAGGTTGAGGTGAGCATTTTAAATTTGTTGCTAGAAATCCCTTGCAAGTTATTCTGGTGGGTGAATGTGAGATGGTTTCCCGCAGGGCAATGTCACATTGTTTGGAAATGTGTGTAGTTTAAAAATAGACGTTAGGAATGTTTTAATGAAAACACAAATTTTAATCAAGAGTTGGTATGTGCGTCGTCAAGTTTGACTGATTTTAAAATACATTTTGCAATTGGTAAAATATATGATTGTATTGAAGGAATATCTCTATCGGCTGTAGTGTAACTAAACTAAGTAATCATCTGCTGTTGGGGGAAGCAGCCAGGTGGAGGATAAATAAAACACTTTCTTTGATCGATCAAAGGAAGTGTTTTGTTTATCCTCCACCTGGCTGCTTCCCCCTACAGCAGATGATTACTTAGTATATGATTGTAGTAGCTCAAATGACAGTAGCAATTAGTTTCAAAGGGCTAAAAATTGATGAAACAAAAACCTTTTACTTACAAATAGATCTCAACCAGTTGATTCTCTAATAAATGGCTTACTGAGTCTGTTGCAACATCAATAAAAGGGTTTAGGTTATCTTAGGAACACTGTAGTCACTTACAAAAGTGTTCATACACCACACGAAAATAATAAATTCAAGAAAGCAAAATTACAGCAAAATATATTTGTTTTATCAGTCTGTGTACAAATGATATCTACTGTCTACTATTATAAAAAGCACGTTTTTCATGAATAAGTAAAGAAAATATATCTGTACAAAAATAATTCTAGTTTAGGGTCAATCCATCTGAAATGGTCCAGAAGAAGATAAGCTGGTCGCTTGACCATTTTAGAAAAAAATTGCACCTTTTTGGTGGCAATGGAACTCAAGATAACCTAAATTGGCCTAAATTGGTATCAAAATTACAAAACGGTTCTCATTAACTCCTTTCAAACACAATAAATAATAAAAAAGTCACACAAATGCTATTTGGCGTTAAAAGTGCCGTCGTATGATACATGGCACTATTTTTACTATGCTGTTTGTAAAATTGGTTCAATATTGTTCCGACTCTCTCCAACGTTCAAACAATACATTCCCGGACAGGAGCTCATTCAAAAATGTTTCTGCTATGGTCATACAGACCATTCGTTCATTCAGCTTATATATAACAACAATCAATATGAACTAGTTGACTTAGTATTGTCGCCTTTTAAGTGTTTACGTATAATAGTAATGATACCAATTTTGAATTTCGTTGTCCATGATCGTCCATGATCACAGAATTATCAAATTTGTCCACATTTCTTTATATTTAGTCATATGTCCGTTAATGTGGTTACATTTTAAAATAATATTTTCACCTTTTATTGTTTACCAATTTGTTATTAAGACTTTTTATCGGATGCTCGATTGACACGATTATAGAACTAAATTATCAATTGTGTTCATTTTGTGCCTGTATTTTTGGTTTGGCAGGTGCCAGTTACTCATTATACATTAGGCCATGCTCGATGAACACGAGCTAGAAATTCTTATAAAAAATAACAATGTTTACTCCAGAATATTACAAAGTAATAAAAATTCTTCAATATTGGTTGGCAGTCAGACCAAATCTAATGCAATTTAAATTTAACGAACAATATGGGCTAATGGGTATTTTTTAAAACATTTTTATTACTTACATGTTTGTTGTGTCTCAATTTTAGAATCCTAACTAATAAATACGAATATGTCAAATGAATAACAATGCCATTTACAACAAATAAAACAACGAAAACGCCACAAAATAATTAATAGTATAGTCATTCACACTACCTTTTAGTACTAAAAAGAAACTTGACCCCCCATCCCCTCTGGAACATTTTGTAACTGCGCCCATGCCTCTGGTATAATACTATTTACTTCTATATCAGAAATAAATGGTGATAGCTTAATGAACCTGAAGACCTAACTACAATGTTAAATTATTGTCTAGGTATTAGGCAAATTTCCGGTTGCCCAACATATCGTGTTTGGCTCTCTTCTGCCAATCAAACCAGCGGAGCCAAACTCGACGCTGCGCAAGACACGCATGAGCTTAACCCCTCCATCGTCTAATACTCATCTGGGAACTTCCCCGACATCTGCATCTTCCACCGTTCTGGGGGTTAAGAAGAGTTCACGCACCAACACGAACCAGAGTGTACCTCCTCCCAAGCCGATCACCTCTCGAGACGGCAGCTCGCACAGTGGAAGGTTTGTCGTGCAACTAGATGGCACAGGCCCTGTAGAATGATTAAACTTATTATATCAATAACTTATTTTGTATAATGTATTGTTATTATTAATATATGCGCACTTGATGTTTGTCTCGTGTGATTTTTATATGCTGTTTTTTTTTTCTTGCCTGAGGAAATGCAATAATCTTTGATGATTATTAATGATTGTAAAAAAGGCAATGTTTTTGGTTGTTGTTATTGACTGTTCAGTACAGTGTACTTTACGTTTTATGTAAGCTGAGCTGTGTGAATGGTTTGCATACATATTAAGTACAAGATGCTGATACTCCTGTACAGGCAGCTTTTGGCACTTATAGCTTTCGACGCTTCATTAAAAAGTTATAGCTATAAGTAGATTTACAGAAAAGGTACTATTTACAGATGAAGCTACCTTTACCAGATATGGGGTTTTAAATTTTCCCAATTTTTACATTTGGTCCGATGAAAACTTGCTTGCAATTGTACCACGACGACACCAGGTACATATTTCTGTGAATATCTTGTGTGGGATATGTGGTAACGAATTGCTTGGTCCATTTGAATTACCTGCTTGACTCAATGGAGATCATTATTGTGAGTTTTTACGAAACTCTTTCCCAGATTTATTAAACAATGTTCCATTGCATCTGCATGTGGATCCGTGGTTTATGCATGACGGAGCTCCTGCACATTTTTGTCTTGCTGTACGACTGTATCTCAATGAACAATACCCTGGAAGGTGGATTGGCAGAGGCGGTCTTGTGGCATGGCCAACAAGATCTCCTGATTTAAATCCTTTGGATTATTACTTGTGGGATCTAAAAGATTTAGTTTATGCACGCAGGATTGCAACCAGAAATGAATTTGTACAGTGAATAAATGGTGCCTGCAATCGCATTCGAGAAACCCCTGAAATTTTTCAAAGAGTCCGGCAGGAATTGGGAAGCCGTGCTGAAATGTGCATTCACATGGAAGGGCAACATTATGAGCAGCATTTACAAAACTAATTTTATTTATTTTTGTTATTTGTAAATGCTTTTTTTGTTTCCTGAATATAAAACTGAAAAATAAAAAAGCTATAACTTTTTAATGAAGCGTCGGCAGCCAAAGTGCATATACACTTTTTGGATAGCAGTGACGTCCTCTATCAGCTCCCTAATTTTTGGGAAACTTTTACTGGACACTATGTATAGTGAACAGGTATACATGTTCTAAAATCATTCTTATCATTGCCATCGTTGCCTATTTATAGTATATTGGCATTACATATTTCTTTCTGCTATAAATATAAGCAATGCAATAGAACAATTTAATGGTACACCAATCGGTCCGGCGGTTTTAGTCGTCTTAAAGCCCACACATCACTATCACTTTAGTCACTTTCTTTTACAGTTCTTAATCTCTACACAACTTAAAGTACCAACATTTTTAATTTGGTGTACATGATATTGCCATAACATACCATCAGTGGTTTTAACATGATAAATCGTCCAACTTATTTTATTCACAATTACAGCATTGGTCCAAATTGATTTTGCACTAAGATAATCTCGTTGCTACTTGGGTAAAGTGGCCATTTTGTCCAGAATCTCCCAGGACAGTTTACTACAATGTGTCTTATTTACCTATTTGCTACATAAGGCAAAGGGCTTGGTAACTGACGTCACCATCTGGTCAGCTTATACTTGGGTAAAATGGAGCTCCGATGGTATGAGTAATACCGTATTTGTTTGTAAACAATTATAGAGAATTCATGTGATGTAATTGGGGATTATCAGATACGATTTTCTTGGGAAATCCAAACTACAAAATCCTGCAAAAACTGGTAAGTTGAGATCTGGTTATAGACATTATAAAACAATCAGTTTATTTAGTCGTTGCATCAACTACCACCAGAAGATTTTTGTTTAGTATTAGCTCAATACCAAAACAAGTTGACGTGTATACGTGTCCATGTCTTTTCTGGCTCACCGGGTTCAGACCTCGGTAAAACGTGTGCTGAGGTCCAAGAAAGAGCAAACGCGGCAATCGCTCGCATCATAGAGTGGTTGGAGGAGCACCGCCTTGAGTTAGCCGACAAAACAAGCGGTAATGCTCTGCGGCAGACGAAAGCAAGACCCAGTTGAGCTTTCGGTAGGCGGAGTGACGATCAAGCCCTTGCGAAGTGTAAAATATCTAGAAGTGCACATTGAACAGAATCTCAAGTTCAAGAAGCACATAGACGAATCGGCCGCAAGAGCAGAAAGGACGACCGGAGCACTGCTCAGACTCATGCGTAAAGTAAAGGGACCCCGAGCAAGTAAGAGGAGAATTCTAGCATCGGTGGCGGAGTCAATAATGCTGTACGCTGCCCCGGTCTGGGTGGAAGACCTCGCGTATCCTAATAGAAGGGAGAGGCTGCTTAAAGTGCAGCGAAGAGCAGCCATCGGGGTGTCGTCGGCGTACCGAACAGTCTCGACAGCGGCTGTTCAGATTGTCGCCTCACTAGTCCCGATACACCTAAAGGCGGATGAACGAGCCCGAAAGTACCTTCAGACACCCGAAGACCGAGTGACAAGAAGGGAACACAGAAACACGACGCTCGAAAGATGGCAGACGGAGTGGGACAACACGGAAGTCGGCCGCTGGACCCACCGTCTAATACCCAGAGTGGCAGACTGGGTAAACCGATAGCATGGTGAGGTTACATACGACCTCACACAGGCGCTCACTGGACATGGTTGTTTAGGGACCTACCTCCACAACAAGAGGAGAGAGCGTCCGAAATGTGCGTATTGCGGAGGAATGGACACACCAGGCCATACGCTCTCTGAATGCGCTCAATGGGAATAACTGACGAGGGCGTGCCCGCAGAAAGAAGGACTGACCGAAGAGAAGATGGTGGAAGAGATGCTGAAGTGTCCAGATCAATGGAAACACATCTCCGAAACCATAAGAAGAATCCTCCAAGAAAAGGACAAGGCTCATAAACGTCGGGAAGCAACAGGCCCTCCCGCCCCTTAGTGCATAAGGGACCGAGACGGGCCTGAGGACAGAACAGAAAAGATAGAAAAAAGATGAGATAGCGCCCGGAGAGCAGGCGCAGGAGAGCTCCAGGATAGACCGGAGCGAGAGAAGGTTAAGAGTCCAGGAAAACCGGACAATCAAGACTTCTGGAACTCCGAAGTCTGTTTGGTAGTTTAGCACTTAAGAGCATGTTAGAATGTTAAGAATTAATAAAATGCATGTTTAGTAGTTAGTGAGTAGCTTTAAGGCATGTAGCTAGCGTAAGTGGTTGTTTTGATTTGGTTTTTAGTGTGATTATAGGTTTTTAACCAAAACCCAAAAGAGTCGGCTGAATGCTTCGTTGATACCCGACAGTGGGGTGGAGGAGGGATCTTCAATCCCTTCCGCTCTTAAAAAAAAGGGGTTCAGAGTTCAGAGCTCTGTCCGATGTCATCGTTGGTTGACTTGGTGTTCGCTTCCGGCTATGAGTTGACTCGTTTAACATTAGTAATTTTTAAAATTGTGCACATTATGTTTTTAGATTTCCCTCTGAAGAAGATTTAAATGAATTGTCGAAAGCTTAGGGCCGTGCAAAGGAAAGCGTTTATTAACCGTCCCATGGCTGTAATCGGTATTTTGGAAGTCTATTGGTAAACTTTACACAACCACACGATCTACAAAATTCCTCAATAATTTATCTTTTTTTTCAACTTCTCTTTATGACACCACTGGAAATTGCATAAACAGTATAATATATGGTTATATGTATAATGTTTTGTGTCTTTGCTATGTTTCTCTGGACGAGCTTCTTCTTACGCGCTTCTTGCTAAAAAAAATTGGATGTAATTGTAATAAGAATAATTTTGTTTGAGTTTGCAATAAATTTAATATTATTAATTGGAGGGTTCCTGGTTCAAGTCCAGGCGGAGGTGTTTTTTCCAAAAATTATCCTCACCTAGGTTAATTATCATTCGCTTCTTTAGTTGATTCTACATTACTGACGAGTTTACGTAATAACCATTTTCCCTATTATTAGTAATATACAGTGCACTCCGCTTAATGTGATCATATTGGGACTCTGGACTCATAACAATAACTGATTGATAATAATAGCCGAAGAAACTCAAAAATTCGATAAAGAATCTTTATTCAAAAAGTTAATATTACATACATACTATTCATAAAATAAAATAAATATTGATGCTTTACTTGAGGGCTAGGCCTCGTGTCTCAAGTTCTCAACTCACCTCCATACATGGTATAAGGACTAGAAGGTATGTGATTGCGCATATACTTCATTGCGCATATGATGGGAAATGGAATGTAAATGGTCGCATTCACCCAGCTGCGGCGCCATCGATGGTCGCATACAGCCGTCGGCGCTGGCCTTTGCTTATGCTAAATTAATAAATAGAATTGAATAAATGAATGCGTAACGACAATATCGACTTCCGCACAATATAAATCTCATTTTTTTCTTAAATCGAGTTAATTTTGAATTATAAATTTATTGTTTTTAGTGCCTTTCCAACAAAGATGTAATTATTATTATGTTTGATTTTTCATACCACATTTCAAATTTTAAACGACTGTCTATGATTTGTAAATCTTTTGGAGCTGAATAAAACTTATTATTATTATTCTTATAAACTTTTTGATTCATTGCAAATAAAGTGCAAATAATTTGACCAATTTATACATCTCTCTACACAGGGCAACAAACATCTTGCAGCGCCTAATGTTTGGTACGTTGTGTCATGATGCACCCAAGGTCGAGTCACTCTTAGTAGAGCGCTGAAAACATACTATATCTCCCTCAGATTTTAAGAAATAACCGATGTAGTCGATCCGTCTCAGCGCTCTACTATTAGTGATTCAACTATTAGCTTTAGAATGAATAAAACTCGATACACCCAATACAAATTACATTTATTGATTTCTTCTCAGTAACAATTTTACTTTTTTTTTTTTTTAATTCAACTGGTGTCTTCTCTGGCCGTGCGTCACTCTGGATGATCCCGCCTCGCATTTCTTGTCAGCAACAACGGGAAACAAGCACCTGAACATTACAACATTATATTAGTAATAATCTTTATCCAATTATGAAATGGCCCATACTCTTAATGGGATATGAGCCATTAAGGGTGGCGAAACGGGTGCATTCCGCACCCTAAAAAGTTCAGCAAATTGGGTAAATGTACTTTGTACTAATTTTTCTTTTAAATTCGAGATTTTTTGCACTCAACGGGTATGAATTGAATGTACCTACAGCATATGAATAGGACAACGATAACTAAAAAGGGAATACATACCGAAAATTGGTCAGAATTGAACAATAGACAATAACTTACAATTTTGTTTTTGGATTTATAAATCCTTGTTTCATACAATGCATAGTAAAATCACCTATCTATACGCATGTAAAATACCCAAGAAATAATTTTAGTTAGACTATCTGTACGAAGCAGCAAAAGTCGATAACACATGATTATTATTTTATTTCAATTATTGGTGTAATTTTAATTGCTTCGGCTATAATTCTGTTCATCATCATTTGCTTTCGTGTGCTAAATACATTTCTCTCAATATTCAGAAGTCAAGTGAGCAAACCGAAGGTGAAGTTCACATACCGTTGCAAAGACATTAAATCGTCAGGTTAGAGGTAAAAGTAACTAACATTTTGTTAATGTTTTTTAAACCTTTATAATTTTTGTCAATAATTGTAGCCAAATGTTTATATATTTGTTACGATATTTATTAGCATTCATTTTTAAAGTATGCACCTCAATTCTGTAAACACGTGAACGATTCACCGGGAACTTCGGGCTTGCGTAGCATTACTCAAGTAACATCAATTGACATCATTCGTTCAAGTGACGTAATAATTCGTGATGTTAGTTAGTTTCTTTTACCGTTAAACTGACAAATATTAGTGTTAACTTAGAAATAATCTTTTCTAGAGTGAATGTTAATGATAATTTACAAATACTGCTTTACAAATCGTTAAGTAATTGTGAAATAGTCTAAGGTCTTGTATTTTCATCAACCTATAAAAATAATGGTCCTGAATACGTCATAAAATGAGAAACTATTTCATCACGGGTGAGGAGAACGTGTCACCTATATCTAATATTCAAGTGCTGCGCACACTTAGCAGTTAATCCCCTCATTTGATAGACTATAGGCCAACAAACCTGACAGATCCTTCAGATAGCTCATGAAGACTTATAGCTAGATGAAAATACTAGTCGTAAGAGAATTATTATATGTGAAAGAAAATCACAATAATAGTGAAATGATTTCAATGTAAGTTGGAGCGTTGGACTATTTGGAACGTAAAATTGACCTACAAGTAATCAAAATAAAGTTATTTTCTACATACCTTTGTTGTTTTTCTTGATGTATAACCTGACATTGTAAGATATGTAAACAGAAGCTGTTATAACGGGCCCACATCGTTTGTTGTCTTTTTGTCATTGACAACCCTGCTCTACACAATTGGTCTTCATAATTAATTCTACTGTAAGAAATGAAACATAAATATACCATAATTTGTTATCTACAGTAATAAAATAAATCTTACGGTTGCTCTAGTAAGTGGCCTTTTTCCTATCTTCTGGATTATATATGTGTTCAACTTTTACGAGTGATTTATTACTCGAAATGCTACGTTTTCTGTGATTGGATGTGAACATAATATGCATAAGAAGAATCTTTGTATGCATAGCCACGTTACTCTCTTTGGCAACCCACCAAAATTTGTAGTACAAAGTCCCAGTATCACCATCAGCTGTAACGTCTTCAGTAGATACTATCTTTGCTGTAGTAAATAATAAAAAGGTCTCAATATTATTATATATACAAACAAAATTAGCCACATTAGGATACGCATCTGTTTTTGCGTTAACTTATTTCGCCCACAAGGTAGGTAATAACTTCCAGTATTCTTAATTTTCGGAAATAATGTATGAACACGTATTCGATATCCAATCACTGATCAACAAGAATGTCAAAGAATAAAATTAATTTCTTCGACGTTACTAGGTTAACAATAATAATTCTCGCCATCTTTGCTCTAATCGTAAACAAACCAAAACAAACCCTTTGCGCATACCGTGGGTGCGCGAGAGGTGCCAAAACGTGTACCTCTAACGCTTTTACCTCCCTATTTCTCCCATGCCTCCATAGCTCCTCAACGTTAGCCGGGGCACAGTATAGAGAAACGCTACGCTAAGCAGTAGTCGCACTCCGGCAAATTCATGAAGCAAAACGGAACCCGCGCAGCCTCTGTGCGCAGCCGTCTGGGAATACAACATATGGTGACTACACACGTGTCAAAAGTTTTGGTCCACGAATTGGACATATACGTGTGGAGAAGATTTACGCGCACCGAGGCTGCGCGAGGGTATCTTTTGCTTCATGGAAATCAATGCTTTTCGACCGAAGTGCGACTACTGTATAGCATAGCGTTTCTCTATACTGTGGCCGGGGAGCCAGATACCGTTGAAGTCTCCGACCAAACATGTTCGAACTTCGATCGGATTCACATACGGAGAACGAGCTGGCCATGGAAGCATTCGTATCTGGCAGGGTGCGCGATGCTAACAGCCTCTACAGCTGTAGGCAGTAGTAGGTCCACGAGGCGTAAATGGTGCAGATTGCTAATAAATATTACAGTTATCTGTACTGTATAAGTGTTCCGATCAAATTTATATTATTTATTACAATATTGCATTTGTTAAGATTTCTTCCTGTATTATTACACTTGATAACGCAACACTTATATTGTGTCCCATTATGATTATTTCTACCAACGATATATATTAGTTCTGACGGATTGGATCACAACATAATGCGCCGTGAACTACTGCACATATGTAGGCATTTTAGTTAGGTATTTCACCGGTACGGGAGCTTAGATCGATTTTCAAGTCCCCTCCACGGGGTATGCACTCTCCCATCTTTACAACACGCGCGATGTGCAGTGTGCAGTCGGGCGTTGTTGTGCATATACCGGGTGCGGCAAAAGTCAGTTTACCGATTTGCATATGAGAGAAAAACGCAAAAAAAAAATAATGGCAAAAAAATTTATTTCCGAAAAGATATAACATCAAAAATTAAAAAAAAAACGCGCATGCATGAGTACCCGACAGCGTAAACTGACTTTTGCCGCACACTGTATATAGCAGACGTGGGGGCCCGCTGACGAATGTAGGGAAGCACAACCGTAGGACCTCATCTACGTATCGTTGTCCCGTCATCGTCTGCTGTACACGCAGCAGACATGAAGTCCACCATGTGTAATTGCACCCCATACCATAACGCCCGGTTGGCGGTGGATAGGGCGTTCTTACATCCACTGCTCGAGTAGACGCTGACCACGTCTCCGACGAACCAAACTTCGCCTGTCACCGGTGCAGGTGCTCAATTCGAATCTTGATTAGTCGACATTTTCTTTCCCAACGACGCAAACAATGGTATTTTGTTTAAAACAATTTTGGTGATCATGGACTGGTAGTAATTGCGGGCTGCAAATTTATTGCAGTTGAAAAAATAAAAATGTTTTTGGGACTTTTTTTAGCAAAGTTGACAACCCATAGCCACTACACGTTTCTTTAAATTTAAAGACAATATGAACTTATGGTTCTCATACCGTGTCCGGTACTAATTATGAAACAAATGGGAAAAAAATTATTACCTACTAATTTGCAGAAAATGTTTTTTCATAAAAGCATCTGGATAGTGTTAAATCTAAAATGAATAAATTAGAATGTCTGTTATCTGTTATCTGCATGGACCGGGTGTTACCAAAACTATGAAAACTTAATCATTTATGCAGAAAAAAAATACAGCTTTGTTGTTCAAGCTATCATGGCATAGGTTAGACGGACTCTGTATATCACACAACTGTGAATATTTCACGTTTCAAGTACGCTTGCTGAAGCAGTTTCAAAAATACAAACGGTAAAAACACCAAAATTCTATAAAAATAAATCTATTGCAAACTGTGGTATACGTCAGGTATATTACTCCGAAAGGGTAATTTTTTAGTTGATTTCTTGAATACATTGTTGACAAAAGCAAAATGCTTACAATTGTTTGAATTCTTGATAATTTATTAATATTGCGGTATCATAGCACCTTCCTACCTCAAGTACTTACATACGAACAAGTATTGCTGCTATTTGTGTGGGAAATAATATTATAAAAATGATTAGGACGGTACTTTTTTATAATCTGTGCGATGGATATCACAGTTATTTATGAATTGATATAGGTGATGTATGGATTTTTATGATTATGATTACATTTTATTTTTATACGTTACCTAGTGTAAACAGTATTAGCCAGTGATGTTAAATTCCCGGGTATTTGTTATCAAGGGTAAATACCCGTTTACCCAAAGTGGGTATTCATTGGGTTATTTATAAAGATAATATTGGTTTTAGAAATTGCAGTAAAAGGAAATATTTTATTACTAAATAAAGGTTTTCTCTTATCACAAATAAAAAGTTATTTAATTGGGTCATTCCATGTGAAATCGCACACAAAAATCCATTTTTAACCCTTGACCCTCCCCGATTTTAACGAAACTTGCAGTATTATATGCTTGGTTACTCACCAAATAAATATAGTATCAGGTGTTGCTCGAAAAACCAAGTGGGTCTTCCCAAAACCCGGCTTTTTCATGTACGCCAAGCCTTTTTCTCTGTATCTGAATTCAGCAAGAAAGTTGTTCGTCAGCTCATTTGAAAGGTCATGAAACGCCATTTGTAATTTATATCCCAAAAGTAAGTTTCATTGAATTTTTTAAAATAAAAAAAAATATTAAAACTGATTCTTACGGTGCCTCCCGTTTTTTGCTCCCGTATTTTTATGTTATGTGCCATGGCTTAATAAGGAGTATGTGGAAACATTTTGGTGACTTAAGAAAGACTTAAGAAAGTTACCAAATTTGATATGTATGCGCAAAATATTATTTCGGCTGTGTCAATCGTCATAGGTATTTATAGCTTTTCAACAGGATGGATGTACGGCTCATACGGGAAGAAGTACAATAATGGACGTTTTAAGGGAAATGTTTCACGTAATCTCGTTATGTGGAGACGTTGGGTGGCCTGCGCGCTCACCGGATCTTGCCCCATGCGACTTTTTCGTTCGGGGCTACCTGAAAGCGAAGGTTTTTCAACAACATCCCCGAATCATTCACGAATTAAAAGCTGCAATACGCCAAGAAATTACAGGAGTATCGCCTCAAATTACGAATGGAAACTTATAGAAATTAGCTTCGAATGTGTATCGAAAGAACGGTCGTCACTTGGACTCTGTAATAAAAACCAATGGCATAGCATACATTTACAGTTAATAAACAAAAAAATTAAATAGGATTTACAATGGCGTTTTGCCGGACCCTGCATAAGAGATATAGAAAAATGAGTAAAGTTGTTGTCTTCTAACGTAACAATTATAACTTATGCACAAAAATTCAAAATACAAACAATTACAAAAAAATACAAGCAAACAATGTATGATCGTCCAGGAATCATTAAGTTTTTTAGTACCAGCCGAAAATTATTTTAACGATTTATTATTTATTTACTTAATGTTCTAAGTCATTAAGGAAAGTTAATGAGTCCTTGGGTTGATTGTAGTGGTCTAACGTTTTAGCCAGCTAATCGGGAGTTCTATTTATTTATTTTGGGTCCTGCTAAGGGAGAAGTATATGGGAATGTTCCAGTTACTACAGACCAACAAAAGCTAGAAGTGCTTTGGTAGAAATGTGGTGTTCTGTAGAAATCCTAACATTTCTATACACATGCCACAATAATACTCTCATAAGAATAAATAATTTAATAAATGGATAATTTTAATTTCAATAAATAATAATCCTCAATGCCTCTATTATATAAAGGAAAAAATGCTTGGATCTGCCTGCAGACTTTCTGGAGGTTGTTTCTGAACTGAACGAGCCAATTATATAAGCGAAGAATGTGAAAACGGTCCCATCAAAACGCCTGGTGTACCAAAACTTGTCTAGTCAATAAGAAAACTTCTAAAATTCGATCTAAAATATTAACTAGGTCGGACAAAATCTTTTGCATCCGAAAGTTTTCAAATTTTACCTGAAAGTAGAAAACTAAAATTGTAAAGTGTTAAGATTAATATGAAATCATTTCACACAGGAAATATTTCACGATTTTTTTTATTAATAAGCGTAATATGGCTAGCATTTTGCAAGTAATCTAACTGAGTAACCATCAACTTGAATCTGAATTCTTAAAATTAGGTATTTGTCTCTAATGGGGTATCCATTCTTGTCCTAAACAAGAAGCACTAACACTTCCCTCACTGTGCTCTGCTTTTTACACATTTAACTGATTCACAAATTCGAACGGTTTAGTCCATTTTACTGCTCTCACTACATTCTGGTTGTCCAATAGCTGCAGAGCCTCTACGTTGACGTGGTGGCTTAGGCGAGATTCCTGTTTAGTGGCGAATCTGTTTATCTCTTGGATGACTTGTAGGACACCAAGATGACGGCAACCGGCACCGTATGTACCAAGGAGCGTTAACCATATAGTACTTTATTTTGGAAAGCCTTGGTTCCTTGTATATTGGTATTTTTCGCGCAACCGTACAACCAAATCGGTTTTAGTACCTACTTGGCTGTACTTGGCTGTGAGAGTTTCTTCTAAAAAGCCAGTACAGTTCTTTGTATTTGAGGCCAAGTTCTACTCTTTTCTTATAAACGTGTATTTTCCACCTTAGCGTTGTATGTCATACCCAAATACTTTGCATGTCCTCGATTCTTTGTTTGTAAAGTTAAACTGGACAGATTTCTGATTGTTGAGATTGGTCTTCCATTTTTTTGTCTATTGATATGTTTTATTACTAGCTTCTTGAAGAATTCTCGTAGATTCTCCAACAGTTAATCCGACTTGTATTAGAGCCGTGTGGGTTGCAACCGGCAACTGTTAGGTAGGTACCTACTGTTTCCAGCAGTGGTAGATCACTGTATATGCAAATGAATGCAAATTATTGCATTCCATGCGTTTTGATCCGACAATTTTCATGAATCCTGGGGTTCCTTGTTCGAAACAAATGAAATGTAAAAAAAACATTGTTTTCAAGAATTGATTCATCACAATGTGAATGAATAACTTGTTTTTTCAGTATGGTCGCAGACCGAAATCCATTGTGTAAATTGTTTTAAATTATTTTAATTTCAATCAGAGTTAACAGATTAAAATCGAGGAATTCATCAAGCTAGTTAAATGATAAAATTACAGTTTCTTAAATTGTATGCAATATGCAAGTTATATAAGGTTAAATAACCTTATATCAGTTTTGGAGGTCGCGGTACTTTCTTTTGGTAGTTTTTCTGTCGAGAGGTACAAGTACGGAGAAACTGTATGCTTCACGGTTCATCATCATGGGGATTTACCTTGCCAGACCTCAATATATTACACAGGATGTAAGTGAAATGCATACCGCTATGAGATACTGTGTGTGTAGAAATACACTAAACGGAAATTAAGCATTTCTCTTAACAGAGGAAGCATCCAAGTTTCTAAGTATGTCCACTGTGCTTAATTAAAATTTGAAGTGTTACGTACACAATTCCGAGAATATTATTTGTCTGTGTTACTAATTCCATTATTTTCAAACTCCTCGGTCGTCAGTTTTAGTTGACCAAAAAACACATTCCTGTACAAAATTCAGTGTTTAGTGTTCAATAGAATTTTGACCTATGACCTACGCATTCATATAAATTTGAACGGGCAACCCAAGTGATTTATTTCCACGCTAATTTCCTCTCCATTTATTGGTCTAAACTCTAAAGTTACCAGACAACCTGTATATTTTAGCAGTATTTCGCAGTATGATAAGAGAATCTGGAGAATCACCGACATAATAAATCAACGTATCATCTGTAAACAATTGAACCTTACATCTCGCTATACAGTTTACAATGCCATTCATGTACAAAACAAACAAAAGTGGACTCAACACTGTTCCCTGAGGCACACCGTATTTGGTTCTCTTTAATAAAGACACCGCTCCACCACTAAATTTAGTTTGTCAACTCCTATCCGTAAGGTATCCTTCCAACCTTATCAGCACTTTATACCACCAAAACCATATTTGTTCAATTGGAACAGTAGTAAACCCCTGTTAGTTGTTTCGAATGCTCTCCTAAAGTCTACCAACATCACAACACCCACAATTTTCTTTTTCTTTATTACATCTTTCCAGACTGACAAAGCAGTTTGAATTTCACTTTCACATGAATTCTGCTCTCTGAAACCCGCTTTGTATGGTGTTATTAATTCATTGATCGCTAACTACCATTTCTATTAATTTTTCATATGTTGGTTACATGTTGATTGGTCTGTGCTCTTCACATTTTATTGTGTTTGCCTTCTTCTCTACGGGGATTACTGTAGATGTTTTCCATGCCCGAGGGAAGCATCCTTGCTGTAGACTGTAGAGTCTCAAAGCAGGGTCTTCTAATGATCAGTTTGAAAAATAGTAACTAGTTGCCTTTGGTCATGTACCTATATTGTCGTAATCATAGAGGAAGGGTCGTAATAAAACGTCCACTTCCACCTAGTTGTTACATCTTGAAGTAACCTTTTATGGTCAATGTTTAATTCTCTTTGTATATATTTCAATTTATAGCACGTCAGAGAAGAATTATTGAAATGCCCAACGATTTTTCTGCTTTGAGCTATCAATTCCGATGTGGCTTTTTTACGACATGTGGCGTTCTCAAGTGATGTTCGAAAGAAATACTCGTAATTTAGGGAGTTTGTTTGAGCTACAAGTTTAGAGGTTGATGTTTTCAGAGGGTATCCATTGGGTACTAAATCCTAACAAAAATTAGGATTGATTCGAGTTGTTTTTCGACAAGTGGCGTTCTGAGGTGATGCGCGCCATATTTACCCCCGATTTTCGGATGTTTCTTTCAGGTAGTAATTTGGGGGTTGGTGTTTTCTGAGGGTAACAAACAACTCTCTTTGGGGCCCCATAGGCACGACTACCCTAAAGTTTAATTTGATATTCTTTCTATGGTAATTTATTAATTACGTAATTAATTTATACTTTATAAAAGATTGATTTTGGTTTCCAACCGGCAGGAGCGCAAATATAAAATTCACTATTCTTAAGACGGTAATAAATTAGTTAAAGATTAGTTGGTGCCTCGCTGCGAGGAGCCTAAATCTGCTTGCAACGTTAATGAGGACTGACATTAGTCCGGGAGGTAATAACAGAAATTTCCGATTCATTTTCGCAAGCTTCATTTGTTGTGTATGAGTTAAGTGTGCAATGTATAATGGTAATCTGAACGTCTGCCGGCGCACCTCCGCGACAGGGGGTTACAGGAGGGCTGCAACTCCACCAAAAAATAATTAAAAAAAAAAATTATAGCTGCATACGCGAAACTGATTGTATGTATCAGTTGAAACATAAGAACCTTAGAAAATATCATCTACCACTTAAATTCCTCACCAAAACTCGTCTGCCACCCATATAAGTAAGAGCAAAAAAAAAAATTATGTCCGCAAGGATCAAATTGATTGAAATGCTTCTTTTTATATCAGCAAACCCAAAAATAATAGTCTGCCACTAATAAGATACCACGAAGGTCGTCTGCCAAGCCTATGAAGTTGCGCTCAGCATGCACAGCGCGAGCACCACGGCCGAGACGGCGCGCCGTAGCCGCCGCGGCGGTTACGACGCTGCATTTTTATCGGCCTGAAAGACGATCGTTATTATAAATTATTAAACGGCTAACATGAAGTCCTTTTTTATGTTATATATGTATATATGCAAATGATTGTTCAGTAAATTAATTTAAAGTCTGGTGGACTTATGTGGGTGGCAGACGAGTTTTGTTGCAGAATTTATGTGACAGACGATATTTTGTAAGCTTCTTATGTTTCAACTGATACAAACAATCAGTTTTGCGTACGCGGCTATAATTTTTTGGTATTAGTTTTTTGCGGGAATTGTAACCTTCCTGTAACCCCCTGTCGCGGAAGTGCGCCGGCAGACATTCAGATTACTATTATACATTACACACATAACGCATACACAAGAAATAAAGGTTGCGAAAATGACCCGGAAATTTCTGTCGTTACCTCCCGGACTACATGGTGTCGTAGTCTATTACAGAAATGCGTTACTAAAATACTGCCTGGGCAAATTCCCATTTTTCCCATGGGATAACGCGCCATTTTATACAAAAAAAAAATCTGATGTTGCCAGGCACATGACTTTATCATACCATATATTAATAGTTTAACTGCAGGAGATTCTATTTGATCGAGATTGGCCACGTCTGCATTAAAGTAAAACTACTAGAACTAGACAGATATTTTGATTATATTTACAGTATGTAATGTCAAGACATCAGCATTTGACACTACCTACTATCATAAGAATCACAATATCTGACAAATCCTGGCTAACTAGTTTTAATACTAGTGTGTTAATGCAGTACGACCGATCCCGATGAAATAGAATTTGCACATGCGGCTAAAATATTTATTTTGCCAAAAAATTTCATAGTCATGAATTATTCAGAATTTCCTCTACATTAATTTATTATTTAGCTATTTCGATGAAATTCCAGAAATAGCGGCTTATTTGCAAAATATTTCCAAAATGCTAAGACTAAACCTCCTTGTCATACTACATATGATAAAGTAAAAAGGTTATTGGTTCTGATAATTAATATATTATATTGACTTCTAGCATACTATATTTTCGGGTTTTACCCCATCTTCAGTACTAACTACAAAAGTTCATAAAGAATTATGCTCAATATTCCAAATAAGTTTTAATGTTACGATACCGTCTTACAATATTTCTTGTATTTATTCGCGAAAACATAAGCACATGGCTATCCGCAATCGAAATACACATTGACACCAAGATGTTTTAATATTGTTGCACTGTACGTGCGCGCGTTCTCGCATTCTCCATGCATTTGCGTGTTGAATTGACGTTTTGCAACCGCTGACGTTCTGAATACTATCAAAGGATTCAAAATATCCTGGCTGCCTGCTATTAATGCAGACACGATTTCGATCAAATAGAATTTGCTCCTGCAGCTAAACTATTAATTTTACCAAAAAATGTTATAAACATAAATTATACAAAATTTCCTCTACTTTAATTTATTATTTATCTATTTTGACAAAATTGCAGAAATGGCGGCTCAATTGCAAAATCGTTGAAAAATGCTAACAGTAAATAGCCAGTTCCTTTGGACCCTTTTGAACCAAAAGCTTTTCAGCTCTAAGTTTAGTTATGAAACTTCTAAATATGAACTTTCGTCCCGATACCTTCAGTAGTTTCTCTGGAATCGTCTCCACAAAAAACGGGTACACACACACACACACACAGACATTTTTTTGTACCTTGGTCAAAAATGTTCAGGGGACCCAAAAAGACCTATTTCCGCTAAAATCTCAATTTTTTTTTTCGGCATGATTACAATACTTTATAATACTGCGTATGATAAAGTAATTATAATACTGCGTATGATAAAGTAAAAAGCTAATTCAAATTCTGACAGATTTATATTCGTTCATGACACTGTAGATGACTTCCATAGCGGTTCTCCGAGTGTGACAGCGTGGTGACAGCCATAGACATTTCTGTGGTGACAGCACAAAAAAAATATTTGTCAAAATCCTGGCTACTATGTAGTTTCATATCAATGCAGATGCGACCGATCTCGATCAAATAGAATGTGCTCTTGCAGCTAAACTATTAATTTTACCAAAAAATGTCATAGGCATAAATTATTCAAAATTTCCTCTGCTTTAATTTATTATTTAACTATTTTGACGAAATTACAGAAATGGCGGCTCATCTGCAAAATCCTTGAAAAAGGCTTAGAATAAACTACCAGTTCCTTTGGACCCTTTTGAACCAAAAGCTTTTCAGCTCTAAGTTAGGTCATGAAACTTCTAAATATGAACTTTCGTTCCGATACCTTCAGTAGTTTCTCCGGAATCGTCTCCACAAAAATCGTTTACACACACACACACACACGCACACACACACACACACACACAGACATTTTTTTGTACCTTGGTCAAAAATGTTCAGGGGACCCAAAAAGACCTATTTCCGCTAAAATCTCAATTTTTTTTTTCGGCACGATTACAATACTTTACATACTGCGTATGATAAAGTAATATGTTGCAAAAATGGTTTGTTTTAAAATACGTTTTGATACAGACAGTAACATTGATTTTTGGTTCTTTTGATTAATACACAAACTCATACTTAAGTAACAAATACGTTCGATACTACTTAGTTTAGATGGTGTATCTTCTCCTAGAGGTATGCGTTACATTTTTAGGACTGTATAGTGTAGTAGGTAATAACAGTACACAGTACTTAGTCCGAATCCATCTCTGAACTAAAATAAAATATGTACACACAATGAGAGCAAAGATAAAGGCGTTGTAATGCAACTCCCAGCTCCTCAGCGCTGGTAGTTTCTTACAGCTACTTGACGTCATCGGAAATCTCGCACGATGACACCTTCATCCCAAGAAAAAAACGCTAATGTGATTATAAGAAGCTATTTTTTTATTAATTATTGAAGACTTACACAATTATGCAAATTGTGAACTAACTTGTCTTGTATGTCGATTAAATTATGTTTGTCTGTAAATATGGTGGGAGAGTAAATATAATGTTTGCAGTACATATTTACCTACATAAATCAATAGAAAATGTAGCAGTGCACTAAAACAAATAATAAAATGGGAGAAGGATGTATTGATTTATATATCTTTGCGCTTGTCGGTGGCATATTTCCTGATGTTTAAAAAAACTTTGACGTGGATGGAAATTTCAGTATTATATAGTGGTAACTACCGGTAATCCCTGGACTGGACGGATATTAAATGCATCAATTAGATTAAACTTAATTTGCCATATCTGAATTTACCAATAAACCTATTCATTTCAGAAATATCATAAATAGTTTCAAACGCAATCGTCCATTCCGTATTAATTGATGCAATGATTTGCACAGATAAAAACAAATTTACAGTTCAATATCTGTCTCTCAAGCAAAACTAATAAACAGCAAGCCGGAGAGATTTGTTCTTTTCTCTTCAAACTGTACAACAAAAGGGAGTCCCCACTCCCCACACAGTCCAATTTCATTGGATGAACCGAAAATACAGCGCAATTTACCTTGCTGAGATGAAGTTTCGATAAATTCCCTTGACCTTGACATCTAATGAACTCATTAGAAGCGCATTATGTGAAACACAGGTCGTTGATGTGGATTTTTTGCCAGATGTGTTTTGCGACATAAACAGAGTCTTTTGGTAGTTATATGTAATGTTTATAACATGTTATAGAGGAGGCCATTTAGAAAATATTTAACCAAATATACCATTATATTAACTATGATAGTTATCGAGATATTGACAATTTTCAATGCAGTGAATTTCCGAATGAATTTGCGATGACGCAACCATCACAATTTTGAAAATAATATAACGAATAGGAAGAAAGAATGGAAAAAAGAATGGAAGGAAAGAATGAAAAGAAATAACGGAAAGAAAGAACGGAGAGAAAGTATATGGAAACAATAAGTTAATCAAATAATGGAAAGAAAAAATGCAAAGGAGGAATGAAAAAAATAATGGAAAGAAAGAATTGGAAGACGCAAGGGAAACAAAGAATTGAAGGAATAATTGGAAAGAAGGAATGGAAAAAGGGAATGGACCGAAAGAGAGAATAGAAAGAAAGAATGGAAAGAAAAAAATAGAAAGAAATAATGTAAAGAAAGAATGGAAGCAAATGAACGGAAAGAAATAATGGAAAGAAGGAATGAAAAATGGAAAAAAATGGAAAGAAAGAATGTAAAGAAAGTGGGAAAATAGAAAGAAAAAATGAAACGAAATATATAACAAAGAATGAAAGAAAGAACTAGAAAGAAATAATGGAAAGAATGAAAATAAAAATAGGAATTAAAAATGCAAATAGAAACAAAGTGTGGAAATAATGAATGGAAACAAAGAATGGAAAGAAATAAGAGAAAGAAGAAATAGAAAAAAAATATAGAAAGATAATAGAAAAATACAATAGCAAAAACGCAGAAAATAATAGAAAAAAATCTGATGTGGCCAGGCACATGACTTTATCATAGTATGTATATATATATATAAAATTAATAGTTTAGCTGCACGAGCTTCTATTTGGTCGAGATCGGTCGTGTCTGCATTAAAATAAAAGTAGTTGGCCAGGATTTGACATATATTTTGATATTATTGACAGTAGGTACTGTCAAAGCATCAGCGTTTGACACTACCTACTGTCATTAGAATGAAAATATATGTCAAATCATGACTAACTAGTTTTATATTAATGCAGACACGACCGATCTCGATCAAATAGCATTTGCTCATGCAGCTAAACTATTAATTTTACCAAAAAATGTCATAGACATAAATTACTCACAATTTCCTGTACTTTAATTTATTGTATACCTATTTTGACGAAATTACAGAAATGGCGGCCCATTTGCAAATTCATTGTAAAATGGTAAGAGTAAACCCCCAAATCCTTTGGACCCTTATGAACTAACAGCTTTTCAGCTCGGAATTTGATCATGAAACTTCTAAATATGAAGTTTCGTCCCGATACCTTTAGTAGTTCCTCCAGAATCGTCGCCAGAAAAAAAAAACACACACAGGGACATATTTTTGTCCCTTGGTCAAACATTTTCAGGGGACCCAAAAGGAAATTATCTTCAGCCGTGCTGAAGTTAAAATATCCCCACCGTAAAATATTAAAAAAGGTGAATCGATTGGCAAAATGAGGCTTGTTCTTACTTTTTAAGAGATAAGCTTGTATACCAAATTTCAGATCAATTACTTCAAAATTACGGCAGTTATTGTGTACACAGACGGACAGACAAACGGACATAGTGGCAAACTCAGTATACCCTCACCACAGTACATAAATATTGGGGGCATAATAATAAAATCCGAAAACATCCGATAGCAAAAGCGTGAGTTTGAAAGGGAAGAATCAGCGAGAAATCAAAAGAAAAAATCCGAAATGCAAATAACTATAAGATGAAAATACAGACAAACTGTATAATTTACAATTTTCAGTATTTAGACATACAAACATCGCCATCAGTTGCAAGCGATCGCCATCAACATCGAAAACCTTTGAAATTCATTGTAACCATACCCGAATTCTGGCTGTCCGGAGTTCCCTCGTGTTCCGGTATTCGACCTTAGATACCTACCTCACACTGTGATTCCCCACAGTTGTTCACACGCGCCCGATTCCACTCAATAGAACCGCGGCCTGCTGCCTGAGCAACGTTCTCGCGAAATCGCGACGGTAAAGAACCACCAGAAAATCTAATAGGCGGTGCTAGAGTGGGGGTAAACATTTGCGGTCGTTTAAAATTCGAAAATTGACGCTCGGAAACACAGTCTCCGACTAACGCTCGAAGAACCCACTAGATACCTACTTATTTATAACTACCACCACAAAAGATGGTTGTTCCGACCGAAAAATTATCATCAGTAAAAACGAAGAAATTCGTTGGAAACAACCAGACGATCAACATGGAGGAAAACATTTCTACAGTCAAACTTATCGGAAACAATTGCAAGTTGACAATCTTCAGGAACGACCGAAATATCAAAGTAGTCGGTGATGCCTGTCTGATCTCAGTGAGAACCGGAAGTGGGACAGTGAATTACATCGGAAATAATGGAGTACTTGAATTAGGGGAAGACGTCAGCTTATCCAAAGTGCAGTGCGTAGGAAATCACTGCAGGATAATGAAGATGGCCAACGGAAAATTCGAAGAAGTGAAGTTACCGAAGCCGAAAGTGACGAAAAGTAATAGTGTCGGATGTTTGAATTTAAGTAATAAGAAGTCCGTACATATTGGACACTGTCAGAAAGTGTGTATCCCGTATTACGAAATTAGTTTGTCTGTACCTTGTCTGAAATCCCAGAGAAACTGACATCATCGTACATAACATGTTTATTATTTCTATTATGTATCTTGATTCCATTCTAGTCATGTTGAACCAAAATCCGGTTTCTGTATTTCCTATTCTAATTGTAATTTTAATATTTATTACCTATCATAACACATTGTATTAAAAACGTTCCTATCTATCTACATATTAAAATGTTTTAAACATAAACCCTGGTCTATTTCTCATATTTTAACAATATTTATTTTTTATCGATTTCATGTGCAATAGCAAATTTTATGATAATCGATAGAAACATTAATACAGGTGTGGGAAGGTTTCCATCCGTTCCCATAAATTGACACCTTGTTCGTTGTTTATTTATATTTTACCATGTGACATAAAGTCTGATAATATAAAAAGACGAAACCGATCGCTCTATATTTTAAAATAAAATTAAATAGACGTATTGATAAATACATTGTTTTTAAAAATTGTGCATTATTAAAAAATGCGATCGCTCAATATACTGTTTTTAATAATGCACATAGTCATCAAAATAAGAATATAAAAACAAAAGAGCGTCATGCATCAACTTTTTTATTTAAGTCACAGCTTGTTTGTCAAATTCAGAGAGCGCAAAAACAACTTTACTTTTTAGCGTTGCTTTTGACACCAGAAACTGGTGTCATTTTGGTATCTTCCTGGAGAATGCTAACCACCATATTGGATCTGTCCGGACCACCATCGACAGTCCCAAGGATCTGCTACAGTATTTTAAATTTCTAAAGTTTTTTCGTTGTTGCTCCCACATTTATTCGTTTCTGCACAGTTTCATTTAAAAAAACTTAATTGTTTGAAATAATGGTCGTACCATAGAATGATGTTTTTAGACGTGGCTCTTGCCATGGCTAATAAGAGTTGAGAACAGTTTAGGTTTAGGAAGGTGTCTGTGTTCTTATAGTCTTATAAAGAAGTTATGTTCCTGTATACAGCGTGTTTTAGAAATAACGGTTAACCTTGACCATATCCGACAAGGACAAAGAAGCAATTTTTGTCAAATAACGTACAGTGTATTTCAAAGTTTCAAGCGCCAACAAAATTGTATTAAAAATTATTTTGCATACGACTCACTCTGGTACTAGACAAATCACTGCACAAACATAGCCACATTAAGATTTTACAATCCAAAATATTCTTGTTGATAGACCAACGAACAGCTAACTACGATGTTATGAACGAACTAATATAGGTCAATGCAAGATCATTGTTACTAAACAAGAACCGCCAGAGTGGAAGGAGACCGATATTTTGCCGGCAGTGTTGTTTTGTCATCAGCTGCATCACAACTGTGGTAGAGTATTGACGATTTTCTTGCGCTAAACGGGATCGGACTTAGTTTTTCTTTAGTAATTGTCTCAAGAATGCATAAGTTACTTTATTACTTTCTTGGGCATATGCTCCTTCAAACTTAGCCATTATCTCTGAAACAACCTCTAACACCGTATAATAAGTGGTTTCCTTGCAATTGCAGGCTGACAATTAATTCTTAAATTGATAGTTGTTGATTACTTCATAAGTTAGACTGACTTTCGATGGTGTAACTTTAAAAAAATACTGTAAACATGAAATATATTAAACATATATTAAAAATAACGTGGTACACAATACAACAGATATATTTTTTTATCTCAAATGTAATTCCCCTTGATAATTATCGACGTAAAAGCAAACAAAGTTAAATTTGATTACATATGATTTTTTCAAAATATGTTATATTGCATCTAATTGACTTCACACCTTTTAAATTCGGTTAAGCTATTTGTCAATTAACAATTTACAATGGATAGCAAATATACATATAGACACTACAAAATCGAGGAATTTTATTATTATATTATATTATTTGCTATGCGATTTTGGTTATCGGTGCGAAATAATAAGTTATCTTTTGCGTACGAATTGATACGTCATAAGATAAGAGCCAATTAGGTGACATCATATAACAGTGGATTTTGACCTTGTCGCCTGCGTATTGGGAACTACCAGCCAAGTTATGTTGCCAAGTAATGATTATTATAAAATAAATAATGCGATTATTACTGATCGTAAAAATGATAATGATGACCCCTTTATTGCTGATAATAATAGAATACTTTGTTGAACGCAATTAACTATGGTTTAGTGCGATCAGAATTTAAATTAGTTTTCTGAAAATATGTGTGACATTCTGTTGCCAAAAGATGTTGCTTATAAAATAAAATAAAATTAAACTAAATTTGTATCATTACTACGGCTTCCAATCCCGGACAATATACTGATCCCGGGATTTTGGGATTAAAGATTTTGTAAGCCCGGGATCCCGGGATTGATCCCGTGATTCATGAGAAAAGCGAAATTTGCCGCATCAAAACGCCTGGGATGACAAATCCAGTCTGTAAGAAACGCCTAAAATATATTTTACACCGAAACTTGATCAACGTTTTCAAATTTTACAAGTAGAAAACCAAAATTGACGGTTTAATAATAATAATAAATGGCTTTATTAAACATTATTCCTTTTTACAAGTTTCAATATTACATTCATTTCAAGGCGGAGTTTATAAGGTAAAATGTGTCAAAGTGTGCTTATTGACACCAATAATAAACAAAATATATACTCTATTAGATAATAACTTGCTGTTTTGCATTTTTGTAAGTTTTTGCATGTTTCAATGATAGTCACGGCAAAAGAAATTGTTTGATCGAGCCAAATTTTCAATTTTCCATATTGATTCCAATAAAACATTTTGACGTATTTTTGTTTTCTTCTTTAAGAAAACTTAAAATGGATAACTTTAGGAATCATAGGTCATGGATGTTTATTCATATGACGACGTTATTTATTGTTCAAAATTGATGAAATATTGAAATTGAAATTAATATTAGATACTTATACGTTTTTCGGTTTTCTCAAATACAGTTCAAATAGCCCAACCATACATTTACATTATAGATTTTATTATCTAAGTGACCTTTCTGACAAAACTTTTCCACTAAAAAAAAACGATAATTGTTCGATGAAGAAATGCCAAAAGTGACCATATTACCTCTATCACAGCTCATCACAAACTCGAGATGCTTCGTACGAAAATAAGTATTACATTTTTTAGTTTATGGAAAAATCCTTTAACTGGAAGAAACTGTCTCGCTGTATTTTATTACTATACTAACTTTATATTGTGTAGTTCATCACTGAATCCAGGTAAAGAAATCCGCCACAAATTTCTTTATTTTTACGTTTATGTTTTTTCCTGTTGTTGAGGGTAAAGTAACTAAAAAGACTTAAGCAAGTTGAAAAGGTTCATGTTTGTCTCCATATCGAATTATACCGAGTGCTTACAAAATCTGTTATTCCTATTATAGCAACATGTTGGTATAAACGCACATTTTGTGCTTGATACTTAATTTAATCAGAAAGGGAGCTGTTATAGACTGATATTCACACTTAAAAGATAGCAGCTCAATTGATTTATTGTAGGTCAGTGCCCAAATTTCGTTAATTAACAAAAAAATAAGAAAATAATTACAACTACAACTAGTAGCTATCGGCCGCGGCTACGGTCGCATGGATTTTGAGATATCGTAAGATTGTTTATAAGAAAAATGTTAGGTATTTTATTAGAGTTATGGGTACAATATTTTACCTGCAGATGGAAATAGCCCAAGGAAGCAATATGTATGTGTTTATTTTTAGAAGGAGAAAATACCAATTTCCACGCGTCCATACCATCTTCAGGTTTTGAGATATAATCATAACAAATAATCCGCTCGAACATGGACGGCGATTCATATAAAAAGGAAACGCCCCTCGATTTTTGAAAAACTAGGTACTATAGACAAATGATGGGTATTACCACGGTCACGGTCCAGGTATCACGAATCACGATTAATAGATTGTGTGTCTAGTTTTGTAGTTTTTTTAGTCTGTCAGTTTATATCAAATATACAGAATGTTAAAAAATAAGCATTCAGTATTTAGAAGGTATACAGCGTTCTGTCACAACACCCAACTTTTGATCATAAATTGAATACGGTACCAACTTTGGAAACTGCGTTGGGAAAGCAGTATCTTAAAATTGCTGTTTTAAAACCAAATAATTGTTACCTATGTAAAACTTTTTTGTATAACGTCTCTTTTTAAAAACGTGCTTGTCTCAACGGCGGAGCTGTAACAGCAAAAATCATCAGAAATCTTCATGTCAAAAATATTGTAAAACTGGACGAAATTTGCTGGAGGAACAAACATTTCGTCAAAAAGTTGAAAATTGCCAAAAAACTACTAAATTTTCCTATCCATTTTTCACAGCAACTCGTTTTCGCGTTGTGACTGACCTGTCCGCTCTTATCAAATAGGGTTATACAGTGTGTCTCACGGGACGTTGGATTGTATGGGTACTTTTGTTATTATCAGAGATATAAAGTCGGTTAAATGGACAAAGTAGTGCATATTTATGTGCTCTTTAATAATCTATTCAAAAAACAATTGAATTTCAAATAATTTCCAAGCTATTTTGAAAACCCAAAAAATGAAATTTTTTAATAATGATCATAACTTCTTTATTAGTGATAACATCAAAAAAGCGTTTTGACACTATAAAGGCACTTTTTTGTCTACAATTTGATTATGTCAGTTTAAATTTATTTCGCCAAAGAATTCTCCAGAAACAATCGAAACTTTTGCCGTATATGGTTTTATACATGTTTGGATTCATCATTTCTTTCTGAGTAATTTGGTATGCCACATGCCATGTTTTGATTACAATAAGATAATAGAATTGACTGAAAGTTGTACACATCGAGATTTGCTGAAAATCGCATGGTGCCATGGAAGACGTTTTGTTAAACAATGTGATATCAACCTATCTGTAACCATCTGTTGAAAGAAATTGGTGAAAACCAAGAATTTATAAAAAAATATTATGGTTCGATTGTATTGCGGTATTTTTAACTGAAAGAAGACGCAGTACTGGGCCCGCAAAAATCAGCAGCTGTTTGTACCGTGCCATAATCAGGTGTAGTTCTGTTTTAATGTATGATGCGGTATAGTGGCCAACAGATTAACAGGACCAATTTTTATATCAAAAATTTAACTTCGGAGATGTATCGGCAATTTTGCTCTCTGAGGACGTGGAAGAAAGAATGAACGATACACCGTTGGCGTTACGATAAGGTATGTGGTTCCAACAAGACGAAGTACCTACACATAATGCCCGAATCGTGAGGAACTATTTATATATAAGACGTAAACGGAGAGTAATTGCTACCTATTCAGAAGTATCATGGCCACCAAGATTGCCAGATCTTACCCCTTGTGATTTTTATCTATGGAGTGAATTAAAAAATAAATAAGGTGTATGGTGTGTATAATTTTGGCAACGTTGGAGAGTTTACGTGACACCGTCATCGCCGCTTTCAATTCGATTGACAGAAGAACCCTCGGTAAGGTCACCATATTACGAAATGCTGTGAAAAATGCCTTCATGAAAATGGCGAGATCTTTGAAAACATTAGTTAATTTGTTAAAATGTTGTTACTTTTTTATGTTGTCTAATTAGTACAAATAAACACATTCCAAAAGTTTACTGTAACTTGACTGGGCACATAAATACTGTATCACTCAAATGTGTTTTTCATGGCACCATGCGATCATTTCAGATATTAATTAACAACTCCAATTTTGTCGGCTTATTGTATTCTAAATATGGCAAGTAGTATACCAAATTACTCAGAAAAAATCTGAATCCAAACATGTATAAAACCAATATGGCGTCTATAAGAAAAACAAAAGTTTCGTTTGTTTTTGACGAATTAAATGGTAAAAAAAAAAATTGTCGACTTATTGTATTCTAAATATGGCAAGTGGTATACCAAATTACTCAGAAAAAAATTCTGAATCCAAACATGTATAAAACCAATATGGCGTCTATAAGAAAAACAAAAGTTTCGTTTCTTTCTGACGAATTCATTGGCGAAAAAAAAAATTAAACTGACATAATCAAATTGTAGACAAAAAGTGCCTTTATAATGTCCAAAAGCTTTTTTGATGGGATCACAAATAAAGAAGTTATAACTAAAAAAAATATCTGTTGTTTTTTTCAAAATAGCTTGGGAACCATTTGGAATTCAACTGCTTTTTGAACAGATTATGAAAGAGCACATAAATATGCACTACTTTGCTCATTTAACCGACTTTCTATCTCTATTAATAACAAAAGTACCGATACAATCCAACGTCCGGTGAGCCACACTGTATATGGTAGCATATATGGAACATTTTTCCTAAAACTCCATTTCATGCGAGCGGACAGGTCAGTCATTTTTGATCTCACTGTATATACACTTAGTATATTAAATATACACTTAGTATATTATATTAAATATATATTTAATATATGAGTTTTTGGCTATTTAGACCAGAGCCAACCATAAGCTGTAAAATCGTAAAAACCCGAGGTTCAAAACCGCCAATAGTCAATTTAATAATTATGCACTTCAAGGTTGCAAAATATAAAAAAAGAATATGTTTTTTAAAAGATAATCAAAATATGTACTTATTACTAATTTTCGTTAAAAAAGTCCAGGTATGGATTACACCGAAAAAATACAGCAAATAAGTTTTGTTTGTAACTTTTTATCATTGAACGTCAGTGAAAAAGTTAAAAAGAACTGGAAATGTGATATTGACTCAAACTTTAGAGACATGATTGGAAAAATATGTTTAACATATACCGTACGTTATGATCGTGTGAAGTATCATAGGATAGATCTTTTAAAACCAAGTAAGTTTACACCCCGAATTTTCACCCCATTAATTAGATTTTCGGAAAGCGCTAAAACAAGTAATTATGAATTTTGAATGAAGACTGTAAATACCAAGTTTCCATTCGTTACATCTTTAATTGTACTTTGGGAAAATAGTATAACACGTATCATAAACATTTGTGGATTTTAGCGAATATAAATAAATGCTGATACATAAATAAAACGTTCATAGAAAAATCACCCTCCTGAATAATTGGATAATAGTTCTACTTTTACAGCTGAAGACGTTTCAGTTGTGGAAAGCAGTTTTATTGGTATAAATGAATAGAAATAAATACACAAAAATACAGCCATTTCGAAAGCAAGAGAAATTATTGTTATTGTTATATGAAACAAGAAAAGCAACAGTAGTTAAAAACATATCAAAACACTTCTATTTAATATCTGACATTACCCACTATGTAAATTGTTGAAACATACATACAAGTCTAAACATTCAAATATAATTGATTACACAAATATAAAGTGCGTAAAGTCCACGCATGAGTCGCAACTACAACCACAATAAAAAATAAAAAATACCGGGGGAAACACAATCACAAAATGTTTGTATATAGATTAAAATAACTGATCGATACTTGAAACATGCTAAGCATTCCAAATGTTCAAATACCTTGCTTTGGAATTATGTTCCAGGCAAAGGAAACAGCCACTGAACATTGTATGCAAATAATCATAAGTGTAAATAGTTAAAATAGTCAAGATTATTTTAGTTTCCGAACGAGTTTTCCTATGGTGCTTTCCTATCATATAAATGCATTTCATTCAAACGCAAATATAGTGTTATGTGGGGTTATTTTTGAAGTACCACCGGTGGATATGGATGACTCCGTGAGTGAGTGTGGAGTGACGTTAAGATCTAAGATGGTAAAAAGCCAAAATATTACGATTATGAGCTAATGCTATCTCACATTGCCCCAATTACAGAAACTTACTTATTGAATATGTATATTTAAATCATTCCTTCAATATTTAGCACATAAATGTTGCTATTAAAGTTGTCACCTATACTTCAAAGGGTTAAAATTTTTATTGGCAATCCCATAAGTGACCTCTGTGAACCTGTGACCTCAGTGACCTCCTTTTTCGAAATTTGGAATTCTGTTTTTACAGATCGTTTGCAATTGTTTGCACCCTTTTTCTTTTCGTTTGCACCCTCGCCGTTTTTGAGATAAAAGTAATACAAATTCGGAGGAGCCAGATTAACAGTAGCCCCTCCTTTTTCGAAATTAATAATTGTATTACTACAGATCGTTTGCAATTCGTTTGCAATTGTTTGCGCCCCTACCGTTTTCGTGAAAATTAAAACAATTTTGTGAAGTGTGAACCTGGCTCCTCTTTTTTAAATTTCTTTTCTTTAGATTGTTTGTAATTCGTTTGCACTTGTTTGCACCCGTTTTAGTTTTGTTTGCACCCCTACCGTTTTTCAGATATATTTAAAATAAAGTTTGAAATAAAAACCTTACCCGCTCTGTTTACAATTTTCTATAGATTTATTACCATTGTATTGCATTAGCTTGACTCTCATTGTTTTTGCATCATTTCAGTTTGGAAAAAAACAAAAATACCAATAAATAAGTGTGAACCAGCCGACACTTATTAATTTAAACACAACTTTACTGACTAGGATAGCAACACAGTAAACTTATAAGAAAAATAGCAAAATACAAATTTGATTTGATTTGAATCTAGAATTTGGGACTGAACTACAATAAATTTAATACATATTCTAACGTTTCAAGTGTAAATTTATTTTTAAAAAAATCGCACACACGTGTACAGTAACAAGTAACCACTTTCTCTTACACAAAAATTAGCTTTTAGATAGTTATGTCATACTTACTGAGCAAAAAAAGTCAATTGACTTTTTGAATTTGTATTTTCAATTTCTTAAAACGTTATAGCCGCTTGAAGAATTAACAAAATAAAGATATTTTTAAATAAAATACATATAAACCCAAAAAATAACATCATCAAAAAAATCTAAAAAAAAAAATGATGAAATAAATAAATATTTTTTCTTTGTTTTAGCTTAGCCTTTCTTCTAATGCTTTCTCGATGATATACGTTATTATATGGGCTTGATCTATAGTGGAATTGTTTTCTGTAAAACCAAATTGGTGATTAGGAATTAGATCCTTTCTCTCAATGATAGGTTTCATTCTCTTTAGAAGCAGTTTTTCAAAGAGCTTCGATATCATTGGTAACAATGATGTTAAGCGATATGGTTTGGCCTCATTCGGTGGTTTGCCTAGTTTTGGTATCATGATAACCTGCTAATTTCCAGACGTGGGGGACGTATTATAATCTGAACGATGCATTTATTTTATATGCCAGCATAACAATACCTTTCTTAGGTAATTGTTTAAGAACCTCTCCTGTGATAAGATCATATCCACGTGCCTTCTTTGGATTCAGGTTTGTCTTGATTTCTGTGGCAATTTCCTTTGGAGCAACTAGCTGCATGGCTATACTTCTTCATAGGGTATATACCCGATGATTCGATTTTGTGGGACTGGCAGATTTCTGTTAGATGTTCTGCAAAAATTTCAGCCTTTTGTTTATTATCTCTTGCCAAGGTGCCGTCTCTTCGTCTTATGAGTGGGACATGGGCCACTGGCCTCTTGTACTTCCTCACTGCTTTCCACAACGAGTTATCTGTTTAATTATCGGGCTACAATTTAGTTAAGAAGGATTCCAATAAATAGTAAATTCCTTAAGAAGGCTCCATAAATAAATATGAAACTTATTTTTTTGTCGAAAATAATTCTCATTCTGAGTAAAAAGTTTCCAATAGACTTATTGGTTTTTCAATTCCTTAAGAAAGTAGAGCTATTTATAACACGGTTTTGTTAATATTTCAAACGGCTGTAACTGTTTAAAGAGTTGGAGAAACAATAAGTCCACGTGACTTTATGCAGTATGAAATTATAACTATCTAAAAGCTAAATTTTGCTGGAGAGAAAATGGATAGCCTGTGTGCAAATCAGGTTAATTTATTGTCCCTTAAATTTATTGTAACTGGTATTTTGTTATTTTTTGTTAAAATTAATAAGTGTTGGCTGGTTTGCACTTATTTATTTGTATTTTTGTTTATTTCTCAAAACTGTAAGGGTGCAAAAACAAAGTGAGTGCAAGCATAATACAATGGTAATAAATCTATACAAAATGATTTTTTAAATTGTAAAAAGAGGGGAGTAAGGTTTTATTTCCTACTTTATTTTAAATATATCTGCATCAAATGTCCATGTAACATTACATATATGTTTACACTGCAGCGTTACTTTTAATGGGACCGAAATGAACATTTCATATATGTTGAATTTGTACATGAAACATTACCTAAAGGTCCTAAAGGATAAAATGTACGTAACGTTAAATAGTTGCATCAAATGTTCATGTAACATTACATAGATGTTTACACTGAAATCTTACTTTTATAACATTTTTCTACTTTGCGTTCGTTTTAAACTCATAACGAAACCGGTTTCGGTGTCGTTATGAAAACACTAGGTCACAAACATTTGGTAACTTTTAGTTTTCCAAGATTAATGATATTGACGTCAAGTGTCAAATTGAGGCTGACATATCAATCACTATTGGCTCGCGTCGGTCGTATTTGTTAATTTTACTACAACTACCAATTGTTGAATATGAAACTACTCTAGATTTCTAGATTGTAAGATGACAACCGCAATTTTTACTAGAAGATGAAGTACTGCTTCTTGCAGTATTATTAGACTCCATTTCCCTATAGACACTCGCAACATGACAACAACAACGAAAAGTTTAATAATCACTTATGTAGGGCTATGTAGGGCTAGACGCGTCGTGGAAAACGCATTTGGGATAATGGCACACAAATGGAGATTATTTTTTAGGCCAATAGAACTGCACGTTGCACCAGCTACAAAAATTGTAAAGGCAGCATGCGTCTTGCATAATCTTGTGCGTACAAAAAATACTGACCCACAATTTGTGGATTATTTATTAGAAGAAGACATGGAGAGACCAACACTAGCACTTAAGGTGGCGTTTAAATCGGAAATGCAGTTATAATTTTCAATCAGCTATTACATATGCATGTTTAAGTTTGTGCATTAAAAATATACGTTAGAGCGAACTTTGTAACTTTGGTAATAATAACAAAATACCCGGCTCAATTCTTCAAGTGTTGGTGACGAATTCTGTGAATATTGGTGTTTTTTTTAGTTGATCGTAAGAAGAGTACGACATATCCACCAATAATCTTAAAATCCGTCAGCTAGACTCGACAGAATTGAGCCGGATATTTTTGGTATTATCGGCAAAGGTTTCAAGTTCACTTTAACTTATAATTTGAATGGAAATACCTTATCATTTCGGTGTAATTCTGAAGTTTAAATTATAAAGTTTATTTGGTTGCCTACTCATTTCGACGCCAACCTTAATCACATGCCGGTTGATAGAAGAACAGCAGTCAACTTGGCATTTAACGTACGAGAAAAATGTGTTAAAGCCGTGTTACATTACGCAATTTTACGCAACATTACGCATTTGCGCAAGAAGTAACACAAGAAGTTGTTAATCAACTGAAATCTGCAAACAGAAAATGGTTCAATGTCTAGACAAACTAGTCAACATAAGAAAAATCATCACTATTTTTGTTTAAGATGTTGTTGTACCTACTAGATGCACACATTGTGTACTAAACGGCGCAATAAATTGCGTAGTGTAAAACGGCTATTACATAGCCGTTTTAGCACGTTTTAGCACAGGTAGACCCAGTTCTACCTGTGCTAAAACGCGCTTTCTATTAACTGCGTTATTTATGGTTCAAAATTGATAAAAGTCTCAGTGTCAATTCTTAGATAAATATGGAGTTTGGCTAGGCCAAAAATAATGTCGTGTTATGATAAAAATGAATTTTACTACTACACCTTTCTCGTTTTTCAAATATAATACCACTAGCCAAAGTCACAATACAATAATAGATTTTTATCTAGGTACAATTTCAGCCCAAACATTATAACTTTTCCGCTAACCGAAAAATGCGATAATTATCAGATATGTAATCAATATTTCGGCTGTTACGTATGGCCAGCTCGTCGCAGACACCATAAGCTTTAATCGATACGTAAACCACGGCATAGACATGGACCCCGACAGAAAAACATCGAATCTAAACATTTTGTTTCGTAGTTGGGATGTTTTTACAACGGAGCCTTAACAATAAAATTTTTTAATTTAACGAAATTATAGTAATATAGCAAATACCTCCACCATTTTCTTATGTCCTATTTTATATTTTATGCTTATATTCTTATAATACGGGTGTGGTAAATCAAACAAAACACTATGTGTTTTACATTTATCTAAATTTCTCCGTGTCAGTCATAATGATCGCAGCGATTAACATAACATGCAGCGTTTGGTCGCAAACTCAATACTATCGCCGTTTACTGGGCGGCCGAACGGTGCACAGACCGTAGCAGGTCGCTCTTGGTATGTGCGGGCTCATTTGATTACTGCAGCAGAGTCCGATCGGTCCGATCGCCACCGCCATCGCTATCGTGATCGTGGTCGCGATTGCGCCGGTGTTTTTTGGGACTAAAACTACTCGTGCGCCAATTTTTGTCTTATAAAACTTGTATTATAATATACTATAATGGGACCAAAATGAACTATTTGGTCTGAACCTGTATACGACATTACATGGACATCACATATTTAACGTTCATAATGCAACGTCCCATTGTGCTGACTGGGTAGGGATACAAATATTTTATATAGAAATTGTTGCTTTTTAATTGTTTACAATTTAATAATAGAAAGCTAATATATTAGGTTAATAATATGGTGACATACAGGCTGGATGTAAATTTTAAATGTAAAATTTTACATCCCGCCTGTAGGTCACCATATTATTAACCTATAATATTACATTTGACAAAGTATATTGTTAAACATTTTCACTTGGAAACTAATATATTTGTATCTTTATCTACGACTCACATATAATAAGTTCATTGCATACGTATCTATGATTATATAATCCCCATCATTATACGCGCCAATGATTATAATGACACTAGCGTTGTATAATAATGACAGTTAATTCGTTCAAATAATGACCTCATTATTTGAACGAACTGTCATCATTATACGATGCTAGTGTCAAAGTCTTACAAAACCTACGTGGATGACAGTTATTTGACAGTTTGCCTCGCCATCATTGACAAATACATTTAAAATATTTTGCATAAAATGGAATTTACGAGTCGTAGATAAAACGTCGTATTTGACTCGCACATAACGGATATAAATCGCTCGCATGATTACACGCTCGCCTATAGCTCGCGTGTAAACTTCTTGCTCGCGATTTTTATCCTTAATTATGTGCTCGTCAAATAATATACTATTAAACTTGTCTCTTGCAACGCTATCGTCTTTCCAAGATACTTTTTCTACCGTATTAAAGTACGTTGTAAATTTGTGTCTAACTCTAAGAGAATTCGATGTGTTGCTGCTTGCCTTACTGATCAACTTTCGAAAGTTGATCACTAGGCATTTCCATAGGTTTGTTATCTACGGTACTAATATCATTGGAATATACATGCTGCATTTACAACATTTATAACGCTGTCAACTTTAATTTTCAAACGATTTTCTAACAATACAAAATCTTGAAGCTAGGATACCAAAAGCACAACACACTGACGTGCACGTGCCTCTTTATAGGATCGAGCTTCATTAAAATTTCTGCTAGCAGAAAAGCCTCGTCTCCCACAAAAACGTACGGCAAATGTTCTTCCAATGTTACCAATATAGCAGGTTCGGGAAGATGCTAAGTTTGTGTGTTATTTTCTTCCCTAATGCAAGTTGGAGAAAAAATCCATCACTGAAACTCCCTATGGATGTCATATCAATGGTTGTAAACTTGTAATTTGCATCGAAGAAGTATCAAAACCACCACCGAAAAAGTGTGCTTATATTTATGATATGAAGATCCTGTTTTTGACGTTTTTTACTTCATCATACGCAGTAGATCCCAACAAAATAGGCTTCGCCTAGTGAAGATCAAGAACCTATATATTATGTAATAAATATATTGCTTTTTTAATATTGTTACTTGTTAAGAAATACCTATTGTTTCAATATATAACAGTTAACTTAAAAAGCAACTTTACTTTTTTATGCTGACATTTCGGTTTACTTTTTAGTACAGTTGTTTATTAGAATTCATAGTGCGGCCCTGAGGGTGAGTATGGCTGATCTGGACCTAAGAGTTGTAACATCCTAGAACTCACAATTTTAGTTTGAAAATTACTTAATTTCTAATATCGATTTCAAGTTGGTTTCAATGTTTTTAATCAAATATGTAGCTCATTATTTGTACGTACATATAAATTCAAGTATGTATCTTAACCGCTTTTTCCATATTAAACAATAAGTAAAATTGGTACGATAAAGCAGTAGCACAAATAGTACCTCAACTTAGTTTACATTACACTAAACCGCACCTGTCAAATTTACTGCACACATTGCCTCTCCGTAAAATGACTACACCATAGTGACTGCAACTTCCATCCTCACAATTAATCTACATCTTTACTACTCTTCATAAATAGCAATGATATAGATCAACACATAATAAAATATTACACATTTTTATTCCAATTTTTTATTTCCATCATCGTGCATTATTCGAAACCTTTTCAACAATTCCAATAGATTTTGTCCCTGTTTAGCACTAATTGGTATAACCTCTAAGTTAGTTTTTGTTTTTAACAAATCAAAATTCTCCTTTGCATCTGGCAAATCCATTTTGTTGGCTGCTACAAATTGCGCTCTATTCACAAAATTCTTATTGAACTGCGACAACTCATACTGGAGCACTTCCAGATGCTCCCATGGTGAATCCTCGGACATATCTAATACGTAAAGAAGACCAACGCAGCGCTCAACATGTTTCAAAAATTGTATTCCCAATCCACGGTTTTTATGAGAGTCTGGGATAAGACCAGGTAAATCGGCAACTATAATAAGTAGAAAAAAGATTAAATCACGAAAACAATAATGGATGTATTTCTATACCTGCTATTTGTTCATAATCATCGTATTTGACAATGCCTATATGGGGTTTTTGTGTAGTAAATGGGTAAGGTGCTATCTTAGGCCTTGCTCTAGAAATTGCTTGTAGCAAGGTACTTTTACCAGCATTTGGAAAACCAATCTGAAAAAAATAAAAATTAAAAGTCAGATTGTCAAAAATTATATAATTTATGATAATATTTTCCCAGACAGAAAACTAACAGCCATAATAATGTGCTTCATATTCAGTTTAATTCGCAAAACTCACAAAACCATTTCTTTAAAGAATAATCCATATTTGGCAGGTACATGCATATAAAAATTGTAGATCTGCCCCATTTTATATATGATTTTCAAATATCTATTTGTGGCTGAAAAAAGAAAGATTGACATATTTTTTTAGATCCATTTTGCTAATAATTTAGAATGAATAGAGATCTTATTCAGACTTCATTTTGACTCGGAAACTATTTAATTTCTAAATTTTATAGTCTTGTGGCTTGCAACATTTTTTTCTTGAACAATTGAAAGTATCTATATTTAAATTCACATTTAATGAGTAGAAATAGAAATAGAAATAGAAATAGTTTATTTTACCCTGTACAGGGTCCGTCAAAAATACATTTCAGATAAGAAATAAAGAAACTCTTGACTATAATGATAATAGAATATGTATAATAATATAATGAACATCCCGTCACTTTGGAATCCCAGGCATGAATGCGTCAATTGAATAGGGGACCGTCGCTATCAGGTGTCTTCTCAAAGCTTCTCTAAAGCTAGCTTTGCTTGTTTTCCATTCACCTGGACATTTGTTATAAAGTTGTATTGGCTTTCTCAAGTACTCTGCTGTGGCAAGTCTAATTGCAGGAGGCCGCAGTGACCCTCTTCCTCTGGTCATGTAAGAGTGCGAGTCCCCCACTAACTCCATACCATGAACCAGCGTGCTTTGATGTACCTTTGGCAACGTCAGCATAATGTAAGCTGCCGGAGCTGTGAGGATCTGCAGATCCCTGAAGTGTGGTCTGCAGGTCACAACCCCAGATAGACTCCTTATACTTCTTATGGCTTTTTTTTGCTGTGTTAGTACCATCTGGAGGTGGCAAGTCAGTCCCCACGCCTCTAAGCCATAAATCATAGAAGAATGGAATAGTCCATGGTATGCCACCAGAGCCGCCTTCTCTCCCGCCGTGCGCGCGACCACTCTCACTGCATAAACTGCTCTGGATAAACTCTGGCACAGCTTCTCCACATGTGATTTCCACGTGAGCCTGCCATCTATCGACAGCCCCAGGAACCTAGCACTGTCTCCCACCTTCTGCCACCTGTCCATCGTGTAATCAACGGTCTGTGTTTTTTGCCTATTGAGCGATAGTTGGTTTTTTTCAAACCAGTGTTCGGCATCTTCAAGAGCTTTTGTTGCGTTATTCTCCAACATTAGAGTATCCTCACCCACCACTGTTAATGTGGTGTCGTCGGCATACATTACAGTATGGCTGTTTAGTGTGTGAGGCAGATCGTTGACATACACCACAAACAGTACCGGCCCCAACAAGGATCCCTGTGGGACGCCCTCAGTGACAGAGTATTCTTCACTCCATGTGTTGTTAATTGTCACGATCTGCTTTCTCTGCGACAGGTACGACTGTATCAGCTTTTTTGCTACTCCCCTGAAGCCGTAGAATTCCATCTTAGCAACCAAAAGTTCGTGCGATATAGTGTCGAATGCCCGAGAGAGATCACAGAAGAGGGATTGACATTTTTGACGTTTCTCAATCGCTCCATATACACAGCTCAAAAGGGAGTGCATGGCGTGTGTTGTGTTCGTTTTAGGTCTAAAGCCAAACTGTTCGGTGCTGTAGTATTGGAATGCTTCAAAGAAATCATTTATACGCATCACCATTACTTTTTCCATCACCTTTGAGAGCGTAGGTAAGATTGCTATAGGCCGGTAGTTTGAACATTCCGTGACCTCTCCCTTTTTGTATATAGGATGCAGCAGTGCTCTTTTGAATTGAGCTGGAAAAGTACCTGTCGCCAGGCAGTTGTTAATGATATGAGCAAGTGGGAGAGCTATTTCGTGCCGTACCTCCTTGATAATTTTTGGGTTCATTCCATATATGTCGGTAGAGGTCTTGTTTTTCATATTGAAAAGTATGGACGTCACTTCCCCATCATCAGTTGGCTGGAAGAACATTGATTTCCCCGTGACTGTCATCCGTGGTGGTTCAAAGTCTCTCTTGAGCACTTGCGGAGATGATGCAAAGAAGGTTGCGAAGTCATTGCAAGATGGTGTATCAATGTTCTTTGCCCTTTCTGTTCGTCCTGTTTCTTTATTTATTATACTCCAGATTGTTTTAGATTTGTTGTCACTGTTTTGAATCTTTTTGATGTTATTTGTTCTATTGTGTATTAATACTTGCTCATTATAGAATTTCCTATAATTTGCAACTGATCTGGAGTATGTTTCTTCATTATGCGTGTCGAGTAATCTCGTCATGAAGTCTAGTGTTTCCTTCATCTGTACAAGTTCAGGTGATGGGTAAGCCAACTTCTTTGGTTTATGGGGCACGAGTGGAAATGATGCTTCAAAGGCGTAGCTCAGAGCGTTCATAAAAGCAGCCAAACTCTCCTCGGCACCACTCTCCTTATATACAGTATCCCAGTTTTCCTGCGACAGTGCGAGTCTGAAACTTTGGATATTGTGCACAGAGTAAGCACGTCTCATAATTGCAGTCTTTTTATGTTCAACCAGCTCTTCACAGGAAATGTGCACTATCTGGGCTCGATGGTCGCTGATGTTGGTGTTCAGTACCTTTGCCTCCTTAATGTTTACTATATTTACAAATATGTTGTCAATACAGGATTTGCTATGGTGGCTTCTGTGTGTCCAGTCATCGATTGTTTTCCTCATTCCATTACCTTTCATTACCAAAACCAGTTCTTTGGATTCTTGGTTGGAGGTACTGAGATCTATATTAAAATCGCCAGCCCATATGATCCTGCAGTCAGGTGGAAATTTCTCCAGAACATGGGAGAAGGCGAGGTCAACTGTCTCAAAAAAGACACTGGGTTTGCCTTGTGGGGACCGGTAGCTACAGATGATAACAGTGTTCAGGCTAACGAGATGGCTAGCTGCCAATTCACAATCCTTTTCTGTCGACAACTCCCTAATCGCTGTAATGTCAATAGCCTTTATGTTTCTATTGACAAATATGCAAACTCCACCGTGCCTGCACTGCTCTCGGAAGTACATCGATACACAATCAAATCCGTCGATCTGAAACAGGCGTGAGTTGTCCTTCATCAACCAGTGCTCAGACAGACAGAGCACATGCACTTTATCATTTTTTGTTAAGATACTTAAAGAATGTATCTTATTCGTAATACATTGAATGTTGAGGTGCATTACTGTTATTGTGTTTTCGTTGGTATCTGTTGGCACGTCTTTATCTTGCAGTATCTCTGCGGTGTTCCAACCGAAAAATATACTGACTAATCATAACATTCTTAGGCCAGTTCTCAGGGTTCATGAGGGTGTCCTTATGGCTGAAATCAACTCCTATTTTGTAGCATATTGCTGTATGTCTTGTCACCACTCTGTTGCAGATTACATCACTTGAGTTAATCAGCTTAGATACATATTCGGAAAGTTGATTTTCGTTTACTTCTGGATGTACTCTTCTGACAAACACCCACGCCTTCTTATTCATGCCTTTGAGTGTTGTGTTCTCCGCAGTTCCGCACACGTAGGGGTAGGTTCTACGTTTCTCTGAGGATCGTCTTTTTACAATGGTAAAACCATCGTCTTGAGGTTGAGGAGTGTTGGAAGAATTCAAATTAATAATTTCTTTGATCTTATCTTTTTGAACTTCTTGTTTTTGCAATTTAGCCGAATACGTCACTACTGTTTTGTCCTCTTGGGCAGCAGCAGGTGCACATTCATCGTGTGTGAGTGGCTTTACTGGCAAGGCAGCATGCTTTGAACCAGACCTCTTTTTTGGTTGTTGTAAGCTATCTTTGCTTGAGTTCCTTATTATAGGATTTGTTTCTTTCACATTTAACTGCTGGTCAGATGTGTTTTTAATGTTTGTTGTTTGTGCTGAGATTTCTCCGCTCAGTTGTTTCCAATCAGCCGTTAACTGTTGCCGCATAGTTTCCATTTCTTTCCTGATAATATTGGTGACCAAGGATGTTAGGTCTGTTCGGGTACTTTCCAACAGTGTTACCTCACGTTCCAGCTGGGACTTCTTCAACGTTAACTCTTTGATATCCTTTTTTAAATCTAGGATCATATTTTGGCATTTGCTTTTCTCCTGAGTGTTCTTAGGCACATCCTCCTGATTTTTCTCCCCATCATCTTGGGTATTGATCGAACATGGATTTTCATTGAACACTACAGCATTTTTGCAGTCGTTGCATATTATTTTACCATCTTTATTTATGGTATTTATGGTAGTAGTAATGGATAAAATTTTACTCAGTAAATCTCATGTAGAAATATGAAATATGTGTTTTGTAAATTTGTATCCCAATTCACAATGCCTGCTTCCATATTCAGATTCCATAGAAAAAAGCCTATCAGAATAAAATGTCATTTGTTATGTACGTTTTGCTGTGTGTAGTAATTTTTCTCCAATTCTAGTCTTTTTGACATTTTCTCAGATCACAAACACTTTTGAAAACGTATAAAACACTTATAAAAAAAGAGGAGCAACACAATGTATTCAGGATTCAGGCTGATGTTGGAAGTGCTTTTCATTTAAACATGGCATAAAAAAGTAAAAAGGAGGACTTGGTTTGAAGTGATGTGACATATTTAAAAATGTTGATTCCACCTCCGTTTAAATTTTCTCTCTGCAAAAACAAACAAAAGAACAAGAACACGCACATTGATCTACAGTTTACAGCTAAACATCAAGTGTGATAATTATAACTGAAACTGATTAAAAAACCACCTAAAATGTTAAAGTCAAAGATGCCGCCCATAACAAGACAAATGTTTTCTCCTTCTAAACTAAGTTGATTCTTCAAAGATAACTCAAGTATAATTAGATTTCTCATGGTGTTGCAATATTTTTCTTACAAACATCCAACTCCGTTGGTTTCCTAGTAAAAGCAATAAGAACAATAAGAAAACATTGTTTATAATAATTGCACCCTAAGAAAAAAATCACCTGTATATGATGCTATAAAACCTCTACTATCCTTTTTGACCAAAACAAGGCAAATGAAAGGTGGTTTTAATATACCTTTTATGTCACATTAAATTGACCCGATATTATCAGACATAAAGCAGTATACATAAAGCAATATAACTTTGGATTCAAATATTCTTTATTGGGAATATGGTATGGTTTCAATATACACACTACAAGCAATTCGTATTTTAAAGAAATATGTGAATTGGCTAAATATTATTGGAAATAAAATACACGTGATAAAAAATTTATAGGTACCGTTTCTTTTGGCCAACAGTGTGTTTTTTAATTTGTCCCACATCAATATTTTGAGAATCTGGTAATCCCGCTCATAACAAATGTAAAAAAAATAACCTAAGTTGATACTAACCAGTCCAAATTGTGCTATACTCCTAATTTCAATATGATACCGTACATCTTCTCCATTAGCCCCGTATTCACACACCTTTGGTGCCTGCTCGGTATCCGTTGCAAAGTAATGATTTCCCTTACCACCCGCACCTCCTCGAGCAGCAACAAACATCATTCCTTCCTCGTATAAGTCACCAACAACTTTACCATTTTCAGCTTTTACAATGGTCCCCACCGGGACATCAACAAATAAATGTTGCGCATTTTTCCCGCAACAATCTTTGTTCATTCCATTCTCACCATGTTCCGACTCTAAAACGGTGGACATGTGGTTTAAATCGGTTGTGTTGTACGTTGCCCGAAATATTACATGAGCCCCGTTGCCACCGTCACCTCCATCAGGACCTGCATTTTCATTGGCCCAAAGAGATAAGAATGAGATGCACCCGTCGCCCCCTTTACCAGCGACTGCCCGAATGTTTCTAGAATCTATAAAAGTTTGAGCCTAACCTAAAAATTGTATTTTGTGATCGGATTTTGGGGTTATAATTTACCGTTGGTCTGTTTGATTTTGGTTTTACGCTTCGTAACGGTTGCGGTATCTTTTTTGAGTAGCTTCTAGTTAAAACTAACGTCTGTTTTATGTATTTAAACATCGCTATCGGAGTCAAATAAATACCTCCTAACCTAAAAATACAAACTTAGTTGTTTTTATTTTTGTAAGTTGAATTTTGTTATGTTTGGTGGTTGGTACAGTACAGCAGAATACATATTGCTTTTCATAAGTTTAGTAGTCACTTGCAAAATTCAAAGATGTCGCTTGGACCCATTATGTAAGGACTTGAGTCCTTAGCTTAGATCATAGAGAAAGGAATAATAATATTTTACTTATCTCTGGCTTAGATCATGCTTGGATTGGACCTAATAAAAATAAAAACATTAAAAGCATAATCGGAGAATCTTTGTTGATCAACGATCATTTTTGGCATACAATGTAGTTTGGAAATAAATCACATGCATAAATCATCTTGTTCGCTTATTTACATATGATTAGTAAGCAATTTTAACGTCCTAAATTATGATTATTTAATATTGAATAACTTATTAGGAATTAGGATAATGAAGATTGTGAAATATGGTGAATCATAAAGCAGTGATTAGTTAGTGAATTAAGGATTTTGTTTGAATTAATTTATTAGCCTCCTCAGAGGCTTCCAAAAATTGCCGTAAGCGGACGGTATTTCACGTCCACATGGCGGGGTATTGGTTAAAGTTTTCAACTAGCAATAATCGCACCTCGGATAAACCTCATTGGTTACGATAATGCCTCTGCGCAAAGCTGACGAAACGTTGTTCACTACACATTTTATAGTCCAACGCTGACCTATCTAGCGACGAGCGGTACTTGCGTAATTTTATTATTACCTCGCTATAGTCAATCCTTAGAAACTTAATTTTGGACTTTGTGAAACATAAAAATAAAATACGCTATCTTGTAGAAGTAAATATGAAAATTATAGCAAACACAAGCCGAAACAACAAAGAAAACGAAAAGCATTGCTAGTAGGCGCCATCTCGTGAGGACTGGCATAAAAAATTTAAGAGTAGTGTGGTACCATAAATACAGATGTCGCTTACTGCAAGCGCTAAGCTCCAATATTATTCTAGATCACAAAACTAAAATAAAACTCTACCCTTGTCATTATATGACACATCTACAAAAAAACTTAATCAAAATAATATTTTACACTAAAATTGTGTGATGATTATTTTATACATCGGAATAGTATTTAGGAATTAACCTTTACAAATATTTTATATTGCGCAACTGCGGCTTGATATTACAAAAAGAGAAAATTACTCATAACAAACAGTTACACCAACTTGACACAAACTGTGTGTTGTTTTCTTGTACGTTGAATTTAGCGCTAAACGTTTACGTTCAGCGTTTCTTAATTAATAATTATCAATGTAAGTTGCACTTAGTAGAGCTTTTGTTGCAACTTTACCAAGATATGTATTTCTATTTACGTACGCATAGATAGGAACAAATAAACGCTATCGTATTTATTATGCACTGCATAATTCAATAATTATTCATTTAATTTTAATTTTCCTTGCATTGTCCATCAAATGAAATTGACAGCTAAAACTATTAAGAAATTTATGTTCAGCCGTGCTGAAGTTAAAATACCGTACGCTCCACAGTAAAATATTTAAAAAAAAAACTGAACCGATTTTGCTCATTCAGGAACTTGTCCTTACTTTTTAAGAGATAAGCTTGTATACCAAATTTCAGATCAATTACTTCAAAATTACGGCAGTTATCGTGTACACAGACCGACAGACGGACAGACAGACATTGTGACAAACTCTATATACCCTCACCAAAGAAAATGTGGGGAGTATAAAGATGTCACGTCAATAGACGCTTCTACTCAGTGCCAGATTTAAGGGAGGGCTGACTGGGCTGCAGCCAGGGGGCCCCCACCAAAGAGGGACCCCCACCAAAATGAAACAAAACAAAAAAAAATAAAAAATTATATTTAAAATAATACTGTACAGGTGACCAAAAATAAAACCAGCACCGCAGTTAAACACTTTTATTGAAATCATGTGTATAAAGTAGGGTGACCAACTGTCCCTATTTGAGCGGGCAGTCCCGAATTATCATCACTTGTCCCGACACTCCCGACCGATAAAGCGTCCCGAATTATGTTCCGACTTTTGAAAATGGTATATATCTGTCCAGAATTTCAGATACCAGCCATAAACATAATATTTGTTATCGAAGAAAAGGTACCCTCTTACGAAAATGAGCTAGCCGTATCTACAAAAAAGTTACTGAGATATTTTCTGTTCATTTATAAAGACATAAAATCGTATTTAGTTGGTAGCGTAAATAGCGAAAAAATTAAAAATATACAAAAAATGAAGAATCGATTCCTTAGAAGAATAGAACTGCTGTATGCATACCGGTTGATTGAATTTCGAGGCTCACCATGGTGGGGATCTCGCTTATTAGTGAAGATAGAGCCTATGTTTAAATTTGGCAAAGTTTCGTATTTTTGAGCTGATCAATTATCTGAAAATATATCATTTTTCATTTTGAAGATATCCTCAAAAAACTGAAATGTTAAGATATCGTTTTTAATTTTTTATTCAAATCCAAATGTAGCTAGACATTTGAAACAAATACATTCTGTAGCTACTTTTTTAACAAGGAATGGAGTGCCATTTTTTAATTTGAAATAACATTAAAGATGGCGGCGTAATTATGGCCAAAATTTGGTTTTTCTTATGGGCGCGTTGAATTTTGGCATTTTCCGATAGTCGTAACTGTTCTCATTTCCGAAATTTATAATATGTTGGGATTATTTATTAAAACAATGGTTTAATGATAAAAATAACTTTCTTCTTTTTCTTGTTGTTTGTCGTGCTTATCACGTACCCAACTGCAGCTTGGTTACAGACCGCCGGCGACAGACTGAGCAAGAGTGCTTTTGATTAAAAACATTCAGATTGTAAAAAAACAAGTTTATACAACATAGAGCTTATTTTTAAGTAAATGTTTAAATTTGCCGTCATTTTCTTGAATGCATAAAAACGTGCCCGCTTTTCTTCATGTTGTTATGCTCCTCCAACTGTTCTTCCCGGAATAGCATTGACCGCAATTGTTATTCGATCCCGCAGATCTTCGATATTTCTACGAGTATCGTTATAAATTTCGGAGGGGATCTAGCAGGAGATTCCACCACTCCACCATTACCAATCCAGCTATTTGGAAAATGTTGATTCAAATAATTTAGTACAACTGCAAAGTTTGACTTGTGTGGGGTTTGTACGGTTTCAATTTCTTTGTTCATAATGCTCTGCAAACACGTGTTTGCGGCAATTCCAAATTAAGGGCCATACTTCCCGCTTAGAAATCCGAGGATCGTCATTT